>NNCF01128014.1:1107171-1202097 GCA_002313205.1 Laupala kohalensis
GGGAAGGAATTTGAAGGCTAGTTTCATGAGAGGGGAATGAAATTCAGGGATTTGTTCATTTAATAGGGAAATGTTGTTGTTTTTTAGAATACTATGGATGTGTAAAATTTCTAATTTGATCCGGGGCCAAAATCTATTTTCTACTTCTAAAATATAAAAATCCTTTTCAATGTTAAATGTGTGTGTGTTTTCTACTAGGTGGTTGGCGAAGTGTGAGACTGTTGTGTTATTTTTCCATGCATTTACGTGTTCCTGTATCCTTTGTTCAATCATACTGTTCTTCAATGTTTATGCTAAATGTTTAATACTCTAAAGTTTTATGAGCGTTGAAAGCTATTGAGATAACTGAGTATTAGTTTGTCATAAATAATTGTTGGGTATCTCTTTCTATTAATTATCTCAGTTAAGTTTATTTTTATTTGTTGTTGTTGTAAATGGGAAATGTAGCGTGCTATTGAAGATCATCTATATTTGGGGCGATAGGATTTTTTTTTTTTTTTTTTTTTTTTTTTTTNTTACCAATAACTTGACCTACGTAGTATTGTTAGTAGAAAGAGTAGTAAGTAATACTAAGATTATCAGGAGATAGATATAAGAAGGAGCGATATGAACTGTGACATTGAAGTGAAAGCTACAAATTCTTCTCGTCCCGCCGGGAAGTGAACGAACAGTTGCTCTGTGGCAAGCATGCATGCTAGCCCTTTGCTACCGAAGGGACATGATTTAATTCGCGAGAAGCCAATTCTGACAAAAACTGAGTATCAAGTTCGCATTAGAACCAGATAACGTCGAATATTACATTCTGCTACGACAGCTATAGGCCTTTACACAAAGTAAACAATCTTTTGTTATAATTTTTACATTTATTTCGCACATAAAGCGTTCAAAGACCTAACGCTTTGGTGCCATGTAGATTGCAGAACTTTTACGGGGTAAATAATAAATAAACAAATATATTGTGAAAAAAGCAAAAGGTACAAACTGCGTAATGACCACTTGGAGGACAATAAAGTAATTTACCCTCCATGAGCAAGCAGGGGACCAACCCAGCAATTCCGATCAAGAGGCGGATTGAACGTGATACATTCCCTTTGAACTAAACCACACTGAGTGAATTGAATGGGAAATCTTTTCAGTAAAAGCGTAACGGCAAAAAGGGCAGCAGGGCGGAAGTTAATAGTTTTGTCGCGCTTAAAAAATCATTCTAAACGTATTTCGAAAACATATCATGCTACTTGGATACTTGACAACCAGACATAATTCTCTTTATACAGAACACTAGAGTATAATATTTATTATAATTAGATAATGAATAGTGTTGTATTCGGTTTTTTCTTTATCTTGATTGTAGACCACTGTAGATGAGAGCATAAGCTGTCGAAAGCCAGTTTTGGCAAATAAATATTTTTCGGTTGACTATAATTTTGTTTCTTATTATAATATTAATTTTGAATTACGTCGTTTATCAAAATGACACGAGTGATGATCATTTTAGATTTTTCATTACATTACGCGTAATTAATATGGGGAAATATTTATATTAGAGTATGTAAAAATAATGGAATCAATTTCTCACTTATTGGTAATTACAAAGTTAAAACGTGCTGATAGGGCTCCGCTATTATTGAAAATTAATTCATTTCTGAAAGCACGTGATTAATTGTAGATTCCAAATAACCGACTTCACTAATCTAGACAGTAATGAGAGTTGTGTTCAGACAATATAACAGCTTCGTTAAAATGTTATAAAATGAATCAGAATTGGGATTTAAACAGTAATTAATTAAAGTGTACATTAAAAGATATATTCTTTGCATTTAAATTCTTTAATTGGATGTTTTATATTTAATAATAACTCAACTTACTTTAACAATTTTTATCGCGTTATACATAGCACCAAAGATATTTTGTTCGAGCAATGTACTCTCACGTTCGGAAATGCTGCAAAAATTGAGGTTTTACTGTGCCGCATATGAAATGAACTATAATTTTTTACGCTAAATAATGACCATAGCAATAATAAATTTAAATAAATTTAAATAAAGGGACAATGAACTAACATAATGAATATAACTTTTTCTGATTTTCCATAAAATAACACTAATATAGTTCAAAATTATACCTGTTAACGTTTGTGTACTGAGCCTAAGATACCCCGATAAGACTTTGTTTGAAGAGGGGTATATTTGTACAATAGGGACAATTACACCAACATGTATGTCCCTTTAGCTGCTAAGATGTGTATTTTTAACAAGGTATTGGTGTGCATAAATGTGTGTCCTTTTTACTCATTTGTGTTCGGAAGAATTAATTTTTTGTTAGGTAAACAAATGTAAACAAATTTTATTGCCAAAAAAGCAGTTACAAACTGCGTTTTACTACGCGGGGAATAGTAGTAAACTAGTAAATCCATTAAAAAGGGAATTTAAAATATATTTTGCAGTGGGTCAGGTGAAAAAGAATTACTAGTTCAATGTCTCGTCGTAAAAGAGAATAATAATTTGTAATATGTTCTCGAAATGAATTAATTGCCATTTATTTCGTCAACTAATAAATCAAACTCTAGTGAGGAGGAATATATTCATAGATATGACAGTATTCGATAGTTATAAGATTTCACAAATTTTAGATGATTTTTTTAATACTTCTGAACAGTTTCATTAGAATTTATTGTTCCACTATCAAATATGCTATACGTGAAGAACCAGAAGGATGGAACAAAGTATTTTCAGGACTGGTAATTCCGCCACGTTGGTTGGAGAAGTTTGGGAAGCAGAAGAAAAGAAATAGGAAATGATGATGTTCTATAGTCCCCACCACAGAAGGAACTCTCCCGAGGGGGTGACTTCAAAGATGGAGAGAAACTGTCACCCACAGACCCGATTTGTCTCGACGTTCTTAGCGCTCCGTGGTTTCTCGCTTTCTGGACCAGATACACTACAAGAGGACAGAGCAGAAGTGCACGCGACGAAATGTCTCTTCCCGATATCGAGATTCATTTAGCGGAACTAATCTAGATAAGGTGTAGACATACACTAAGGGCTCTAATAACGTAGACGTTGGCGAGCCCTAAAGTTGAAAAAAAGAAAAAGAAAAAAAAAGACATTGGCAGTGAAACTTCACTTAACGGACACATCTCTGTAGAGGACATTTCTCTATAACGGACACTATTTCACTCCCCCGTTATTTTGATTCTCGATATACCGGTCGCATTTTTAGGTCTCGTGAGTGTCGCTGTAGACAAGTTTCACTGCACACTAAAACGATGCTGTTAACACAGACATCGAGGGTTACGAGGAAAATCAAGACATCTGCACGACATAAAACGAGGCAAAAAAAAATCGAGTTATTTCAAAAGTATAATTAAAATCAACATGTTCTCCCAAATCGTGTATGGACATGCATTTTCAGAAATAGTCCCCTTTGCGAATACGATGGATTAAACACTACTGATTGATAACTTTCCTAGTAATAGAAGGTGGGTTACATCTAAGTCTTACCGTTCTGGAGAGTGATAGGTTATATTTGTGTTGAATATGCGAGTGACGGTATTCTAGGGAGACAAATGCCCGACGCTCGGGATTCCCCTATGCGATACACTGGATCACTTTATATCTGTGGCAAATATTAGCTCGAACCATTATTTCCAGAAAAATATTTGTCTCACACAGGATTTTTCAGGAAGATATAAACGCACATAACTTAGTTGTAATGTATTTTGTGTGTTTGCACTACTTTTGGTAGCGCGAGAACCAATTCATACGGCGGTGTCGTTAGTGTTGCCAACCGTCTGCAAATGAAAAGAAATAGGAGCGTATAGACTTTAATTGCTCTTCGGAATGGTAAAATTGCCTGCAGTGGCTATCAAAAAAGATGATGACCGTGAATCATGTAACTACCAAAAAATGCACTATGGCTACGTAACACGAATGCCAACTTCTACGAAACAAACCCAATAAATTTTGATGAAAGTCACAAAAGTGACGGTTTGTTATAAAAAATACGTTAACTAAGACACAAGGTAATATTCGTTTCACACGCTCGATGCAAAAAGAACAGAACAGAGTCACAAGAGCAAGTGAAATAAATTGATGGTCAATGTTAGCGGTAGATTTAAGTTCAAAGAAATCTGAAAGCGCTGCCAACATAACTTATCATTACTCTTATGGACGAGTAAAAGCGTTGGCTCCATTGTATGCAAGTCCTGTATCAATATCAAGTCATTTAAACTAGCAAGAAATAATTAAATACTTTTTTGTCACGAGAGCAGTTAGAAACAATCTATGACCACTTTGAGGACAATGAACTAATTTTCTACTGCTACTCAGTGTCGGATCTAGAAAATAATCGGGGGGGGGGAGGCTAACCGGGGAACAATTTTGTTTAAAAATTATAGTTTTACAACACAAATTTTATAAATATGACTTTTAAATAAAATGCATCAAATAATAATTAACAATCTGATATTATTAATAACAATACAAATTATATTATTAATGACAATAACAATTATAACAAATAACAATTATTAATCTGGAAACACTTTTAAAGATGTGCCGTTTATCGACTTCAATTTTATCCGTTAAGGGTTCAGGTCCTATAGGGGGGTGGCTATAGCCCCCACATATCCGCAATTACTCCTACTTAACAATATACTAATGATCACAGTGCTATCACGTTCATGTTTTTTAATGTTTCATTTTTTTCTGAGTAAAGTTACGTGACTTAGAGTACAACTAATGACATTTCATGTTTTTTACCTCAGAACTCTACATTTTTGCGTCCAGTGTAACTGATCCCAGCTAAAAAGCACATTAAAAGGTGCGTGTTATCTTAACAGGGCAATTTTTGTTGTTGAAGTCCCTAAAACGTTGAGAAACTTGAGGAGCTCTTGAGTTCGAAGCGCGACAGAATAACACATCGTAAATCCCCACGTATTTCCAGTGTCTCTGGCAGTAGAATCGAGCTCTCTTCCTACACTACCCTCGCCTACACGCCCCCTCCCACCCTCGACACTCTACAAAAAGCAGTGCAGCTGCAGAGAATGTGTAGGGAGGCGATTGGATCAAGTGGGCATATATGCTCCGACGCGGATTAAAGCTGCGCCTCTGCTTCGTGACGATGTGCTTGCCTTGCCCTTCCATTGTCTCTCCATTGCTTGTGTCTCGAAAACAGAGGTTATCGATTCCCCGAAACTCCGAGCGATAAATCGTTCTTTTGAACTTGAACCCCGGAAGTGGATGAAAACTAAATCATACTTCGAATATAGCGCACTCCACTTTCACACTTGGAAGTGCTGACCGTATTTTGGATCAAAATATAAAGAAATAAAGAAATTTAAAAGAAAGAAATTTATTGTCAAAAAAACAAAAAACAATTACGAACTGCGTAAAATCACGTGGAGGACAATAAACTAATTTACTCTCCGGAAGCAAAAAAGAGATCATCCCATCAATCTGATCAAGGGTCCTAAGACAGAGGGGTATTGAAAATTTCAACAAACTCCAAGTATCCAAATATTAAAAATTATAACATTTAGTAATAATGCGTAGGCACACCTTCAAACCTTCTCGCCACTTTCTTCAGTGATATACTCCTTGTGTATCTGGTTAGAATGAGATATTTTGTATGGAAGTAGAAGGTCCACGAAAGAGAAACAAAGCGAAAAATAAAACACTCTCTCCAAATCTTTTCAACAAACCGAGTGCAACAATATCGAAGGTTATTATATGAACTTTGGAAGAATTTTTGTTCAACTTCATTTATGAAAAGCAATAGGATAAATATATTTTCATTAATTTAATATTAAAAATGTTGTTGGTGTTCCCTCTCGTTAGAACGGTCACCTCCAATTTCATAACATAATAGCGGGAGTTATAGGTATTCGTATAGAGGTCCGAAATACTATGTTGGGTTACGATCAGTGATTAGTATAGACAGTAAGTGGGAAGATGAATATTTATGTCGTAGCGATCTCGAAACTTTGTTTGAATAATTAGTTCTGTGCAGTGTATGAAAACACCGGAAAACGTCTGGATGTATTTCTCTAGTGTGCTTGAACTAATACAGAAATTGCATCCCAAGTAGCGTTGCTATCATTCACGAAATCCACGATTCGAAGTCTACCGTGGATTTTTTTAATTTTTTAATTTATTTTTGTTGATTTGTTATCTGCCTGATAGACTGGTAATGTTTTTAACAATTAGTACGATTTATTAAAAACCTTGTGCCTGTAGCCATAGGCTAAATTTTCTTACTATTTAACCAGAAAAACAGGTCTTTCTCTTTACAAAAAATAGGCTTTGACGTAAGGCAGAAGGGCGCCGCCGCTGGAACGTGAAGTTGCAAACGTCACTGCGTCTTTACTATTCGCTGATAATTCTTCCTTCACGTTTCCTAGGTGATACTTTCAGAATTCTCATCCCTCTTTCTTCCAAACACTTCCTTTCAGAGTCTTGGAAGGAAATTTGCAAGTCGATCTGATAAGTTTACTTTTACCAGTTTATTCAAATTGTTAATACCACCAGTCTCTTTTCTATCTCGATGGTAGATCCACGAAACCAGTCAAATGTTGGAGATTAAAATGTGCTGGAGTTCTCGCCTGGGGTAGTTTGTCGTTAAAGCGTTTAAATGATTTCCTATTTATCCATAAATCAGAGTTGTCTAATTTCAAAATTTTAACATCAGGAAAAGTAAGATCGAGTGGCCGTTTGGTTCTATAACTGCCGACCCATACACGACTAACAAAAATTCGTATATACATGTACTACACTTATATTATGTTATTAGGATATCGGACAAATTGTGATTTAAAATCCTTTCAGGAACGAAAGCGGAAAGCAAACATGGAGAGAGAGAGAGAGATAGCATTCCGCTTATGAGCTGTTGCGCATCGTCAGACTGTTCGTGAGCCACGAGGTCGTCTGAGCGATGTCTAGACGTGCCTTCGCCTCAGGCATATCCCTTTTCTTCTTCTGCTGTTGTTGTGCTCCCAGACACGCTGCATTTACCTGCATCGTTTTTTTTCCAACTTTTTATCCTGGCCATCGCTTCCTCTCCTATGTTTTCATAGTGTTATTTCTTGTTCTTCATAATCGTATGGCTCTTTTTATCAATCGTTCACTGTCGCCACGGGGTCTACTTTGGTTTCATATACTGACTTATTTGACCGATCGTTTTAATGTTTTTCGAATCAAACCCTATGTAATAATAACAATATTTATTATTATTGTAATGAAACTTGTGATGTAAGTACGTCACAAAAACGTGGTTCTTAAAAATGATCAGAAGAAATTAACTTATAAGAATTTGTCAATTGAAATTGTTCGAATGTGGAAAGTTGAACCTAAAATAGTACATTGTGGGTGCTCTTGGGATAATCCCAAGATCATCTGGCTCCAACCTGGCCAAACGTCCAGGGATGACTAAAAGATTAACATCGTTGTTCGATAATAATAAATAATAATAATAAATTTATTGTCAAAACAGTAGTTACAAACTACGTAAAGGACAACGAAGTAATTACTCGTGGAAGGCAATAAACTAATTAGTGAGTTCTGTTATCGAAACCTCGATCTACTAACCCCACTTCTTCTCTGGCGCCTTCTTTTTGTCCTTAAAATTGCGTCCGTCAACCTCCATCCTTGAACCATTTCCATACTCCATATCCCATACTTCACCCTCTTCACCTATTTCCAAATATAAACTTTATTGTCAAAAAAGCAATTGCAAACTGCATATGACTACGTGGGGGATGATAAACTAAGTTACTTTCCGGAAATAAGGGACCGTCCCGTCAATTCCGGTCAAGGGTCCAAGGTTTAAGAGTTTTAAAAAATTAATTAAAGACGTAGTTATCAATGTATAATTCCGAAATAAATTGTAGGTATAATATGCAGTAAAAATTCGAAATTAACAATGTAACGTCGGCGCCAGGACATGCCATCAATTTGTGAAATATTAATATTTCTTTGTATTTTCCAAGCCGGATGCTTTTAAGAATCTTACAATAAGTGGCCGGTCAGCGCTAAGACGGACGTGCGACGAGCTTGGTATTCACCCTAAACCTTTTCCGTGTGGAGGTATTGTTTGAACGAACACCTTTCACTTTTAAGGAAAGTACGTACAAGTGTATTCGAAGAATGCAACCGGCGATGTTGACCCACTGGAATTTAGGTGTACCTAAAGAAAAGAAGAATTCTACGAAGTAATGAATGAAGTACGTGCCGAATATAGAACAACGAAAAGGGTGTTTGCGAAGCGCCTAGGTGACGCTCATGGCGGTTCNTATGATTCTTTACAAAGGAACGTAGAGATCCGTCAGCACGGACATGTGACTGAGCTAAGTAGGTTAGGCTGCTGCGGTAGTCTTAATGAAGTCATTACTAGGTGCGAGGGTCGTAACTAGTATCAGTTAGTTGTTGGGGAAAACAACTTATATTTTCGAAGGATCAGATAATCTGAGGGATTTTACAATTTAGTTGCCTTCAACTATATTTAACCAAGTGTAAACAATGCTCTCTGACAGCATTATTTGTGTAATAACAGATTATTAGATGTATTAATGATTTTGGGAGTTTGTCTCTGTTGTAAATTCAGATTTCTAGTTAATTTGTAATAAATCATTATTTATTGTTATTACACGTGTGTTTGGTTGCTCGGGAAACCGAGCTGGTGGCAGCGACAAAAACTACCGTAGGGAGTTTGGTATTTATGTGGATCCCGCTTCTACCAAAGAACAAATAACATCGCATCAGGGTTTGAGGTGTGATGTTACAAACAATAACAAAAGTATTAAACGACATTCCCATATGGAAAATCCGCCATTACCTGGAGGAAAACCGACAAAAATACCCGGGCCGTTTCTTTTTCGACTTTCGCTTTCTTATTACCCAGTATTCATCACTCTCTTCGTACGATGATAACTCCGTAGATGCACTTATCACCTCACCACACCATGTCATTCCCCTTCCTCGCTCCTATTGTGAACTCCCCACTCACCACCCTCAAATCTTCATTACCCTCGCATTATCCGCCAGAGCCCTAATGCCGCCACAATTGGGAGAAGAGTCATTCCATCAAGAGCCATTGTTCTCGACAGTGCTCGGCTACGTTTCAAGGTCTCCACCTCTGTTGTCCCGACAAATTGGAATCTTTGTCAGATCAATCATAAATAAAATGAATAGCACTTTTCTTACATTTCCAGCCTTATTCATCGCCAGGGTCTTTTCCCTGTTAAGCTACAGCAGATTGTGAGTCTCTCACGATAAAAGGCAATTTCCAATTTCAATATTCGTGTTGAGTACTCGCTTGTTGTTCCGTCGTAAACACAGATGGGAATGAGAAATTTTAAATAATATTCCGTTGAGGGTATATGTGAATCTAGTTTCTTCATTTTTGTAACTGATATTATTTCTCTACCATTATGTAAAACAAAAATAATTCTTTTTCGTGTTTTCTGCGAGGTTTTTGTTAATAGAGCCGATGAAGTCAAATTCACAACTTTTTACAAATTGTAACGCTTTTGATGATAATTACTCGAACATTGATATATCATAATAATTACGATCAGGACATTTTGTAAAGCAGACAAATTAACTAAAATATTATTTGTGATTTTTAGCGAAACTGAATGCTAACCTGTCAATAAGTCGCTATGTCGGTTAAATCATCTATGTTTCACCCACACAAGTATCAAAATATGTGACAAAGTGTTTATTGACAGCGTCCTAGACAAGTGCAATGTTAACAATAAATGTTCAAAATTGCGTCCACCAACAGTGATATATGCTTGATATGCGTCGGTGGAGCGATTAGCGCGTACATTCAAAGATGCGAGGTATTTCACACATACGTGTAGCAGCTACGAGATCCTGTGGAGTCGCATAGACTAGACGCCTCGCCGCGTCACTTGCGTCCATACATTCCCACACAAAAGAATGATAGTTACAGTGTCCTGTACCAACCTTTAAAGTTTGTACCATGAATTCAGGATCACTATATACAATATCACTTGTGTCCTATATTTAATACGAAAATCTTCGAAAGCTTCCTATATATATATATATATATATATATATATATATATATATATATATATATATATATATATATATATATATATATATATANNNNATCCTCTTAGCTTTCCTCCTTCCTTTGCGTACGTCTTCACCCCGTTACTTCCGCCGTCTCCGAACCCTGTTCAAGTCTCACGATTGATGTTTAGCCTGTGAGCAGAAACTTTTTTTCCTTATCTTGAGTACAAAGCAAGGCATGCTTTGATTGTTGCCTCTGTTGTGAGCGAAGAACGAAGACGTACGCGCCGGCGCTCTCTGCCTTTGCCGTCAATTCGAGAGCGTTTTTTCCGCTGTGTCCTCAAGCCCTCGTCCTCACACGATTCCTTTAATTTCTTTTATTTCGCTAGCAGAACTACCCGACGTTTCCAAGAATTTGGAAGAAAAAAAAACTTAAAATAATCATGACTGGACATTCAAAATTTTAAAATGGATTATTTTAAAATCGAGGCGGAAGGACACTTTACACAAAAATAGACAAAGCATAGTTAAGACCTGTGAATTCTTGGGTTGCCGTTTCAGTTTTAGGTTATGTATTAGAAAATTATACTCTTCGCAACCTTTATATAATTTTGCGTTCTGCGCTTCCATCATTTACATTATTCGTTCAGTTGTTTGTCCTTGCGCCTCACGAAACGCAACTGAACTCTGACGGACACATTAGTAAGCTTCGTATTCAAGATGTGCGAATAAAGATTTACATCACCTGAATTGCAACCAATTCAATTGTTTTTCTCTGCGTGTAATTCATCAATATTAAGCGAACTTACATTTGAATATCAATGACCCTTAATAAGAGACCTTTAAAATTACAAATAATTTAAATGATTACTTTTTCCGATTTCCAAACAAGAGGCATTTTTTATAAAAATTGTCGATACCACAATCGTCCCCTCGGGAGGAACCGGTGGATTTGTAGTTTTACAAAGTTACACTTGAAGGCGCTCTTAAATCCGTCACGTCCGGGATCATTGATGCGTCGGAAAAGAGATATTGTCAGATAATCGATAAACGGAAACAGCTGTCCACACCATAAGGATCATCTTTTGGAACCCCTGGTCGAACAAAAGAGTACTCGTAAGGATAGAAATGGACGAAGAATTCGTGACAGATATGAACACAGTAAAGCGAAATTTCTAATTGGATGTAATAACGAGGGATTTAATCGAAAGGAAAAAATAAACTTGTTTATGTGTACATATTTAGGTGTGAAATTATTATTAACTAATTTCTCAAAACAAAATGAATCGAAACGGTATAACTCTGGCTGGTAGTCGCGGCCTGCGTCTTGCAATTTGGCAGCAATAATTCAATATGATACTTGTGACTCTCTTTTAATTGGTCATAACGTACGTCAGCTACTTCTCATTGACCAGAGATTGACTTACAGTTTACCACAGACACAGGGTCTTTTACATCCTTCTTTTTACTTCCTTTTCACTATTTTGACGTATCTCATCATCGCGAGGATCGTTTATCCAGGTTATGTTCGTTTTTTCGTCGTGTTACTAAGATCTAAATATATACGCCTCTAATCGAAAGTTTGAATGCGATAGTTATCCTTCATTTATAAATCACAATGATATCTGCGCGAGTGAAGTGCTTCAAAATCCGATCGGTCATAACGCCGCAAAATCAAATTAGTTCTCAATTCTGCATTCTATCCTTAATCTCCTACTTCACTGGCGTCAAATGTGATTATCATTAATAAAGTTTCTAGGAGTTCTTTGTGAATTGGGACAATCACTTTGTCACTCTTTTATATCCATAAACAGAATTGTCATTCCATTTGATTTATTGGATTCATTCTAGTATAAAACAAATATAATGTAGGCTTATGTATTATGCATTGCGTATGAGTTTTTGTGAATGGTTTATCTACTTCAGTCGATAAAACCATTGAATAGTTTTATTTAACCAATAGTTTGCAAGGAAATGGTTAACTTTTTCTGATGAAGGAAATGATACACAAAAATCTACAGGGAAAAAATCCACAAAATGTTATATATATATATATATATATATATATATATATATATATATATATATATATATATANAGTTTGAAAAAGCAAATTATGTCTTTTTCTAAATTAGCCTTTTATATTAGTGCAAACATATCTATTCAACTGTCCTTTGTAAATAAATAGTTTTATTGATAATGAAAATCTGAACACTTTTAAATCACTTGATATTGTGTTCATTTTTACATGACACTTAAAACTATTTTTAGTCATATATTGTTTTACAGATTAAATACTTTTCCATATGATTTCAAAAAGTAAGTTTAATGAGAAATATTTAATTCAGTAATTTTTTTTTTAATATATCATGTTTTCGTTGTACCATTTTTGTTTTCGAGAGAACTTGCNTATATCATGTTTTCGTTGTACCATTTTTGTTTTCGAGAGAACTTGCGTTGTAGAATGATCTTCCATTTCCGTACCCAGGCAAGTGCATTTTTACACAGACATCCATCCCTGGCTGCTTAAGAACTTGTAATTCTATACGAGACGCACCTTTACTTCTTGCTTTCGTCGTCTCCCGAAAGCCTTGAACTACTTTCCCGCGTCTCTGGATCTCATGAGATTTTGGAGGTGTGTAGTTTGATAGCCTACCACGAGTCGCAGCACAGATGCAGCGAGCTCTAGTGCTATCTCCCGGCATCACAGGGAATTACTCAACAGTATGACTTACGTAACGCTGTACAGAGGAATTCAAACTCAATTCTTCGCTTTCGCCACGGTCCGTCATATTTCTTGGATCGTTCTCACTCAGCCATTGTTGGGTTTCGTTTCAGATGATCGTCAATTACTTGTTCCCCTACTCTAATGGCTGACAGAGATACAATACCCATTTATCACGAATACTTTTGCTGTAGGGCAGGGTGACATCAGAAAGCTGTTAACTTCACGTGACTCTCTCCAATGCCTCTTCATAAATCATTGCTAAATGCATCCTATCCGTCGCTTTTATTTTTTATATTACCGGTTCCCCAAGCTCTAGTGTAGGGGTGGCAGTCTCGCCATCATTACGTTTATTATTATAATTCTTGAATTGAGGTATTTTAATATTTACAGTTTATTAGCAATATTTTCTGAATAGCTTCAAGATTTGATATTAGTACATATTTATTATATTCAATTAATTATTAATTTATTGATATTCTGTAGATAGTATTACTATTGGCTATTTTTCTTCTTATGCCATGATTTATCGTAAACTTATATTAAAAATTATTTTATTGTAATCCTCGCGGAAATACGCAGTTTGTTACGGCTTTTTGAGAAGCCATTCGTCATATTATTATTTCAATAGAGGCATCATACAGTAAAGTAATATGTTAATTAAGTGATTAGTCGAAAATAATATGCAAGATAAATGGGAATTTTTTTTTCAAGTATAATCTATTTCTGAAACCAAACGTAGGTGCCAATAAGAGAGTACCTATAAGCAAATATAGAAATATTTGTCTAATTAGTAACAACAAATTGTGATTCTTCTTGTTTTTTATTCAAGAAACGATTTATTGTTATAGCTGGAACTTTGATATAAGATATTTTTCTGCTCAACATCTTGGAATCGATGTTTAGAACACTTTTGAAGACAATTATGGAACTCGATTTTCTTCTATGTCTATTTTAAATCAGACGTGTGTTTTGCGTAAGTCCGAATTTGAATCTTACGTTAGTTCTTTTTTTATAGGGCAACTCGATAACGCATTTATTTAAGTTAAACGTTAAGTGGATCAAGGACTTGAGTTTCTATTTGAGTTTGGAGGCGTATAAATATATTAAAATATTCACAAAGAACTTACGCATCGAATGTTTGATTTACTATATTGAAAAGAAAGGAGACATTCTTCGTAAATCCTGTAATACGATACATTTTTTATTAACAACATTGTTTTGAGACAATTGCAATTTTATGGTTTTAAGGAGTTAGCAAAATGCGTAAATCCTTGTAATAGTAGAGAAGAAACAATTCAACAATTAATTCATACACAATAGTTTTATTGTTTAACAAACGTTTGTCTGCAAAGTTTCAAAAAGTATACTTATTGAAGAAATTTCATAATACACTTTTTTGAATCACATTTACAATAAACAAAATATTTTTTCTATTGCAGTTTAAAATATACTACTCCTGATTTTATTTCCTATGTTGGATGTCAGATTTAATCTAATCAAGCCATGAACCCACACACACTTATCTTATTTCAGTAAACCAGCATAACAGATTATCTGATCGGAAATGTAAGATGTGGGCGTCTGACAAATCTAGTCCGTCGACGTGATTTAATTTATTTTCCTTTTTACGACTCGTTTAGATCTGCTTCCAATAGAATACTCACTTTATGGCCAAGGACTTTCGGGCAGTTCTAAACACGTCAACCTTTTCTTATGTCGGTGAAGATAGCAACTTTATATCTGATTAGCAGATACGAGCACATTTCTTGCTTTGACACTTTTTATTAGCTGTATTTGTCACATTTGATTGGTTGGGCACAAATTTTCAAGATATCCACCACTAATCCGTTACATTGTTGTTCAAAATATTCAACATTGAAAGTATTAAAACTTAACATTCTATTTCTAATTTGTTTTTGGAAAGTACAACAAGAAAAATGTTAAAGCAAACCAAAATATTTTTGAAGAATTTTAAATTCTAACACAAACCAAATATTAAAAATTGTTTTCTGCCCGACAATCCTATCGAATCATTACATATCACAAAGAAAAGTGTGCAGTGATTTCATGACAGTACGAAAAATCTTACAACATACGTCATAATAAAGGGGCGATTGAGTATGTACTGCCGAAACTGAGAACAGTAAGTATCGGACCTCACAAATTGTGAACATTAGAGGGGTNTATGTACTGCCGAAACTGAGAACAGTAAGTATCGGACCTCACAAATTGTGAACATTAGAGGGGTCACCAATGATAGCAAATCAATCAAAATTGAAAAGGTTTTACAGGAAAATATGACTAAAGCGTCACGTTTACGGGTCAGAAGAAGAACCTCATAAGGATCAATTAATTATGATTGATAATCTATAAATCATTATAGATAAATTATTATCTTTAATTCTAAAATGAAAATAAAGGAACAAATTTTCGATATGCTTGAGTGATTTAAAAATGTGAGTTACTGACATATTTCCATATTAATTAATCATTAAGTATCTTATAGTTAATTTCAAAAATTATTAAGTATCATAGGCCTATTAAATGTGCAAGTTAAAAAAGTATTTAAATATTTTCGTACGTTTATTTAATATTTTTTTCGACCTACTGAATGGAGGATGTGACCCCAAATTCATAATCTGACCCATGCCCCCAAATCCTCTCAAAGGTATGATTTGATAGATGAACAGAATTAATTAAATATTTCATGTAATTCATTAATATTATTATTATATCAATATCAGCAGATATTGACATATTGAGATATTTTTAATTCATTTTGCCCGACGTTACCCGGGAATATAATGTCCTATATTTATATGTTAGTTTCCATATTTCTCTTGTCGCGGTTTTCCCGCTGTGACCCGTATTTGGTTGGCCGAGACGAGTCACGGGGGTAGTCACGACTTGAGGGGAGAATGGAGGGAGGTTTAGCGGAAGTGGTTATATGGTTCCAGTGAAACCCAGACTCATGGCTGAGGTGCGCAGAGCGGCTTCCAAAGAGGAGTGGGCAGAGGCAGAGTCCACGACGTAGGGCTGTTCTCTAATGTCTCGTAATGACGTGAAGCGAAGAGCAGTCGCTGGTTCACGCGGCTTCTGGCTCCTGGATGGTCGGTGGACAGAGGAGGTCCCTGGGGTGTCACAGAGATGCAACTCCCACGCAGTGACTGGTTCCTTCTCCCCCGAGGCTCAATTGCTTCCCGATTACATAGGATATTGACCCCTACGTCATCATCTACTAACCCACTTCCTATAGCGACCTCAGTACCATAGTTGAGTCTTCACGACACTCTACTACCAATATTTCTCTTTACCAAAAGTGAAAAATTAATACCTAGAAGAAATCCTACAAAAATGTACATTGTTTTCAGTATTGTATGCTAATATATGAGAAATTACGAACTATTTAAAAAATGCAGACAGAAAGAAAATACACTTTACATGGGAAGCATAATAAACAAAGCGCATAGTTGAGATCCCTCAATTCATTGGTTTTCTTTTCACTCTAAGATTACGTTGTTGAAACCAATGTTCTTCAAAGCCTTTGTTTAATTTTGCTTCCACGAGTAAGTCACCTGGATTACATGTTCAGTGGATTCTCCTTCCGCCTCACATAACCTCACAATTGAACTCTGGCGGACCCATTAGTAAGCTTCATAGTCAACAGTCGTGCGAGTGAAGATTAGCAACCAAATTTAAATGTCTTTCTGTTCTTGTAATTCATCAACATTAACCATACTTTGTATTTTAGTTGCAATAACTCTTAAGAAGAGTCCTTTGGCATTTTAAATAACTTCATCGATTTCTTTTCCCGATTCCAAACAATACATTTATTAGTAAAGAATTGATTTTTTGATGAGTGTTATTTGTTTGCAGTACCCCTGCGTACGATTACGCGCCGAATCCTGACAAGCAGTGGATCCTGCAAGTGACACAGAGGATGCAACCCATTCATCGCCAGTTCACTGATCTCCTCATGACGAAGAGACTGCAGACACTGCAGAGCGTCGACCAAGCCGTGCATAGGGTGAGTAATCAAAGGGGATGGAACCAATTGTCACTTCGGATACATAGATTGTTATTTGAATGTATATAAATATTCATCATATAAAAATTCGTATACTATATAAGTTATGATGAGTTTAATGAACATTTCATGTTAATTTCATTTGAACAATCATAATTTTGAATAAGAATTAAATATTTATATTTTTTTAATAATTACAATTTAGCCAACAGCATAACACAAGACACGTTATCCAAATTAATTGACGAAGGATCAATCCAAAGATTCAGATGATTCGATCAGTAGCTCAGGGATTAAGTTTTAAAGAGACGAATACGTGACAAAATTAGACGAAAATGCAATTTTATATATATATATATATATATATAAAATTGATTAATCGAGTACATATATTTCTAGGTATGTATTCTATTATGCTTAATGCAATTACTGTTAAAATCGTGTGTACTAATCAATTATTAGTACCTTAATTTATGGCCGCCCACGTGGTCATACGCAATTTGCAACTTCTTTTTTGACTAAAAGGTTTGTTTGTTTATTTATTTATTTATTTAATCTAAGCAATAGTTAAAAATCGATAACCGTACTGTTCAATAATGGCAAAGTAACTTTGCATTGTGTATTGGATTACTGAGAGAACAGTATTTTATTTCATGTCAAATATTTTGCAGAGGTTGCTGTCGCATTGCTGATCTGTTGTCGTTCGTTTTTATTTTGTTTTGAGATGTAATTTTTCGCACAGGAATTTCGTGTAATCGGATTCCTAGTGAATATTTTTTTAAAAGAACCCGAACCACAAAATAGCAATATTTTATTAGTTCTGAAACATATTTGTGAGAAATAAGAATCATTACAGAGTCTTGTTCTCTGTTTTGGCTGTAATAGTCGATCCGGGTCCTTGAATCTAATTATTTGCGAACCCTAGAGCCCAACAAAAAAATATTTGTTTTGGATGACACAGGTACACAAAGCGCGTGTTGAAGCATGGATTGCTTTACTCGAACTTCAAACCAAAGAATATCTTTCTTTTCAGCTGTGTCAAGAACTGGAGAGCCTCGGTGAACTGGACAACACGTACATCGTGTACACTTCGGACCATGGCTACCACTTGGGGCAGTTCGGTCTCGTCAAGGGGAAGTCCTTCCCTTTCGAGTTCGACGTGCGGGTGCCCTTTCTGGTGCGGGGACCCGACATTCAGCCAGGCACCGTGTGAGTGCGCGCTGCGCTTTATAGCTGTTATTTGTGGCTCTCATTTAAACTCACCCCCCACCAAGTCATCCCGGGTTCAATTCCCGGCGGGATCAGAAAAATTTGTATCTTTTCACATTATGTCCCAGTTCATGGTACTACTGGAAAGCGAACCCTCCTTCTTCTATCCACCCCCTACTACTTCTAGTATCACTAACTCTTACTCTTACTAACACCTCCACGTGGGCCAAGTTGTTGGTAAAGCCAGTTAACAGACCCACACATATTGTTATAACCATCGTACCTCCTATCGTCCCATGTAGATAAGCTTCAATAGCGCGCGACACTTCCCATTTACAAATACTGCATGGAAATTTATACTTAATGAAATTTAAACAGGAATTAAAATACATTGTTAAGAGTTTCTTAAAGTATTGGCCGTATTCCAATAGTCAGTATCGTTTGTGGATCTGATTTAGCTCATATATTTTTTCAATCCAATTTCGTGTGTACATAAGTAATTTATGGAATGTTGGTATTTTACGTTTAGACAAATATACAGAATGTCCCAAAATTTGTGTCTTTCCTCTTTGAAGGCTAGAGAAAAAAATACTTACATTGAAGTTCAAGACTGTTTTTTTCTCCGATGTACCATTAATTAGTTATTAATTAATTAGTTCAGCCAATCAGCTACGCATGCTAATGAAAAACGGAGTAGTGATACGTCATATGCTAAAGCGACTAATTTGGTGCGACCGTACGGCAATGAAGTGCGAACATTCGTTATTAATGATTAGTAATTTGACGAAAAACAAAATAATTGAACAATATTTTCATCGCAGAGTATCATGGTTCAGGACTTTAATATATAGAAATTTTTAGACCGATATACATCGACAAAATTTCCATTGATGGGAACTCGGTGTGTATTGACAGTTATACATTTGTTTGTATTGTATCGAACAGTTCGTGTAATTTGAATCAGTTTATGACCAAAATATTTTTTAAAATTCGAATAAATCAAAAATATTTTTGATATACCTTTGTTGTTCTAGAATTCTGTTGGTCTAGAAGTCTTTCTTTGTTGTTAAATACAGATTTTTTGGAGAAAGCACAGATATTCTGTTTAGATAAACCAGAATGGGGCATATATTTTGGCTTTAACTCTCTACCAAAAGTCTGTTCTTAACGACACGTCTGTGGTTAAAGACAGGACCCTTTTATCTCCCTTTTTTAGTGCAGGACGAAACTTGGAAAGTTTGATATTGGATTTCAAATAAACATACGATGACCCTTTTCCAAGAGTTGATTCACCTGAAACGTTTTTTTCGAAGGACTTTTTCTACAGGAAGTATAAATATCAAATTGCTTGTAGTTTCCGAAAGTTTGACAATAAATTTATTATTTATTATTATTATTTCCGAAATAAATTTACGTGTATGTTGTGAAGTTCATGATCCAAATTACCACTTCAAATATTATGAAGTTCGTAATAATTTTTTTCTTCTCTCGATGTTGATGATAATGCATTCGAAATTTCAGTTGAGAGGGCAGGGGTGGGGGTGCTAACAATATTAAAGGGATCGTCTTCGAAGACGTCTGTTCTTAAGTGCACGTTTCTGCGCCTCCGCTACGCGTTAGCTGCTATTCCAAAGACTGAAAGTCTCCACTGCCACCGCGACGCTTCATCGCAAGTCTTGGCAGCTGCTCTTCCACCGTCACCATTATCGTCTCGTGCTTAATGGATTTGTTAATTAAGACGGTCTCATTAAAAGACGGGACCAGTGCGGGCGGTGCGGATGTCTTTGTGTGAGGAGATGATCTCTTCGCCGTCCCCGTCGCCTGGAGCCACCACCCGCGATTTTTAATGAAAAATGGCTCCGCTTCGTCGTTCACTTG
Organism: Laupala kohalensis; assembly: GCA_002313205.1. Classification (NCBI taxonomy): domain Eukaryota; kingdom Metazoa; phylum Arthropoda; class Insecta; order Orthoptera; family Trigonidiidae; genus Laupala; species Laupala kohalensis. Next base: position 1,127,051 of record NNCF01128014.1, read on the forward strand.
CCGCCCTTTGTTCACCGCTCCCGCCCGCTGACTGGCGGCCACTTTGTGAACTAACGTTAGGGGCACGCGTCGACCCAAGGATATCGTCTTCGAAACGATTTGCGAATATGTCTTATCTATTTTCATTTTCTTATTGTCTTTTTATTATTTAAATATTGTTCTAATTTGACTATAATTCATATATTTAACGTCAAATGTAATATTATTAAATAGTTTCAGTATCAGAAATGATTTTTTTTTGTTTTATTTAGTACAATCTTTGTTGGTATTTGTGAATACTATAACACGTGTCGAACTATTTTTATTGTTAGGAATATGTTGAAATGTTAAATCTGCCTTCTCAGGGCCCTTGATCGGAATTGATGGAATGATCCCTTGCTTGCTTCCGGAGAGTAAATTAGTTTATTGTCCTCCACGTGGTGATACGGAGTTTGTAACTGCTTCTTTGACAATAAAGTTTATTTATTTATTTATCATATTTATCACTATTTTTTCACATGTATTATAATTTATATTTAGGTGAAATGACGAAAGAACAGGTCTCGTGAGCTGAGTCATACGAGTATTCACAAATAAAATTCAATTGAAAGTCAACATTTCCAAAAATTGACAAGGTCTTTAATAGCTTACCCTGTCAGCTTCCATCCTCAAGTAATTTTAAGTGATGTACTAGTTTTAAATGATTTATGGATCATAAAATACACTTCATCCGCGAAGTTCACCGTAGCTTTTGACAGTCCAGGAAACTAGTGAAGATATAACCATTTCTGGCGAATATCCTTCCGCGCTTCAGCGACTTCTCAATTGAAAGACTATTTCGTGAATATAGTGAAGTTATATGAAGTGACTAAAGAAATATCGATTGTATATCGTGTGAATCCTCAGTAAAACACTTCTTTTTTTTTAGATACCAGTATATTTTATGCTAGTTAGAAGCTGTATGTGTGTTGAAAGATCATGTGACGAGATTCTAAGGAGGCATTTTCCTCTCCACAATACTCGACACTCCGGGATTCCCCAGTAAGCATCGTTCAATCATTTACTATCTGTTGCGGAGATTGGTAATAATTAATATTTTCAGAATAAAATTTCTTTAAAGTAGAAATTTCCCCGAATATTTAAACGCACAAACTTAAGAATTTTTTTGTTTTTGTTATTGGCTCTATTTTTGATAGCGCGAGTGCGATTTCCTAAAGCGGCGTCACTTGTGTTGCCAACCTCTAGGAAATAAATTACGAAGTTAGAGCTGTCTTTAACTGCTCTTCGAGACGATACCTAATTTATGTTCCCGGCAGTGACTGTCAAAGAGGTCGGCGGAAATATTGTTAAGATCTCCCTTGTGTTCCACTAATTAATCCAACGGTCAATTTATGGTTAGATAGAAAAAAGAATAATAGCTTATTTGTAGTAGTCTCCTATGAATCACCAATGCACTGAGTATATAAAGACAAATTTATTTACACGGTGACTGATTGTGCGTTACTCAATTTCAGAGTCGACGACATCGTATTAAATCTCGATCTGGCGCCTACATTCCTGGACATGGCTGGCGTCGAAACACCGTCTCATATGGACGGCCGGTCGTTTCTGCAGTTACTGCACAGGTGAGCGATTCTTGTCCATAATTCGTAGACTATCATTAAAATACGTAGTCGACGTATAAGTATAACAATAAATGATAACTTTCGGTCAGGTGAAAATAGCGACGAGCCGGGAATCGAACCCGGGACTCCTGATTGATCGCGGGGGTGTAAACAACTACACCATCTATTCACCTTCCACACCTGTACACCATTTCCACCCAGACCTACCCTGGTGTACAGTTGCGGAAGGTTAACGGGTGGTGTAATGGTTAACACCCCTGCGATCAATCAGGAGTCCCGGGTTCGATTCCCGGCTCGTCGCCATTTTCACCTGACGGAAGGTTATCACATATCATCGCCACGTGTAGGGTACACGGAAGAAATATATTCATAACAATAAAATATTCATAGGCTGCATAACAATGGTGTAGATGGGTGTGTACAAAAATGAGACGACGTTGTTATACTTTTCGCTTCATTATCATACTTTTGATACCCAGTAATCCGTGTGTTAAAAAATGCACTTTAATCTTAATTTCATCTGTGTCCGAGAAGATAAATGTTACAATGGATAAATGATGCAACACATTATACATGATAGTAATGCGGGTCGCATATACTTGTCTCATTGCAGGGGTTTGTATAAGGATCATTCAAATACAAGCAGACACAGAGACTGGGTGCATTAAGCGTACGTGAAAAATGAATATGAATTTGGAGTGACCACAGATCGCACCACCCCTCTTTTATTTTGATAAAACTCTTTAAAAAGACTGAAAATGTAAATGAAAAACATTGGGTTTGAAAATAGGTTCTTACAGAGAGTCGCATGATTAATTTATTTAGATCTTTGTGCAATATGCAAACACATCTTTATGAGTGGTGAATTTTGAAGGACTCTGGTCGTATTGTGTGGTAAGTTAAAAAGTAGAGTGTGATGATGGGATGATCAAAAGATGGGCAAATTTAATTTATATTATTAGTAACATGAAAAGTTTTAAATATATTGTTCTATTTGTAAATATCTACGAATCATTAATTTCTAAAATTGTACTTCGCATTTCAGAAACAAGCACGGCGCCATTGGAAGACGACACAAGCTAAAATGGCCAGACACGTTCCTGATAGAAAGGTTGGTATTTAACTTTCCACATTAAACGCTGTACTTGGATCCTTCATTTAAAACTGAACAATATCATCACATTTTCATTTAATACTTCTGTTTTATTGAAATTGCATCATTTTTATGGGGAAAAATATTGTAGAATCTTGGACAAACTTTTGCAAATAAAATTGTCCACTACATTATATATTGATTAAATATTTCTAATCTTTAATTTCATTTGAGAATGAATCTTCAAGATTTGTTTCGTTTTCAATATTATTATTCCCCGAATCGAAAGAAAACCTATATTTCTGTGAACCTACGTTTATTTATTAAGCTATGAAACTCACTCAAACAGTCAACACAGCGTTTTGAACTCTTTTTGGAGTTTCCTAAGACAGTAATTACATATTTAATAGAGAGGTACAATAATCATGCCACTAATATATAAAAGAGAGATTTTAATTTTCAAATGGGGTAAACATCAGAACCAGAAAGAAAAATGACAAAACTTATAGTTGGTATGGAGGAACACTGAAGAAGTTCTATAATGTGCTTTGATCCCACAAAGACAATGATCTTCATTCAGCTTCCCTATCTGACATAAGTATTCGTTTAAATGACCATGACTACCATGTTATAGATTTAATAAACATAGAATTTGGCAAAAACCACTTCCTGTTCTTTTCGCGATATTCAGATTCGTTATGAACGATTTTGTCTTTCTCCCTTCAGTGAAGCATGTTTCTTGTGCAGAGCTGTCCAATATTCGCGGCCCGCAAAACATTTTTCACGGCCTCTGACTCATAATACGAATTAAATCGTGAAAATAATAATTAAATCAAATTTTTCATCAAACGTTTGGGACACAGCGTTATGTTATAAATCTATTCTGTCAGGATTAACATTTGATGTGGCATGTTCGGGAAGAGAAAGGAAAAACTTGTGTTCGGAATTACTCCGTCATATATTACAACATGAAAACATTCTACGAAAAAAGTAAATATTACAAATACTTTTTAAAAATAAAGAAATTGCTATTTAATTTTTCCTGCTTGAAATCATACACATTTGTTGATAGAGTCAAAATATTATTTAGTGACGTGATATTTAAATAATAGTTATCACCTATTAGTTTACTTCGTCGAGCAACATATTACCGCACCTGTCCGATCGATCGCAAGATGACCCGCGGTTGGATTTCGCTGTTATTGTGTATTGAAAATCCCTTGAGTCGCAGCTTGGAAGCACAGAAATAAATATAAACATACCCAGGGGTCTTATGTATCGGTCGTCCGAAAATGAAGTTTGGGGTGTCTGTCTCTCTCGCACATTGACTTGGGTGGGGGAACTCGATTCCCCTCTCTAACTGGTGACTGCTCCGTATGCGTCACTGACCACAACACCTCAATACCTTACCCCTTCCAAGCAATATCTTCTGTCCCATGTCATCACGGACAACCCGCAGCAGAGGCCGCTGAGTAAAGCACTCTTCACACGATACCATTTTGTGCTCCTAAATTGCATGCATAGTTCCATGAAGTCAGCCGTCCAGTCTCGAACGACAGAAAATGACGTCACTGTTGTCTGTCGTGAAAGATTTGGGAAATAGCACGTGTTCTATTTTTCGCGCAGTTTTGCATGCAAAGTTAGAGTGTCAACCAATGAAAATCTTATCTCGAGACTGTGACAACTAATGAACCAGCGTTCGAAAGCGAGTAGCACTGATGAATTATCGCTAAAGTAAACTAAATACAATGTATTTGTAACAAATAATCGTGGATGATACAATTAGCCCTACTGTTGGAAGTGAGCACACCACCGGTGACGAAAACAGTTTTTCCGCTTTCCTATTTAATAAGCATTGTTTATTAGAAGTTGTTTATTTATTATGATTATATTTATTAAAAGTAACTTAGTTTAACAAACATACATTCAGAAATACAACGAAGTGTTATCAATTAATTGATTTAATTTATTATAGATTGCAAAACCGAACTTGGTGTTAATTGTTATCTATTATTTGCCGTCAAAAATTATATATTAAGCGATGCAGCTGAATTAAGTTTAGAGAAACAATCATTAAAACAAAAATTGGCGAAAAGAAGTAATCGATAATGAAATCACAAATACATTTTACTTGACATTTTAGGTTATGTTACAGCTCATCAAGCAAGATACTACGAACACTACTCTGTCCGCCACTGTGTAATAACACCAAACAACCTAACAAACAATGTTGTAGTTACGATCATTTACTCGCATTATTATTATAGTTAGTTCATTAGCTCTGATTGCTAAATGTCTTCGATGAACGATCTTTTTCCCGAACTGTCAATTCACGCTCTTCGGACATCAAAACTCCCGGTAAAATGCTTCGTGTGAAGCGGACGCAGCAGGACAAACATCGCAGCTCAAAGGAGATTGGAAGCAAAAATAGCATGCTATATTGTGTGTAGCGAGCTTAAGTCTATGTTTCCAAAGGAAGTACTTTCAAGAGGCATTGTTCTTCTTTGAGCAGCAGCGGACGTCGCGACACTCCGGAGCCTACGGAAATGCGCTTCCGAGAGAGCACGACTCCAATCACCACAACCACTTTGTCCACCACCACTTTCCCTCCTTCAACCACCACCACCACCACAACCACCAGCGTCTGGGCGCCACCTTCCACCGAAGACCCGCTGGCGGGCTTCAGCTTCCACTTTGACGACGACGATGAAGAAGAGGATGAGGACGACGAAGAGGAGGAGGACGACGAAGATTTGGAACCTGATGATTCTGAGGATGAGGATTTGGAGCGACTTTTGTTCTCGACGTCGACGGCGCCCCCGCCACGTGCGGCGAGGTCCACCACTACCACTTCTACAACCACCACCACAACAACAACGGCGCCTCCCGACGCCAACAACACTGCAGATGCTATTCCTCTTGAGGATGGAGGAGCACCATTGCATCTTCCTGTGTTGGCGCGTAAGTGATATTTCTCTTCTCGTTTTTAGAACCGGTTTAGTGTGTACCTTTAATATTATTGTTATTATTCTCGAAATTTTAGTGATTTTAGTAGTTTTATTTGAACTAATACATTGATTACTCTTCGTACTTGTTAATTATGTTCTTTTATAATCACTTGAAAAAACAATTTTTTTTTCAATATTTTGTAGGTATTGTAACAAGCAGGTAACTATTTTTTTCCTATTTTAGGGAGAGTGCATGTTGTGTTTATGCTTTGGGGCGCAGAAATGTTAAAAACACCATTGTGTCTTTGGAACCTTTGAGTGATGATAAATTATTTTACGAAACTTTGCGCTATAGGGTTCGTTACTCCGCGTAACGCATTATGGTCACGTGACCAGCAGCAAAACTGTTATATGATTGACAACGATATCGGATAGTAGTGAAAAATCCGAATCGGTTTTTGACTGGCTTTTAGGAAACCGTGTTAACAAATGACTGATGCCATTTACCAGAAAAATTTATTGTATTTTTAACATTTTAAGGTAATACGTGCGTCAGAGCGACTAGGTTTAAGTACCCCTCAAAAAATGTTGTAAAGGATAGTTTAAACCTTTCTCTTTCCAGTGGTGATGAATTTTCATACCCTTACGACGCAGAATTTTGAATTACTTGACTTTAAATTACAATAGGCTTAAATGGAGAAACTTTCCCGCGCTCATGTTTTATATATATTCTGGCGGAAGTACCGGTTTAATATAGCAAGAAAAACCTACGAAAGCAAATAGAAAATGGAAATAAGAACGCAATGACGTTAAGATTTTCATACCTTACGGGGCATTTTCAAGAATAATTCACAAAAAACTGTGGAAAATACTGTTCTAACGTAAATGGCAGCCGCATCACGTGACTGAAGACAATGCGATATTTGTCAAAGGAGGAGTCAAACGACAGTCTAAATTTATTATCAAATTTTAAAATCACAAAATAATTGTACTCATCAAATAAAAAAGTCAGTACAATTAATTATTAATTAATAAGAAGTACTTTGGTGAATATTTCCATGTTTCGTGAATAGTTGGCAACGTGACTTCAGTCAACGCATATATATTCGTGACCAATAGGTGAATGGTTGTGTAAGGTTAAGACCCCAGCAATCAAAACTGGAGTTCGGGTTCGATTCCCGCCCGTCACCATTTTCATCTGGCCAATGTTCTCGTTGATATCCTTTGTTTCTTTCAGGTCCTGACTTGCAATTCGACAACCGCGTGCTGCCGGAGCTCGGTGGCGGCGGGGGTGGAGGAGGCGTCGGAGGCTCGTCGTCGTTGCGAGGCATCGTGGGCAGCAAATCAGCGCGTCTGGCTCTCGAATGCGCTGCTCCCGACATGCGCTTGCCGTGTCGCCCCGGCCAACGCTGGCGATGCGTGCTGGACGAGAACAGGCGGTGGCGAAAGCACAAGTGTAAGCCTCAATTGCTCCAGTTGCAGCACCAGCAGCGGTTGCAACGTGAGCAACAGCTCCAACAGCTTCGGGCGCAAGTAAGTTAGCGCGTTTTCTATAAAGGTACTTGATTTTTATTTCAACGTCCTTTGACATTATCCATTGGCATAATCTGTATGAACATCTAAACTCACCTCATCTTATCTCACACAACATTTCGGACGTTTTCCTCCATGCCCGTCTTCAGGCTTCCAGCAGTACCGATTCTCAAACCTCTGGATCGCAGGACCCAACGGTATTAGCGATGTGTCATGTTGTCATATGTGTACCCTTTATTATTGACATCCATAAGGGATATATGTCAACGGATGGTTGACTGGTCGGGTTATTAGCCAAGTGGAAGTATGCCCAGTATTCGAGTCATAACGTCCGCGCCTTGAAAATCAAAGAATCTTGGTTCGAGTAGCGGACAGCTGAAGACGGACGTAAGCACAAGCTATCGCTCCTGTTCTGAAATGTTCTACCAGGATCTAATTGGTGAAGATCTCGCCCGCCTCCATTGCTCAAAAACCTCGATGCATATTCCTTTCATTCTATTCTTAGGAGGAGTGGCAACGCGAGTTGGTCCGTTTGGGCGTGTCGCCACCCGCAGCGCTGCTGCAGCGACCTGCCGCTCAAGCTCTGCATGGCTCCGCAACAGCTCAACAATTGACGGCGCTGCCTCTGCCTTTGGTGCCTGCAGCGTATGTGCCCTCCACTCGCCGCATGTGCACGTGTGTTACTCCCAGCGGCAGACAGTACATGCGCCCCATGCCAGACGAACGGAAACTGCAGCGGCAGTTCCTCAGGTAACGACGGCATTAGTTTTCTGGGTACTTTTTTAACCTCCCTCCACCTCCCTACTTAATTATTGTAGTATTCGTGAGAATTGTTCATTTCCGTAGCAGTAATAACTTGCTGAAGTTTTGGACAATGTAGAGTCTATCTATCTCTTTCATGTGCATCGAGTATATTCGATCATCACTGTCTCTGGAATCCATCTCTCACGGCTGTCAGATCACTTTCTCAAATGCTAGTTGAATTGGAATGGTAAATTCAAGAACTACCTCCCAGGTGACACTACTCACGGATTAATAAACTATAATGAAGTTCACCTACGTATGTTAGATGAAATCTTAAACAATAACACGACCCCTTTGCACAGACACTGTGTTTAATATTTGTGTGTATATTACATTCGACAACGTCTCAATCACACTACTGGTCATCTTCTGATGAATAACACTTTATAACCTGGATTTTAAAAAAGTTACGGACCAGTTGTCTCAGCGTCACTGTGCATATGAATGTGGAAGATAAAATATTATTTATTAATTTTATTGGTTAATTTACCTTAGAAGCGAAATACCGGATACCCGTCGCATACGTTACTTCCTGCTTACGCATTAGAGCGGGTGCGTGACGAATGAGAATCCTTCCTTTGCATAGAGAACACGGCAGCCTGAAGGAGTTCCGCCCTCGCTTCCTTAGGCGTGCACGCAGAGACCTTGAGACGCGTCGTGAAGGGCTGGTGCGTCGAGTGCGCGCCTTGCGTTCACGCCTCCGTCGCGACGCTTCCGACGCCGCCGCCACCGAAGCGCCACCCGCCGCCGCGCGTCGCATGGGCATGCCTTTCGACACCTTCCAACTGCTCTCTGGAGGCATCGACACCGACGACCCTAAGGCGGACAGCCATCTCAACAGAGTTCCTGTGGACGACGACCTTCCCAACAGAGGGGTTCGTCTTTTGAACTCTTAGCTGTATCGTTTCAAATTTGAAAGACTGATTCCGAAGAGTAGGCTGTTCACACTTATCACTTCACTGAGAGAACATGTTTTGATGTGAGATCCAACTTCAGAGGTAGGAAAGGATTACTCCACCAAATCTTTTGATGTGACATCCCAACCTTAGAGTATCCACACAATGAGGTTGGGGTATCTTATCCAAAGGTTTTGGGAATGGTTTCCTTCCTCTGAATTTGGATCCCCTACCCAATCCGAAGGTGTGCACATCCACTTTTTCTCAGTGTACCCGTATGATATTGTTATTTTAGTTCCATCTTCATTATCATTTATAATTATTAATCGTGACATTTCAGGATTATATTTTGTGACATAAATTTATTCAAATAGACTTGAAAATTAAATTTGTTCCACCATTTCTAAAGCATAGGCATCATTTTGTCCTTTTCTAAATGAAACAAAACGACATGGGAAAATACTTTTCATCTTAAATTATGTGTAAGAGGGTTGTTGAAACCTAACAGGTATCTAAATGCCAATTCCTAAATTTATTTTGTAGCAATATTATAAATAAGACATACTCGTATTTAGGGGGATAATTTTGAAATATCTATAAGATAAATGGAAACAATTTTCAGTTATTAACTTTGTAAGGATTATCTTAAAAATTGTGAATCTTAAAGGTATAGTAATTTTCTTCTAACAAAGGCACACACACTGCAGTATGTTCCTTTTTTTTTGCAGAATGAAGATACGAATGCTAGTCCAAGTAACAGCAGTGGATGGAACACCTACACTGGGAATTCGACGGATGCGCTGGATGCTGCAGGCGGCTGTCGAGTGGCATCTGACGGCAGCGTTAATTGCTCCACTGCAGTGTATCGAGATCCCCGTGCATGGAGATACTCCAACAGGGAGATCCAAGAGGAGATCCGCAGGCTCAAGATGCAGCTTCTCGCTTTCGAGGTAATAGGTCCACTGAAATTACAATGAGTAAACACTAGGATTGGGTGTGAAATTCCAAATTTAGAAGAAGGAAAGAATTTCTCCAAACTTTGGATATTACGTTTCAACCAAACAATTGGGATGCTATGAGGTTGAAATGACACATCCAAAGATTTGGAAAAAAATCCTCTCTCTCCTCTGAATTTGAATCTCGCATCCGAACCCGCTCTTTCAGAGTACTAATATAAATTGTAATGTGTCACAAGTTTCTGGTACCACACTTCGAAGTGTTCATTGAACATTTCCTAGGTCCGACGCGTATTGAACCCAGTCGCCGTGGATCGCTTTGTAAATCACAGGTTCTAATGAGGTATCGTATTTTGAACCCAGCCCACTCCAGTCCTATGCTCAGCTCACATTCCTCGTGGAAGTATTTGTAAACAGAGCACAGTTTTCGCGGGTTTGGATAGCCAGAACACTGAACCTTCGTGTGACACCACGTATTTCTTAGGGTGTTCTGTTTCCTTGTTAGTCCTGAGAGTATTCATTATCCTTGATGGGGTAACCTCCGTCACATTATGTCTTCTTCTTTCTTCTTCCTTCTTTTCCCGTTGCTTTTTGTCCCCTTTTAACAGAATCTTGCCTAGAAAAGTTATAATTTTTTGTAAGTTAGAAAGTATTAAGGAAGTTTTTTACGCATCTGATAGCTGTACTGTACCGTTAGTTTATTGGGGTCATTTGTTTCTTTAGTGTGTCTGTATATCTGTGTGTGTGTTGTCCCCAGCGAATTCGCCAGCATCTACGGGAAACCCGTCCTCAACACGCCTCCTACGACGCCAGCATGGAGGATGAGGACGAAGACGATGAGGACAGCGAAGACAGCGACTCGGAAGATGACGACGAAGACGATTCTGACACGGACGAAGATACAGAGGAAGACGACGAAGGGGACACCGATGAGAACACGGAGAGCGCGAGTGGCAGCGAAGACGATCGGAAGCCTCCCGTGGCAGCTCCTGTGGCAGCTCCAGCCGGACGCCGTCGCAAGCCACCCACCGACGCGCCACCGTCGCTCCTCGGAGTGGGACGAAACATCGAGGAAGAGACGAACGACTACGAATTGACGACGGATCGCGAACGTTCTCGAGCATCCGATCCAGACATCGTACCCCCTCCGTCCCCTCCACCCGCTCAGCGCCCCAGACCTGCCAACCCTCCACGTCGCCCTATCACGAGCACCACCACAACCACTGCCAACCCCGGCTCCACCACCACCACCACTACCACGCAGACAGGCAGCCGTCGTCGACGGCCACCACCTCCGGCACCTGAATCCACCACCCCGGCGGGGGAGAAATTCGACGAAGGATTGTTCGAGGAGTACGATGACAGATTGAACTACACTGCAGGGCGACCGGTGAGCGCCGGACGAGGACTTCCCACTCCTGCGGGCCCAGGACGAGGGACTGGAAGTAAACAGGTGATTATGACGATCTATCGACGCATTTTTATCAGGTGTTTAGGGGACTGGGGGCGGATTTTGAATGTGGAGTCCCCTCATCCCTCCTCCCTCTTCTATCTTTTGCTTTCTTTTTGGGGAAAGGCATGAAGTAAACATTTCAAACATATATAGTAGCATGTAAAATAGACATTAAGAAGTATGAATAAATGAACAAAGAACATTTAATAATGTCCATTCATTACCGGCAAATCTAAACTTTTCTTGTCATAACTTATTTTTCGACAATTGACAATCAAAAATATAATGTATCGTGATTGGGCTTTCCTATGAGTCAAGAACATTACAAAATTAGCTATATTTTTAATATGACAACTTTTTTAATCTTCATTGATTTGGCATTAAAAATTAATTTGTGTTCCATCATTGGGGACTTCCCATTTCTTGGGGCGTGAAACAAAATGACCACCTCTCCCTCTTGGTGGCACCTGTAATCATCTCATTTCGCTCCCACAATGTGTTGATTAATCCCTTGTGGTCTTCTGTCAGTCTCAAGGTCGTATCGACGTGACGGTGTTCCGACCAGCTCGCACTGGCAAGGGATCCGCCTCCACCACCACGACGTCCTCCGCCTCTTCGCCGTCGACCGCAACTCCCGCCGCCACTACACCACCAGCACCGCCCCCTGCGCCACCGCCACCACCCTTGCTGCCAGGGAGAGCGCCACTCTTCATCTCTCAGAACGGAGAGCAACACGCCTGCTACTGCGATCCGTGAGTCTCAGCACATCAGTGCGCACCGATGCATCCCGTTTCTTACGATATAACTAGCAGATCTAGGTGCTCACTCTGGTGGCTCAGGTGGTAGCGTTCTTGCTCGTCACCAAGTCATCCCGGGTTCAATTCCCGGTGGAGCCAGAAAAACATTGTAGCTTTTCACATTAATGTTCCAGTTCATATAGCTGTGTCTACTGAAAAGTGAATACTCTTTCTTCTATCCACCTCCTAATAGTTTCAGTAACTATTACTAACTACTACTGCTAACCCCTCCATGTGGGCCAAGTTATTGGTAAACCCCGCTAACCGACCCACCTACTAACGATAGCCTTATCACTCACCTCGTATCTCCTATCGCCCCATGTAGATAAGCTTCAATAGCACGCTACATTTCCCATTTTCTAATACTATAGCAGAACTACCTGGCAATGCCCAGGATTTGATAAGAAACTTAACACGATCATTACTGGACATTCAAAATTTTAAACAATTCACAAATAAAACAAAAGTTTAAAATAAATAAACTTTATTGTCAAAAATCAGTTGCAAACTGTGTATGACCACATCATGGCAATAAACTAAGTTACTCTCCACAAACAAACGAGGCCATCCCATCAATTCCGATCAAGGGCCCATGGGTAGTGTCAGATTTAATTTTTATAAAAGAAATTACTTATCCCTTTGTAAAAAAAATATTTATTTCCATTGTTATACAAAAATACTGTTGTTTAAGAAACAGCATAGCTTATGTGACAGAAAGCAAACTTTCAAGAAAAGCTGAAAAACCTTAGTGGACATCAGCAGTTTTATCATTACAAATGAATTAATAAATAAACTTTATTGTCGAAAAAGCAGTCGCAAACAGTGTATGACCATGTGGGTGATAATAAACTGAGCCACATTTAGTGGAACTAAGTAAATTTAGGTATATTTAGTGGAAATAGGCAGTGTTATGTTTAGTGGAAGAAGATCACATAAGCATATTCTGTTGGATTTTTGATGAACTAAGTTGTGAGAACATGCTTAATGCATATGTTTCTATGAAGAAACAAAAAATGCAATTCCCGCAAAAATGTCACTTAGGTGGTGTTGTTTCTTCTGCTGCAATACAAAAAATTACATCAACATTCAAAGTACCATTGGTAGTGTGAATTGGTATATTTTACTCACAGAGGGTGTTGAAACTCCTGTCAACAGGTTTGGATTCTTTTGGCTCATTTTCCCCGACGATGCTTAGGATTCTTACATTACATTCTAAATTTGTTAGTATCCATATTTATTTTCTTTTGTGATATTTAATTAAATACCATGAAGAAAAACTACAAGTATACTCACAGTTTTCAGTATTGTATGCTAACGTGTATTTGCATCTGACTGAGCTGATCAGAAGCAGTAGAATAATAGTCAAATCTAATGATATATCGTCCATCAACATTTACAATGCTGGTGTTAAGTATTTACATACCTACCAGTACATACTCAATAATCCAATGTATTGAAAAAAATAATTACTTGTTTTTCACAATAAGCTCAGCTAATATTTATTTAGGATTTTATGAATTTTGGTGTCCATTTGGAGGATCCTCCCGCATCCAATCTTTAACATGCTATGACCTTGATGTTGATGAACCCTAAAGCCCCACTAAAAAAAAAATTAACATGCTTCTCAATCAAAAGTTTTTGTTGGTCTACTTTCTATTGTCATGGCCATTAATACTTTACTACATAATTATTAAAAATATATTTTAAATTGAAAGTGCGTATCCTTTAAAAAAATGTCCAAGAGCTTATGATGCACTGAACACAATCATAAAAAATGTCAGCTATGCACTTAAAAAATTATTCAATTGATATTCCAATCTTACAGTTGCAAAACCTGTATTGAGGGCAAAATTGCCATATTGCCACCCAGGAAAAGATTTTTTTTTAAATAAAATAAAATAAATGAAATTATTTATTTCCCAACTCTTCTTTCCTCTAAAAAGTATCAATTTTTTGATACTTTCTTAAAGATTAGTGAAGCACTAGTGCAATCAATGTTAGGGAAAAACATCGAACCCCATTCTTATATCAGATAATACTAAGAAACTTTAAGAACATTATGATAGAGGAAAGACTATTCAATAAAGAATCAACACCCGTTTTTCTTTCTGTTATGGAACTTTCTTGAAATATTTGCCAGAGTAAATATTTTTTGTGTAATTGTCATAACGTATTTTGCTCTTGTTTCTACTGTGTTCTTATGCGCAGACTGTCAAGACGTGAGCAGAAAGAACTTGAGAGACGAGAAAAACAACGCATCAAACATGAGCGCCAACTGCGTCGAGAGAAAAAACGAAGACGATTGCAACAATGTGTGTACGAGCGCATGAATTGCTTTAGTCATGACAACTCACATTGGAAGACAGCACCCTTCTGGACAGGTGGGTCTTAAGAGAGAATTTACTCTTCTGTCCGCAATTTGCAACCAAACTCTTACATCTTATCCGCTGATACTTGCAAAGTCCTCAATCTATCTGCTATTGTCTCTTACATGTAACATGTTTTGTATAGAAAACACATGATTATATCAGTTCTAGAAAATATTTCATATATTTTTCAGTCATCTTTGTTCTTAAAAATGAACATATTTTAATTCAGAAGTGGGTCTCTTGTGAGAGTAAAATAGCAGGATTATATTTATCGAGGATCTTCAATGAATTAATCTTACGAAACAGAGAATCAACACTTTCAATTTCCAGAGAAGTTGATTATAATTAATTTGTTATATTTCTGTTTTCTTCCAGAGGGTCCATTTTGCTTCTGCATGAATGCTAATAATAATACCTATTCCTGTTTACGGACTATAAATGCCACTCACAATTTTCTTTATTGTGAATTTGTCACTGGACTTATTACATTTTATAATCTACGCATAGGTAAGTATCTATGCTGGTTAAACTGTTTTATTTCACATTAGATTCCTGATTTCAAATTACATAAATATGTCCTTAAATTAAAATATATAAAATGCTTTTTATGTTTATTTCATGTGAGTGGAAACTGTAAGTTCTGATTCAAAACAATTTTGAATCAACCAATGGAATTTTTGGTTTTCCTCCAACAGATCCTTTTGAGCAGTGGAATAGAGTTCATTCTCTGTCAAAAGAAGAACTCTCATATTTACATGACACCTTAGTGCTATTGAAGGGTTGTAAGGGCACAAGGCAGTGTACAGTTGGAAGTGCCTCTTCCAGTTCTTCAAACAGCCAAGAGTCGACAGCTCAGATACCACATCGATCATTGACTGACAACCCACTGTACAATCAACACCACAGTCGAGCCAAAAAGAAAAAGTTTGCGGCCCAGAGTAAGTAAAATGAAATGTCAACATGCAATTTTGATACTTTGTCCCTCATCTGTCAATGAGCTCTCATTAAATGTTCTATTATTCTCAAGGCTCTAACATCTCAAGTTGCTCTGTTTTCATATGTTTACCTGTATTGACAGTATTAATGAAATAGTTAATTGATTATTTTAAAACCTTCAACCTTAAATAAGACAATATTCAGACGTCGAGATTCTGGAAAAAAATCGACAAAAACAACTTTCATGTCATCCTGCATCAAAATGCACAAATTTTTTAAAGATGATAAAAAACATTTCCTTCTTTCATTTCTCAAGACGTATTTGAACTTTCAGTACAAGAAATGCTCTATAAACTAAAAATAATTAGTATAATTTTTTTTTCCAGAATTGTGGTTAATTTTTTTTTTTTTTTATAATACTATACTATACTATTACAAAAAATAAACCTCATTATCAATCTTAAAAAATTAAACCCTTGTGCATATCTTGAGAGAAAATCAATAGAAAATACACCTCTAGTTAAAGAAAAAGGTAGAGGTAGAAATCGAAGTTGATATTAAGCAAAAATAGTTATAAATGTATGGAAACAGAAAATGAAATAAATTTTGTACCTATCTGCTTGGTCTTAAAGGGGTGATGAGGTACCTCGTGAGCAAATACTTGATTTGCATTTTGCTGGATGATTTTTCAGTTCTTGATGTGAGTTGTATTAAATGTGATAGCTTTCAATCCTATATTAACACAATGCTTTACTCAGAACAACCCCTTACTAAGTAACTAACTCACCAATCATTGCATGTTCTGGGCATACCATCTTTTTTAGCTGTCTTGGAAAAACATTTGAGCAGAAGCCACTTCGTTATGTTTTTATATTAATTACAAACATCTCATCTTATCAAATTAAGGTCTCCCAAATGCCTTTGCATGTGTCATGTGATTGTACAAAAATGTATTTTTCAATGTTCAAAGCACCTGTTGTCCGAGTTATGTAAAAGGACAGAATTTACTGAATGTTAAGAATTTGAATTTGTCCTTTTTACTTAACATTAACAATATGATTTGCTGTGTACCAGATTTTTTGAAAAAATGTAAATATGAGGCAGAAATTTAGTTAAGATAATTTTTTCTATAGTTTCAATCATGCACAACTTGGTGGCTTTTCTCTTACATAGAGAAATAGAGAATCTTCCTTATTTAGGTTATCCAAAATAAATGATTGGGTCATGTTCCTTTTTTGGTATATATCTGGGAGACTGGATTGGTGAAAATTCTGATAAAAGGAGAAATTAACCATCTTCTTTGGTGTTTAGAGAGTTCCGCTGTACTATTCTTGGTTGTCCTTTCCATCATTCGTTCCTATTCCACCCTCTGCTTCATGGCTTTGCAGGCACGAGTCTTTACAGTGCTCCAGCGATGCATATCGCCAGGGAAGCCCACGCGCTGCCCCCCCACATGCGAAAGCATGGCAAGAAACTTGCAAAGTGAGTAACTGCCTTACTTTCACATGCAGTGTAGATATGCACTTTCTTTTTCACTTATTTCATGTAATGGACTATCTGTGAGAAAATTGACATAAATGAACAAGAACCTCACTGAAACATTACTCACACAGAACATGGTTTGTAAGTTTTCTTCTCTTAAGCACTCCTAAGTTATGATCAACTTCTAGTTTCAAATTTCTCTGAAACGTGTTTTATGTTTGTAAGTAATATTTTAATGATGTATTTGTTTTATGGTATTACTCTATGCTTCACTATGCTACTACTAATTTTATCATTTTATTGAACTTAGTAATGTGATTCTGAATCTCAAAAATGAATGATTTTAATTTCAATAAATTTAATTTGAAGAAAAACATGAATTGAATGAATCACAAACAATAAAAGATTTTCTCATTCTTTATTAAGACACGAGGCCCTTTAGACCACATTGTGGCCATCTTCAGTGCTTGGTTCCGTCATGCTTTTAGCTTTAGCCTTCACTTCAGTGAAGAATGTCAGAGTCACAAAATACTTTATTGTTTGTGATGAACAATATGCCAACACCAGACATCTCTACAATTGAATGAATATTATTGGTCATTAATAATTATGAATCATGAATATTAATGTTTCATTGTTTACTTTTGAAGACCTTGATTTTCTGATTATTACATACATCAAAATTGGTTCAAATTGATGAAGCACTTGAAAAAAATTAAAAAATTTCTTCATTTTGAGTCACAGAACCTTCTGAGGATTTGCTAATTTCCAAAACGCTTTGCTTTGTTGAAATGTGATTCATTTTTATTTAGTCTCTTATTTCATGTGTCACTATTTCTTCTTTAGCTACAAGAGCTGAGAATTCATATAGCAGTATCAAAATTCATGGAAAGCTATGTTAATAACAACTAACCACATAAAGTTTTTCTCCATTACTCATTGAATTCTTAGAAAACTTAAAAGAATATGAAATACAGCTAATCAGTTATATTACAATCAGTAACCTACCAGGGGATTAAGTACAGAAAAATCTGGCATTCTTATCTTCTCTTAAATTTTTAATCCCTGTGACTTTTCTATAAAAAATAGATATTCATTACACTGGCTGCAGAGTTGTGAAGAATGTCTAGTTTTTTATTCCAATGCAATTAGGTTAGGTATAAGATTGACACTTTATATCAGCATGTTTTTTTACAAAGAAAAGTATGTTGGCTCTTTTAACGTTATTATGATAGTATATTTTTCACCACTAGGGAGGGAAATAGAACATTTCTACCCACATGGTGGGTTGAGCACACTTTATTCCTCCAGTGAAGTGCATATTATTTTTACTGTGCCTGTGGGAAAGTTAAAAACAAAACTCTTAAATGAGGAAGATCTTAAATGCGGTTGACTGAAAGGTAATATCTTGTTTATTTCATTAGAGAAGTACAACTGTGGGTAAATTTTATGTAATAAATACACAGAATTTGCCAGAAAATTAATTTGGGGACAAGCATTAGAAATTTATAAATTTACTAGACAAAGAGCTCCAGATTTTGAACAATTTGTTTCCCAAGGAAACAATTTCCATTTCTTGTTCTATCACTAATTCTACTTCTCACTTATTTTCTTATTTTTCTTCTTAAAACAGTATTTTTTGTGTTTGAAATTTTGGAGTTTGTGGGAGCCTGTACCCCCATGCATAAATCACTGAAAATTATTATTTTGCAGCTTGTAATAAACCCAGTGTGTGGTTAAGAATATAGATGGTTCTTTAGAAGCACTTTTGTCAGAGGCTATATCTTACTCGTGCATTGTGAAGGATACTGCGACCAGAGTCAATGAGTGTGGAGCTGTCTAGTTAGTGATGCATCAAAAGATATTTGAACATTCTTTATTGACCCATCTGACGTATCAGCTATCGTTCTACGGTTGTCTTCAGTAATGAAGAACAGACATGTTCCTTATAGGTCTATATGATGACATAGGTGAAGACAAGGAGAGAACAGAGAATGTGAAAGGCAGAGAACCTACGAGCTATTAGTGGTGATTAATTCAGGGATAGAGGGAAGGTAGGAGAGGGTTGCGTCACTTTACAAAGACATAAGACTTCATCTTGAGTTGGGGTCTTCTTAATATTTTGACAACCTTTTGATGAGATGAAGCCACTACAGCTCTTCTGCCATGAGGAGGCTGGTACTATCAAATCCTATTAAGTGCCTCATAGTAGAGGCATGGTGGACAAATGCAGATTTTCAAAAGTAATGTTAAAATTAAAGCTCTATTAATAAAGTCAAAGAGTCCATAATAAATAATAATAATTTTTTTGTCGAAAAGCAGTTACAAACTGGTATGACCATGTGGAGGACAATAAACTAATTTACTCTCCAGAAGTAAGCATGAGACCATCCCATCAATTCCGACCAAGGGACCCTTAAGGCAGAGGCAGATTTAACATTTCAGCACACTCCTAAGATAGAAACAAAAATTGTTCAGTATGTGTTATAACGTATGTCTCATACCAGTTATAAAGAGAATAAGAACAAGTTTGTATTTAATAGAACACAAAAAAGTTATTTCACAAGTATGTATTATTATAGACTAGATTATTTGGAAAATATTGCTTATAAAACATAACTATTAAAATAACCCTTAATTCGAGATTATTTATTTCAATAGACGCTGCCTCTACACAAGAGCCCAGAGAACCTGGATGTAAAATCCACCTCTACTTGAAGGAAAACCAGAGAAAAACCTGGGCCAGGACAGGAATACGCACAATTAGAAAAATTAAATAACTTTCGTTGGATATTTGGATATCGGCATCTTTCATATATTCCAAAAAAATAATAATAATAACTTTTGCTTCTCGAAGCAGTGACACCTCAACAGCCTCCGGCTTCCACAGTACTTCAACATTGCTTAAGAATTTGACTGCAAACTTGGAGAATATTGTTCTGTAACTATTCAAATCTGAGATACTTCACCGGATTGTCATAGGAGAGATGATGGGTGTACTACGCCACCAATTACAGCAGATGAGATGCATCACATACCAAGGAGTGATGATTACAGACACAGTGTTTCTGATGGGCAAGTCACCCAGGCCAGATTCTCCCTCACTTTGGGCTAGAGCCCATGCTTTTGAGTTAAACCCTTCCCCTATGTCACCAGGGAATATAAAGAAATTATAAAAGATACATGAATGCAACCTTCACTACCTGCTACCTCAGTAAGGACCTCATCATGTTTAAGAATGTTGAAACACTTCCAGGTGTCACAACCTTAACACAAAATGCCAGATTTTTATGTGAAATTTAAGCTGGCCCTTACATTATGTATTTTGTAGCTTGTTTGATAAATTCAAAATTGGTTAATCTGTCCCATTGGGACCTGAACAGATTCTTGGAGTTTCACAGAGGGTACAACCCAATAATTTCCTGGTTTCAGTCCAAGGAAGAGATCCATTTCATTATTATGTAAAATAATGTATGTACATTTCTGTAGTCCCATCCTGGCCCGGGTTTTTCTCCAGTTTTCCTTCAGGTAGAGGCTGATTTTTTTTATAAAAGCTTGCCTAGAGACGGCATAAATTATATTAATTATTAGCGAACTTAGTGTTATTTAATAGTTATGAATGATCAACTGTACTTTCCGAATGATTTATAGCTTGATAGTAATGCATACTTGTGAAATGAATTTTCTGTGTTTTATTAAATACAATATTTGTTGGTATTTGTTAATACTATAACATGGGTCGAACAATTTTTTTATTGTTATGAGTATGTTAAATCCGCCTCTGCCTTAGGACCCTTGATTGGAATTGATGGGATGGTCCCTTGCTTGCTTCCGGAGAGTAAATTAGTTTATTGTCCTCCATGTGGTCATAAGCAGTTTGTAACTGCTTTTGTGACAATAAAGTTTATTTATTTATTAGGCTCAACCTTTTACGTGAATATGTAATTCTTTAGAGATTTAAAGTTTCATTGTAAAACTGTTTAGAATATTGAGATTCAAAATATTTTATAAACAAAATAACACATCTGTATTTTATTCATTATGTTCTAATTTACAGACCTTGGCGAAGGCGCAAGGCATGGCAAAAACATTGGAATAAAATTCAACGACAGAGACGGAGACGTTTCCGCCAGTTCTACCAAAACTATCGGCAGAACTACCATCAGTGACTTCACTACTAGTTCTCCAACCTCAGATCCTTTATCTTGGCATAGGTTTGCTGAACCAGCAGGTCATCGAAGGGGAGAGTTTCCTAGACTTCGGCATAGAGGTCATTTAGAACTCCCTCTAGAATCTGCAACCTGAATGGGCACATGTAACAGTGTACTGTGCTTTTTGTCAATCATGTTTTGTAATATTTGAGTATTTCTTGATAAATCCTCAAGGACCAATCAAACTTTCACAAATTTTCTTCTTAGTCATTGTAACAAGTGTTGTGTGTTGTGGAAGATTCGCATTCTCCCAACTGTCTTTCACAGAAGATTACCTGCTACAGTCTTGTAGATCTAGAGTTTTTAGAGCAGTATTGTGACACTGACTGCTACTATGTAGCTGTTTGTTCAGTGCCATGAGCATTTACTTTATGTAGGAAGTGCATTTTGCTAGGTTTTGTTTTGAAGTCTTGATGTTTGTAGGATGTATTTCTATTGAAAGTGTTTGAACTGTTTCACTGTCTCTATTAAATGTCCTCTGCAGTTCTTACAAGCTCATAAATACTTTAATAAATAAGCAATACAGTGTTGGTTGATCCAACTATTGCATTGAATGGACTGTTTTTCAGTGAATTTGTACCGGAATAGAGGAAAGTGGGTTTTATGACATAAACATTTTCGTGACATGTCTTTTTCACAGATTCATTACTCCATGGACTGTAGAAAATATTTTCTTGTCAAAACCAATATTTCTATCTGAGAGATTTAGGAATAGTACCTTGCATAATTAGTGACTTGAGATTAGAAATCTATTGTAATAATGAAATGTAACTTACTGATATTGATGGATAATACTAGGTCAGTTTATTGTGGCATTTTGAAATGCCTATCACATTCAGGGCATCAGCAAGAAATGTGTTTAGCAAGAGAAGACTAATTCACTCATCAATTTTTGTGCTTTAGTTCAGTGCATGTGTTGGTTCTGTCTTGAATGTACATCTTCAGTGTGAAAACAAATGTACTTGGGTGTATTTAAACACAAAAAGCAGAACATAAATTAATGCATGTTTTGTCCTCCTCTGTTGAATTATGTTGGTTAACAAAGTTAACAAAAATATTAAAGTGACATGTTTATTTGTGTACAGAATATGGAAAATAATAATTGATTTTCAATTTGTCACAGACTCCAAGAAAAGTTATAGAAATATGAACTATAAATGTCATAGAATAGACTGAAAGCTTTACATGTGAAGTATTAAAACACATTTCAGGCATTGTATCATAGTACAGTGACCAATAATGTGTAATAGATTCAGTTATGTTTTTATAGAAGTAATGTTTTATTGTTCATGTCCACGCTTCAATGCAATTACAGTTATTATATTTTTGTAAAAAATTGTATAAGATAGCGCACATACACATTAATTTCTTAGTATGAAATTCAACATGTGTCAGCTGTAGTAATCCTTATTGGGAGCTTGATTTGTTTCCCTGTGTACAAAATATAAGAGTTCATTAACATATAAAATCAAAGAACACAATTCCTGCACTTCTAGTAACCATTTTCCTTGACTCTTTTTCATGTCAGCTTTGTAGAATTGATATGACCCCATAACTAGTGACTGGGTCATATGTAATATAAATAAACAGCTGCAGTGTATAGAGATAGAAAGATTTTAATTGTATGGTCAGCATATGTTGTGTACAGTAGCATTCAAGTCAATATGATGTATAGTTAGCACTATAAGTTATTATTTATATTATTTCATTGTGGAGAGCTGATTAAATAAATCAAGGAAATGTGATAATTATTTGTGCTCATATAGTCTCACAATTGATTGGTTAGTTGTACCTCAGAGAGAAATAGCTTTTTTCAGTTACAATCATAGTTCTTGTTGTAATGTTCATCCTCTATATTGTATTTACTATCATCTTCATGCGTATGATCATCTAAAAGTGTAATTGCATGCATTTCTTTCATGATTAACTATAATGTACTTGTAGAAAAATCTATATATTACATGTTTCTTTTGGCTCTGAAGGGCAAATAAAATTAATACTACAGCAAAACACATAATCTCATTAAACATAAAATACTTTTATTATCAAAAGGTAAGAAAACATGAATGTAAAATAGGGCTGTATACATTTTATTGATACTCTTAGCAATTAAATCTTCATTCAGGAGCAAGAACTGATGATTCTGTTACCCTACAAATTATTAAACAAAAAAAGGTCTCAAAAATAGATGAGAAATTTTGAAGAAATATTTTAAGAAAATCTTCAATATAGACCACTGAAAAATCCCAACCCTGAGGCTCATCAGCTTAGGTTTGCTCATGAACAAAGCTTAATTATTTCATTAAAAATCACATAAAACTTACAGAACATATTCACACATTGTAATCTTAACATAATATTATAAAATTCAAATACGGCAAAATATATTTCATTGTACTAAAATGTTAATTAAATGTTTTTGCATTTTTCATCAAAGTTTAGTGGTTTCTTTAGAATTTCTGCTGCATATTTTGAGAGAAAATTTAAAAATTTAACTGATGTACTTGAGCTATTGATTACTGTAATTTAGGATTTACTCTTGAAGTAGATATAATTTGAAATTTGATATTTCAAAACATACAAATTTTTAGAACATAATTGTAAAAATATTAGAAATACTTGTACATTAAAAAAAGGATCATGGATAAATCATTGATGGGAGTCAAATTTAAATCTCCAGTAGTTGGAAATATAGAAATGCTCTGAGTGATTTCACCACTAGGAACATTTTGAGTCCTTATTTTGATCAGTGTAATTAGTATATTGATTCTTCTGCGAGACCTGCACCAGAGAGGAAATCAAACATATCTTTAGCAACATCTTGCAAGTCATTTGGATCTGCTGAAGTGACAGATCTAAGTTCGGCATCTTCTTTATCGTAGCCTTCTCGGACATCTTTCATTACACATGCTTCCAGTTTTTTGTGCTAGAAATATGTAAATGAATGAGAATTAGTGAATTATAATTAGACAAACATATTGTGTGTCAGTTGATTATTTTGAAAAATTTAAAATAACAAAAGTCGTGTATTATAATTTTTAAATCAGGAATAAGACTGGTTGTTGAGCTTTTTTTTTTCTGTTGAAGTAAAGTTAAGGATTAAAGTTCAAGTTATTTAAAACAACAGTGATAAATTATCTATNCTGTTGAAGTAAAGTTAAGGATTAAAGTTCAAGTTATTTAAAACAACAGTGATAAATTATCTATTTGAAATTGAATTGAATAAGAAAATAAATTTAGAAATAAATTCTTTTATTTTAATAAATTTAGTATAATTCTTGAGTGACTAGTAGAAGTTAATTACTTATTTGTAGAACAGGCTCTTTTTTTGGGAGGGCAGGAGAGAGCAGAGAAGTTTTGAATTCACATTTGATTACACATTCATTACTTCCTCTCATAGTATTCCAATGAGAACCAATTCATTATTGGATTAGAAAGTTATAGTTTCATTAATGTAACTTTCAAAAAAATTGAGAAATATTTATGCAGCTTACAGATAACTTAATACAAATAACAAATGCATAGTATTATTAATATTCATATAAATTTATGTTATCATGGGAGACATATTATGTTATCAATTGACCTAAATCATTTAAGTAATTCTATATCATGATGGTTTGCTATTTCTATTTTATTGGGAATGCAGCCCTCAATATCAGTGCTAGGGTTCGCGAGGCCTGAGGGAAGACTGTGTAAAACAGTCCCTGGTCCTTACTGCATGCTATCTCAAACTTAGAAATGTTTGTTTTTAAAATTTAAAAATGTCTTATTAACTTAAAAATGTTATGTTCTTAATAAAGCATAATTATTAATGGTATAGATAAAACCTTTATCAACACTTTTATAATGTAAAACTAACAAATTAACTATATTGATGAATATTCAGATACTAACATTTTCCCCTGGCATTATTGATATCATGATCTTATAGAAAGCCAATCAAAAAATTAAAATTAATGTAAAGAGAGGATTTCCCCCCCATGTGTTTTAGCCTTTTGGCTACCTTGTTTGTGTTGCTATCGCAATACTAGGTGCTAGCATTGTATCTTTCTCTTTGTGTTTGTCGTTCTGGCTGTGCTGCTTTGCCATCGTGGTGGAGTTACCCGTCCCCGCCAATGTGGAGACGTGTGCTTTCTACTCATCCAGAATTTGTTTTATGGTCATTGTTTTGGTCACGTACTCTTCAAATAAATTATATTTAGTCTCTGTCGCAATCAATTTTTCCTCATTGTTGGTAGTCAGTATATCATATTTTCTGTAGATTTGCAAGTAATTTTCCCTTTCTGTACCATACCATGGGCAATCCCATAGGATGTGTTCTGTATTTTCTTGCCCTCCTTTACATGTACAGATGTCCATATCTTCCTTATTTATTCTTTTGACATATATTCCGAACCTTCCGTGTCCCATCAATATTTGAAGTGTTTAGATGGTCTAAACCATTTTTTGTGTTTGTGTGTGAATTTTACATTTTTCTTGAAATTATATATTTTTTGCCCCTTTTCACTTATATTCCATCGAGTTTGCCAGCCATCTATTAAATATTAAGTCAGTTTTTGCTTTGTTCTTTTCTCTGTTTTGGTTATTATCATATTCTTCACTGTGATGTGTCCTTCTGCTTTAAGTAAATATCGATTCTTTAAATATTGAACATACAAATCAATTGGTAAGATACCTATTATTACATTCAAAGCCTCTATGGACACAGTTTTGTAGCAGCCAATAATTTGTAAAAGGATTGGATCTATCCTATCTCCTGGGTCAAGGTAGTATCCTTTTAAAATTCCAAATCTCTTATGTGTAGTGCTACCACTACCAAGTGGGGAGGCATGGAGACCCGGAATACCCCCCGAAAACAAAATGGAAGTGAAAAAATAAATGAATCAGGTCAATACCTTGCATCCTCCTAATGGGTTAAAAAAAACTATAGTCAGCTTTTTCTGAGAGGAGTTTTCTTACCTTGTAACACTGGAAGAAGAACTTTGAGCGGAAGAGACGTCTTGCTTCACGACCTGCAGGTCCTTGTGCAGGAAGACAACCGGCGAATTGGCGGCAGTAATCGACACCCGCCAACATGTCCCTTCTCAGCTCCTCACCTACTGGCAGTGCACGAAGTTTCTCTTGGATGCCCGCATAGTTCGGTTCGAGGTTCTCATCCAGCTGCGACAAAGATAGATTCATAGGTGTTAAATGTTTTGGACAATTAATATTTTATGAAACTAAGTAGTTTCAAATACAATGCAATCCGGATAAGACGTTTCCCGTTTATAACGTTACGCTTCGAAGGTTCTAGATGAGCCGTATGTTAAAATTCTCTTTTAAAACGTTCCCGCTTAAACTGTCACCATCTACTCTTCATACATACCAAAAATTGTAATTTCTATTTGTTAGAAAATGAGTGAAATAAGCAAAATAAATCTCTAACTGTAACACTATCATCAAACGTTTAATCAGCATTCACGAACTAGCGCTAGCCTACCATATCCAGGGATGGTGGTTCAAATCCCGTTTAAATAAAGGGGAAGCCCCTCCAATGGCTCAGATGTTAGCGTTCTTGCTCATCACTAAGTCATACCGGATTCAATTCCCGGTAGGACCAGGAAAAAATTGTAGCTATTCACTTTAATGTCCCAGTTCATAAGACTACTGAAAAGCGACCCCTTCTTCTTCTGTCCACTTCCTACTGTAACTAGTATCGATAAACCTAACTATTATGTCATGATAGTACGAAATATTACGTCAACTACTCCTATTAACACCTCCACACGGCCCAAGTTGTTGATATACCCAGCTAAGCGGCCCACCTGCTAACAATAACCTACCTATCGTTCCATCTTCGTAGATAAGCTTCAATAGCACACATTTCCCATTTACAAATAAAGGAGGAAAAAGTGATTACGCACAGTACAACACGGGTCCACTGCAGGTTTATACGGGACACTTTCGTTACCACTTTCCTTCATTCTTTTCCGTAATATACACCCATTATCACTTTCCCTTCGCGTCATCCAACAATCATTCACCTGGGGGAGGTGTGTCACGGAGGGCAGACAACACCCTCAGTTCCCCTGTGACAATGTAGAGGCATCATCTCATCCTCCATACTTCGACGGCGAATGAAACGAAACATACCAAGCAATTAGAGAACAACTCATTTTATTTTTCAAGTATTGAGTGAGTGAACCAAGTTGATCAAGTATTTATAGTATTATATTCGAATACTTGTGTTTACTGATATCTGAAGATGATTGACGAAAGGACGAAACATTGTGTTCGGAAAATTCTTAAAATAAAGTCTACATGGAAGGTCGTCATATTGCCAAAAGCACACCGCCAATCTGTTCATTTTTTTCACTGGGACAAACACTTTCATAACTTAATTTGTGTTCTATACTCGTCTTGTTTAGTGGTTAATATGACTCGTAATTAACTTGATATGCAATATCTTGGCTTCGGAGGAGGCGTTAATATTAAAATAATATCATAAAAACTCAGGTGGTAATGTTTCTTCCAACGATTAGAAATATTTTTCTTTTTCTATCAACTAAAAGAATTGCCAGTGAGCTTCTAACCTATCATTACTCGGGGTACGAAAGTGGTAATTTCAATTGGAATGTAACCAAACAACAAAAGTGTTTTGTGTTTAACCGCGTGAAAACGCGATGGAACGAAAAAAAAAGATTCTTTTTAGTAAAAATCGTCGGAGGATTCATCATAAGACAACCCCTCAATATCACATAATATTGCCGTAAAGTATTGTATTTTAGAGTTCGTAACAACAAGTAATTAATAAACATTATTTTGTCGATACAATAGCTCAACATTATCCGTGATGGCTCAATAATGAAACTTACTTCTTCAGGTCTGTGAAATTGCGACCCCCCTCCCCCCGCCAAAAAAACAACAATAACAACAGGTTTTGGGAATTTCGTTGCTTGACTGATATCATTTCTTCCCCATCATGAGAGGGAGGAAAGTGGTTTTATCCTGTGTAACAGTGACTAAGTCATCTGCACAAGCAAACATATGGAACCCGTCAAAGTTGTTTCACGAGTTAAAGGGACGGTAATGATAATAAACACGGAAGGCTATTGGCTAAATTTAAATTCGCGCGCCGGTTAGACTTGTGCACGAGTTGGGAAATACTCCGCTGAAAAAAGTAGAGCAAAGTGCTCTGTGTGTTGGGGCACAATTGCTTAGAGTAGCAGACGAAGTAGACGGTTATGTGCGAATGTGACGAAGTGTACCGGTTGAAATGCGATGTGAGTGCCCAAGTAGAATGAATCTGTCTAGTGGGATGCTGTAAGTTTACGAGACATAGTACACCGGAACAGCACTTGGTAAGCTTCTCTCAACTAGTAATATGTTATTTACATTTATGCCGGCACTTCACTTGGTATTTGTGTATTTGCCCAAACACGAGTTTATGACGAGCTTTTTGTCTGTGTTTGCTCTATGGTGGCAAATATCCGTGTCCGTCCTCTTGTCTGTTTTTAGTCGCAAATCAAAGGATTCAAATAAGACGAACCGTCCACTCTTGGTTAGTTGTTGTTTCGCTCAGTAGAGCGAAGCGCGTGATCGAGATGTTCTAGTTCTATAACCTATAATTTTGACTTTTTAATTCTGTAATTTTTGTTTTTTTAAAATGGATAACACTTCTATGGACTGGAATGACGAAATCGTTTTACGATTTCTTGAATTATATCAAATATATCCTTGCACTTAGGTTTTTTACCAACATCCACCAGCGTCTTGTTTGCCAATGTCTTTTCGTAACATTTATGCAACATGTGTTGATGACATGAATTAAAGAAAAAATGTGCTGCTTCCAATTTTCATCACGTTTATCATTGGTATGAGCAAACGTGTTTGGCATTTTTGTGACATTTGTGAATACGTCAAATATTTTATTTGTGTAGCGAATACGCTTCACAAATACGGAACGTGAGTGAAGTGCCAGCATTAGGTTTTGCATTGGAATTGTACTATTTACATCCATTGCATTGTAAGGTGAAGCTTCCGTTCTCAATGGCTTCCTACTGTCAAGACCGGAAGACTATCGTTCTCAAATGTATTTTGAAGAACATACTTTATAGATTTGTAAAATGAAAGAGATATTTATGAAACTATACCAGAGTAATAAAAAATCGTCGTTTTAGAAATGTTTAATTTTATGGAATAAGAACTTTCCTCGCTGATTCAGAATTCCAGTCAATATTGTTTTTCTACCAATTTCTTACACTTTTGTATTCAAATAGATTTTTAGTATGACTTGTTAATAATTAAGGCTAGATTTACTTAACAGCAGAGTAGTTAGATAATTATTAAATTCAATATGTTTTGAGATCAAGGGACTTTCAACATGTCTATGTATTTTCAGGGATGGCATTAACTTTTTTCTTTATTTTCAGCAGTAATCTATTCATTTATGTAAGGAGTCGAATGACGTCTTTGCGAGTGCTTTTGGGAGGAAGGAGGAGTAAAGGGGATCAGTCGCCCCCACCCAAAGAATATAAATTTTGTTCTTTGATATAGTTAACTAATAAAATATTTCGGAATAACGAAATGAATACTTCCGGAAATAAAATAAAACATTTATGATTACAATAACTCATAAATACGCCTTGAAGACACTCCCCAAACACAACTCATGTCAGGCATATCATTGACGGTTCTCCAAAGTGTCCCTTGACACGTGGATACATTGGATAAATTCTTTAGAGAAAACAAGGCATGAAGACTATTCATCAAATTTTCATGTAATTGGAACTGTATCATTAGTACCTTTGTACTTGAAGCATACACCTCACATTTCCTTTATTTTAATTAGTCATAATCACTAATGAATGTTTTTCTATTTAGATGAATATTACTACGGAGAAGTCGAAGCACAATTCTTGAAACAGTAAAATGACATTTTGGGCATAAAATTATTATTATATTTGTTGTTACTTCAGAACACGAGTTAGAAATTTTTATAACGACACTACAAGGTAGTAAACTTTTGTCGATTTTTTATTTTATTTATTTTAATCTAATTTTTAATTGTATTCTAACCGAGGTCTCCTTGTGCTGTGCTGGTCATTACGTGGTGGCGTAAAGAAAGAAATGCAACGCTCTTATCTTCGAAACGGGAAGAATCCGAGAGGACGAAAGCATAGATTCATGTCGTATGTGATACTCACGTATCCCAGTTCTTGCAACACACACGTGGCATTCCGTGTTCGCGCACCCATTCGCGCCGTCAAAGACTCCAACTGCGACCGGAGGTCCAAGTCACGCTGAAACACACAGTCAGCGAAGATGATATACCACAGAATGAAAATTCATCATAGTACTCAACTTTGGCAAGGTTGTGAACATTAATTCTGTAGCCCCATCCTGGCCCGGGTTTTTTCTCCGATTTTCCTTCGGGTAGAGGCGGATTTCTTATACAACTTCTCTAGGCTTTTGTCTAGGGACGCGTTTATTGAAACAATAAATCGTGAATTTAGTGTTATTTCAATTCTTATGATTTTTAAACACCATATTAAGAATAATATATAGTTCGATAATAATTCGTTCATGTGAAATAAATTTTTTGTGTTAAATTACAAACATGTTGATATTCTATTAGTACTATAACACGTAGCTAACTTTTTATATTATCTAGGAATTTTTGCTGAAATATTTCAATCCGCCTCTGCCTTTGGGCCCTTGATCGGAAATGATGGGATGGTCTCTTGCTTGCTTCCGGAGAGAAAATTAGTTTATTGTCCTCCATATGGTCATACGCACTTTGTACTGCTGTTTTGACAATAAATTTATTTATTTACTCTATATAAATGAGAAATGTTAATTTTCGAAAGGGGTAAAGGCAAAATCTTCTCTACTTGAAAGGAAACGAACGATACTTTCAGTATACGAAAATCTCAAGTAGTACTTTATGATGCATCTCCACACTGAAATATTGGCCGGATATTAAAAAAATATATATTAAAATAACATTAAATTAGCGTCGTGTAGACTATCAACTGCCTTTCTTAATTTTCTTGGTTTTCACGTAACTCTAATAAACACGTATTGCGATTTATTGTTGGTGTGTCTGTAATCGTGACACAAAAAAGAACTAAATTGCCACTTGTTATAGAATATACATATACGATTTAACCAATTTTATTTTTTTAATTACAATTAAACTACAGTAAAGACGTGCTGTTATTGTAATTACAGTTATCAAGTTATTATTTACAAAAATTGTAATTGATTGTAATTATAAATATTATTCAAAATTCGCGATCATTAAATATCGAACTGCAGTTTTCAGTAAGATAAGTCGTGATATAGGGCTTATATTTTGACCTACTTAAATGATTTGTAGCTAAGATATTTAGATACTTACACATTTTTAATATTAGAAATGTATATTTTTTCCACGCCAGTTTCAAAGCCAATGAAGAAACGAATACAAAGATAGAATATTCGTCGACTTTGAACGTAGAACAATCGAGAAACAGTTTTGCGAATTACATTTCCTCATATGAAGCTTGACCTCGCCTCAGTGAGGCCCTTTGCTGCAGCGTGAAAAGCTTTAGTTTTCCTTGTCTGTGAACCAAATATTTAAATATTCGCGATGCTTTTTCTCCGTTGTTATTAGTTTAAATTAAATAATTGATATATCTGCAAATTTAAATCATCAAACAGTTCATTTGAATACGTTAAATGATTAGCCCTACTTAACGACTTATTTAAGTGAAAACCGTATTTCGAAATCTTTTGTTCAGGAGAGATTTGAAATGTTTGCTTTTACTGATTAATTCTGTATAAGACAATCTTACTGCAGACCATCAATAACATAGAACATGTGCTTACTATCTCCACATAGAAACGTTGTAAACTTTATTGTCTAAAAAGCAGTTGCAAACTGCGTATGACCACGTAGGGGGGGGGGGGCAATAAACTAAGTTACTCTCCGGAAACAAGCAAGGGACCATCCCATCAATTCCGATCAAGGGCCCAAAGGCAATGGCGAATTAAATATTTATAAAATGAATTATTTAATAAATACGTACTGTTATCCATTTATTATTCAAAATAAATTGTAGATATTTGTGCCGTAAAAAATCGAGATAATGAAACAAAAGTATTAATAACATTCCCGTCCAAGGAAAATCCGCCACTACCGGAAATTCCATCGAAGGAAAACCGGACCAGGATGGGGCTATGAACAAATTGATATAACTGATCAGAGGATATTTTTCTCACCGATCCACGATGTCCAGATGAGGCAGGGACTGGGTAGTATCCTCCTGCCGAGTAACCCGCTGGATACCCTCCGGGGTAATAAGGACTTGGCTGTGGATAGATGGGCGCGGCTCCGGGGTATCCTCCAGGATACGGTTGCGGGTAGTACCCACCAGGGTAGTAGTAGGGTTGTGCTTGCGGTGCTGGGTAGAAGCTCGCTGGTGACACTGCTCCGGGACCGAAGGGAGTCGCAGCTTGTGCGGTCTGGGTAATAAACGCAGAACACGGGAATTATTAATAATATACAATGAGTTGGAACGACCTAGGCGCTGCAATATAACATTGTAATCATATTCACAGGTATTTTAGCCATATTCCTTGATATATCAAATTAAATTTAGGATCCCAAAATATTTTCCTGAATTTTTTTTCATAATTTGGTTAAAGGTATTTTTTAACGATTTAGATTCCACCCAAATGGATTACACAGGTCTTCTTGATAAATAATTTCACAGAAGATCTATTTTAAAATAATGAACACATTTCAGTTTTACAATTACAAGAGATGAACTAGTGTAATGAAGAATGTGTAGCAGACGTTATTCCCTTGGCATATTCATGGAGAATTAATTCAAGTTTTTGCGATCATGGAAGTACAAACCTCTAAAATATGAAAGTTCTTTTAGAGTATTTTCAAGTCATATCATATCAAAAAGATTGAAGTGAAGTTATTTGTATCATATTTTACAGAGACGTTTATAATGGAAGTTACGAAGTCAGATTATTGAATGTGATGGGAGATACGTGTTTCAGTATATAATGAATATTATTGACATCCTTCTGAGGGTCACTAACATTGTGCCAACCGCAGTGGTGAAGCCGCGGATCTGCCGCAATGGATTAGTGGGAGGGGTTATAGACGAGTACAAGGGAGGAAAAGTATCAAATAAATTAAGGTGAAAATGATGTTAATTTTTATGTAAAAGCAAGATGATCCACTGAGAGAACATATTTGGGTGTGCGATCCAAATTCAGAGGAATGAAAGGATTTCTTAAAAGGGATGTGACATCCCAACCTTTGTCCAAAGGTTTGGCGCAATCCTTTCTTTCCTCTGAATTTGGAGCTCATATTGAATCTTAGGATACTCAACGTCCATAGTGCTTCTCAGTGTAAGAATTCTCAACATAACGCAGACGCTACGAATCATTCATGTGAAGAAAACTATTATTGAAGGCATTATATCCGCATTGACTGCAGTCAAGTAGTCATCTATTCACGAAACTTGGAAATATTCACTAAAAGAGTTCTAAGTGATGAATAATTTGCACAACTGATTTTTGCTGTTGGACAGGAACAATTACTTCGTGGATTTAAAACTTGATAATGAATTAAGATTTTCATCTGAATCTTTACTTTTTTCGAGAATCACATTATCTTCAGTCACGTGATGCGGCTGACGTTTCTGGTGAAACAGTTTTTCGCAGTTTTTGCTCAGTTATTCTTTTAAAAGATTATCATTCTCATTTGCTGTTTTAGTTGTTGTTTTTTAAATTTAAGTAAAGCCGATACTTGTGTCAAGATAAATAAAGAAGAACTCGCGTAATCTTCTTCATATAAGTACGTTCTAATTTAAAGTGTTCCAGAGTAAGGATATCAAAATTCATCGGCACTGATAATTTGTTATTTCTTGATCATCTGACGACGACTTTAATCCAAGTACCATTTGAAACATTCTTTTGGCGCGCGTATATTTCTTCCGTGTACCCTACACGTGGAGAAGATATGTGATAAATTTCGGTCAGGTGAAAATGGCGACGAGCCGGGAATCGAACCCGGGATTCCTGCTTAGATCGCAGGGGTGTTAACCACTACACCACCCGTTCCCCTTCCACAACTGTACACCATTTCCACCCAGACCGAAAGCAACCGAAAGTTATAACATTCTTTGGGTGTATTTTAGCCTTGGCGCTCAGATGGATATAATGACTTGGACCGAGATAAAAAGCTCCGATGTCTACGCCACTGATCAATCGCACAATCCGAGTCTCTCACCGTCTGTCGGAATCCCATGATGGCCTCCTGCAACTTGACAGGGTCGAAGGGCACTGAGGGCGAGGGCTGTTTACGTCTCTTGCCTCCCGACGAAGCAGTAGCTGACGCTGGCTGAGCCGCGGCGGCTGCGGGGGCGTCGTTGGGAGATCCTCCGGGGGAGGCTCCAGGGGTCGCGGGGGCAGGGGCGGGGGCGGGCGCGGGGCCAGGTGGCGCTTCGCCGTTGCAGCGTTGGCACGCCTCTCGCAGCTCTTGCTGCACCTGCCGCACGACGTCACGGCCCAAGCAGCTCTCGTACACCTGAGGACAGGAATTATTCATTAAGTTGGGACCAGCACTCCAAGTCAGTCAAATCACTGAGATGTTTAACTTTTCTCTATTATCATTCTAATTGTTTTAATACAATACAATATGAATAATAACGAAGGAGAAACATGATTTAATTTGTCTATCAGTTGATAATACAGTGCAAACAATATCCAGGAACTCGCTTGACTCGTTTGAAATGCACAAGAGATTCACGTACAAACATGGCGGCCGAGCACAACGGTTTCGTGATTGATGCATCTCACATCAGAAAAAGTTAAATAACTTTCTCAAATGTCCGGTGACGCAAAAAATACTACGGAAAATTTACTACAAATCAAAGTAAACTTCCATCACTTTCATGATTAAGAGTTGGTCTGTTTTGGAAATACTTGTTTTCTTCATAAGACGCAATGTATCACACCATCATTTGTAATTGCTATTATTTCATTTAAATGGACAGTAAGTTGTTTTTTTATTTCAAGTTAAAATCACAACAAATACATGTTACTCTGTTTGTTTATGTCGTTTTCCGATATTTTTGTGATTTAATTCTAGCTGCGGTAGTACCACCTTAACAGACAAATACAAACGCATATTCAACGATGATCAAGAGATCCGGTTGGCTCTCGTTGTTATTTCACACTCCATAGCAACGCGACTGCTGGATATCTTTTTACAGCAAGTAACTCGTTTCTGAATAATCAAATTGACATTTCTTCGGTGTGAACGCTATCATTTATATTCGAACCCTTGGGAATGACAGTCCATTTGAAACGTATTGCCTATTTCTTTTTATCCATAATGAACATTATCGTTCAGAGGGTCACTTTCGTTAACCGGTTCATTTACATTAGTTATATCAATATAAATATAAATTTATTGTCAAAAATTTATTGTACAAACTGCGTATGACCACGTGGAGGAAAAAAAACTAATTTACTCTCCGGAAGCAAGCAAGGGACCATCCCATCAATTCCGATCAAGGGCCCTAAGGCAGAGGCGGATTCAAAAAATTCGGCAAAAATTCCTAGATAAGATAAAAAGTTGATTTCTGATTTCTGGACTTAGTGAGTTTATTTCAAAAATGCATATGTAGTGTATTTTATGTCAATATTTTGGCCACTAGTTGGGGAGCAGAAAATAGGTTATGTTATGTAATTATATGTCTATTTCAATAAGGCACGTAAATTTTGTCATTAGCTATTCAGGGTTTTTAAATCTCGAGTTATTTTGACTAAGCAAATATATAGACACGGCTACGAAATTAGCGCGTGACATACCTTGAACAAGATTAATGTTTCGAAAATCATAAACAATATCACAAAAGTTTGGGGAGTCATTGACATGTAACACCACGTAGCTGGAGGCAGGGGGAAGGGAGGAGGTCTAAAAGTTCTGACGAAGGGTGACGCGAATAATGGAGGGGATGGGAAGGTTTTGTAATTTGTGTCAAAGGAATACCCACCATCAACAGTAATGACTTCTTAATCATAAAATGAAAAAAAAAATCAGATAATTTTAATGATTTTAGAATTATAATTATGTAGTTAATTAATAATTTAAATGATTTTAGAATTATATTTATGTAGTGTTCAATACATGATAATACGTTGAATAAATTTACTACCAGAAATTAGTATTGAAATGAGCAAAATTAGCAACGTAGTTGTCCTATGAAATCCGACAACAAAATCTTGAAATTTGTCATGTCGCAGTCGAGTGCGGGTGTTCAATATTGTGGCAGATTTGCGAAAGAGGTTAAGAAACGCAAAATGTAATATGTTAATGACCCCTAACGTAATCAAATGAAATAAATCTATACAGTGCAATAGGGTGCTAAATCGAACAAATGAACAGTATATTGTATCCCAACGTATGAAATCAAACCATAAAATTTTGTTTAATTGCAGTGTAATTACACCATGTTTAATGTTGTTTGTTGGAATTAGGTAACCTTCTTAGGATACCTTGAGTTACCAATCGAACATAAAACAACAATGGCGAGTGGAACGAAATAATTTGCTAGGTATAAAACTCTCGAAAAAAGGGAAACGTAATCCTTTGTTAGCCATTTTTGATCATGCCTTCTTTTGCTGAAAATAATTAGTTTAGTTTTTGGAAATACCACTCCACGACTTTTGTACTCTTCACTTGAAAAGACTGTACGAAGATGTGTTTTATGTTGTGAAAACCAGTCGGACAGAGGTTTGCATATATGCCATCAGACCATATATGGCAGTGGAAATGCAAAGGCTGAAGAAGCAACTCTAAACTTTCTTCAGCTGGTGAGATGTGATGTTTACGGTCTTGAAACGGTTATTTCTCCAGTTTTTTTTTTCGAAGTACGGTTATGTAGAATATCAAACCCGAGTTCTTGTTGTTTCTAAGAAATCCTATAATATCGTACAACAGCAGTTTAAATGAAAATAAATGAATATTCCATTTCTTCGGGTACATCGTTGAATTCCATGTGTGTATAAAATACATAACGGTTAGTGAATATACATATTTTTATAATAAAATTGTGAATTTTTAACTTCGTTGACTTCTAATATGGACTTCGGGTACACTGCTGAAAACAAGGGGTAAAGTTCATATAGTATAACGATTAGAGATAGTTAACGAGTTCGTCTAATTTAATTATTAAATTAAGTTTTTATTAAATTCAAACTCCCGTGGCTATAGTATGGTTCACTTCAGATGTCTTGAATCACGAACGTTGTATGCGATAGTCTCTGTATGATGACGGTAAGGTTAAGGGAAAGGTGTCAGACATGTTGAAGCAAGAGGTGAGGTGAGACGACTTCTTGAAATGTCTTTCGAATTGCTTTGATAGTATTACTTCGTACCACCGTAAGCTCTGACTCTCCTCTATGCAACATACTGATATCACCTAAGTTACCTCTGAGACATTTGAAACTAGAGATTCCTGAATAACATATTCATAAAAAGGCTGGAGTGTTCCCCACTCAACATTCCAATTACTATTTATACAAGAAAAAAGCCAGTGGAACTAAAAACCCCATATTGCAATAAAACTAAGAAAAACAAAAATATTTAAAAGATCAATCGCTTAAAACATATTTATCCTCACAACCTTACATAGTGCACTTCTAAACAACAAATATGAAAATTCAAGTACAGTATTATCTTCCACATTAAACGTTTTGTACTTGCCTTATAGGCTGATCTAAAACATTAAATTATATTAATTAATTACGACGCCTTAAATACACGTAACCGTACAGAAACGTGGGTTTGCAATCTGTACGTAGAATTAACAGAACAATCAAAATGCTTTCATTCATATTTTCAAAATTTTGAATTTTAAGAAACCGAAAGTGGAACGTGGTGTGCAAATGAAGTCGGTACGTGCTGTCCAGAAATAGGCTTCTATTGCCCATGCATTCAAAGTCAAATCTCAAGTTTGGTTTCGATATATCAATTTGTTCGTGAGTTATCGGAACAAAATTATTGACATACACACACCCACTTACACTCATGATATTCGACATCATAGCCAAACATTTTTGGCATTTGAAAATGGGCTCTCCTTGAGCCAACTCGTAAAGATCCGAAGAGATCTCAAAACTTTTTTTTCGACCGATTACTTCGTATATTCTGTATATATGGAAAGTAAAAAGCAGACATTATTCCGGGGAGGAAAATACGTCGCAAACTCTTGTTACATTAAACATCCCTCGATTAATTCCGACTGTCACATTTGCATAAGTGAAACATGATATTTGGAAGAGTAATGTAATTACCGAATACGTTAATCAGTTTCATTCCGAATGGTGCAGCATTACATTCATTAATGACTCATTTCATTCATCTGCTGAGACTCGCTCGTTTTCGCATTGTACGGTTAACTGTGACTGTGTTTCCTTTCATACTTGAACAACTATATTTTAGCATTTAGTATGAGAACGTTTCCCATGGCAAGCGAGTAGAAATATTTTGATCGAAATCAGCGGCGCGAGGAAGAATTCCATTGTGCCGAGAATTAAACTTCTCGCGCCCACGAAACCAAATTCCATTCCTCGGACCCCACGCACAGATTGCCCTCCGCCACGTTAAGAAACATTTCATTTTGATCTCACTACAGATCTCGCGCGATAATTTATGAGGTTTTGGAGCAACTGACAGCGAAGAAAATACCAGAGCATTATAAATCATACGTAGGAGTGAAAAGACCTGGTGCTTTTTCAAAATTTCATGTAGCGTGTAATTTCTACCTGTTAGACGTGTGTGCGTGAGAAGACAAAAGTTTTTCAAAATTCTTTTATTTAATAAGTCATGAAGAAAATAAAATTCCTTGATTGTTAACTTACTAATTTTTGGAAGTATCAGCGATAAATCTTTAACTGTAGATGTTTATCATCATCATCGTCATCATTATCGTTGATGGGTACGATTTCCTCTCTTTCCAAGGAGGGTTATTCATCACCAACAGATCCTGCGCAGTCGAAAATATTCTCAGTGTTATGTAACGGTGTTGAATCGACCGATGGGTATCGTGCAGGTATTCCCATACCCAACTCATATTCTGTCTCCTTTTTTATGAGCACGATCTCATGAGACGAGAGAAGGTTGTTCCTCATGATAGCCCTTCGTCTGTCTGCCAAATTTTGTACTGACACTTTGCAAGCTAAGATAGGATAAATAGCTATAAACTGTTGGTGCATTGGATGAGTTATAATGGGTGAGGTCTGTTTCAGCTGTGGTACTTCGCATATAGCAACGTATGACATCCACATTCATTTGGTTTGTCCA
Organism: Laupala kohalensis; assembly: GCA_002313205.1. NCBI lineage: Eukaryota > Metazoa > Arthropoda > Insecta > Orthoptera > Trigonidiidae > Laupala > Laupala kohalensis. Next base: position 1,166,494 of record NNCF01128014.1, read on the forward strand.
TTCCAAGCGTTGTCGTATGCGACCGGTCCTAGTGGTTGCAGGTAGTTCAACCTGCAAAACACTTTGGGCCAGTTGGATTGATGATGGTGGGTGATCCATTATTTCTTCGGCATGTCGCTCTTCGGGTATCCCGACCAAGGCCCGCCTGCTCAACTCTTGGTCACCACCGGCTCGCATTCTACAAGTTTCTAAAATAACTGATTTCTGTGTTTTAATGATCATATCAATTGAGTTTAGTCCTATTTTCTAAGATTCTTATTTACTAAACCATTTGCTGTAATAACTATAGGAATGATATCTATGGAATTAAGTCTGTGTGTTTCTTTGTTTTCTATAGCCAGAGGTGTGTATTTGGATATTTTTTTTCTGATTCAGCTTTATTGATGTTGTGGTCTGCTGGGTGAGTGACATCAATGAGAAATGCAGATTTTTCTTGTAAGTCATGGAGGAGGATGTGGGGTTTGCTGGCAGTAATTGTTTTGTCAGTATGAATAGGGATGTCGTAGTACAATCTGTATCTCTCGTTCTCCATGGTAAGAGGGGACCGGTTGTCGCAATAAAGAGATTTTTTGTTTTCTAGTAGAAGCTCTGTTTTTATTGCGAGAGCCTGGTGAATTATATTTGCAGTTAGGTTGTGGCGATGTAAATATTCTGTATTAGCCAGATTTGAACATCAAGTTATTAGATCTATTGTTTCTGAGGTTCGTTGATATATTCTGCATTCATCATTTATGTCTAGTTTTTCAATACATCTTTTGTAATTCTTAGTGGCAACAACCTGATCTTGAATTGCATGAATAGAGCCTTCAGTCCCACCAAATAGAGACCCATCTCTGAGCCAAAGCGTCGATGCGTCTTAGTCGGTAATGTTGAGAGAATGGGGAAATCTACCATGGAGAGCTTTTGACTTCAATCCTTTCACTGGTTGTGGTGATAGTGGGATAATAACTGTCATCATTCAGATTATGATATGTTGTATATGCATACTGCATTGTGAAATGGTGATGTTGTGGCTCAGGAGATAAGATATTCTTTCATGGTAGTCATCTGTCTATTGCAAAGTGATTGAAGGTCTAAGAGACCTCTTCCACCTTCTTTCCGAGAGATATAGAGTCGTTCTACAGCTGAGTGAGGGTGATGAATTCTGAATTTTGTGAGAGTTGTACGTACTAGAATGTTAAGGTTATTTAGATATGTTTGGGACCTTGGCACTATTCCTAAAGAATACGTAAATACTGATTATTATTATTATTATTATTATTTTAACTCTGGACCTTCACTTTTTTCTTCTTTCTATGTCTTACGTCATTGTTCAAGCGGATAAGCTAATACTAAACAAGAAAATATTAATAATAAATAAATAAATTTATTGTCAAAAAACAGTACAAACTGCGTATGACCACGTGGAGGAAAAAAAAACTAATTTACTCTCCGGAAGCAAGCAAGGGACCATCCCATCAATTCCGATCAAGGGCCCTAAGGCAGAGGCGGATTCAAAAAATTCAGCAAAAATTCCTAGATAAGATAAAAAGTTAGCTGCGAGTTATAATACTAATAGAATGTCAATATGTTTGTAATTTTAAGCAAAAAATTACATGTAAGTTATTATCGAACTATAGATTATTCTGAGTATAGTGCTTAAAAATTGAAATAACACTAAATTCACGATTTATTGTTACAATAGACCCGCCCCTAGACAAAGCCTAGAGAACCTGTATGATAAATCCGCCTCTACCCGAAGGAAAACCGGAGAAAAACCCGGTTTACACTACGAATGTTTCGTCCAAATAATTGGCGGGTGACCCGCTCCACCTCGCAGAGTGCGACGACAGCAACGTAGGTCTAGGGGGACGCGTGTATTCCGGACAACCAAGTATGTAATATTACTTAATGACAGTTGTCCACAATCCTATAAAGTTTCCAGAAATTGTGCTTGCGCAGTAAAGTACCTCTGTTCCAACTCTCTTTAATACGGATTGTTCAATAATCCGACATCATATGTACCGATCATTAAATAAAATAATAGCGTTTCTTAATTTATTTCACGCCACATCCTTGATGTTTGCCGTAATTTGTGACAGTTACCTCCATTGTAACCACGTTTTCGAAAATAATAGAGATGTTAAATAGATTTACAAAAGATTATATTTTAATGGTGTACGTCAAGTTTTTTGTTTGTTTTAATATATTATATTATAAATATTTATTACTCTCATTCGTTTATTATTGAACCTACTCTTTAAAATATCTCTATAGTCCGGAAAAATATCTAATCTGACATGACTTACGTCCCGAGAGTGTCGGATTAAAGAGGTTTTTAGTGGCAGATAATTCAAAGAATGCATCTCTTTGCCACCCAGACTGAGTTACCCCCCAGCATTGATAGCACGTAACTGTGAGAAGCTGGCGATAGCAACGATGCATGACGCATTCTTGTCACCAGTCTACTCGTCCGGTGGCTGACGTTGCGCTCGTGTGGCGAGTGTCCAGAGAATGAGGGTGGCGCACTGCGAATGGCACGTGAAACATCGCAGATGGACTGCCACACACATACCACCTCCCAACCGCATCCACAGTGAAGATCCAGCGGTACAGGGGGGGGCGTCTATAAATGGCTCAAAACAAAAAATTAACATTAATGGGTAAGGTTTTTTTGCGTTTTGGTCATTGAAGAAATGAAAAATCCAATTCACAACATGCCGACGTTTCGGCCTTCTTTATTTTGACCTTCAAGGCCGAAACGTTGGCATGTTGTGAATTGGAGTTTTCATTTCTTCAATGACCAAAATGCAAAACAAACTTACCAATTATTATTAATGGAAAAATGGTCGAAAATGAGATATATAGAAAAATTAACATTTTTTTACACCACCTATCCTTCCACAACGCACCTGTTACGATACCTCTTACTCCCTCCCCTAATATTCAATCAATTATTAATACCATATCTTATGGCGAGGTTCAGACTAAGCTCTTCCTGCTCTTCCACCTAACCGTGACTAGGATGAGAGAATTGGGAAGGAGATGTGTTGGGTTACCGGGAAACTTCAGGTACCGAACCGACTTCAGGAGTAGGTGAGAGAAACCCCATCCGAAAACCTAACTGTGGAAAACCTCACCACTAGACCACCGCTGTCAGTAATTACATAACGTTAACCCTAACCCTAACTCCATCCCTCCCATAGAAAAGTATTTGTTGCTCCTCGGAAAATGTAGGGAGAAATTTCTATACACTGACTGAATTCTTCGTTTCTCTTTGCTCTTTGCTTTTATTAAGCGGTTGGGTACATATATTAACGCGACAAACTTTAAGGTTAAAAAGCACCCCAGAAATGTACCCAGTGGAACTTAGCTGTACGTATTACTAAAGCTAACTCTCTCCTACCCCATCGTAACGCAGACTAACTACACCACAACCCCCTTCCTTCAAGAGTGCGTTGCGTAGTAAATGGACTATCTCGGAATTAAGATGACTATCTTGGTTGCAAGGTCAAATGATGGCGAGTTTGCCTTTTGGCTATCGTGCGTAATGACATTTCACATACAGGAACTCTCTCCGTATGTTTCCGCGGTTCGTTCTAGTAAGACAATTCTTCCTAACCTCAATCTCAATGGCGCGGATTCTTCCTAACCTCAATCTGTCCCTAAGCAGACCTCCTTGCAAAGAAGAGGGGCGAAACACTGCGATACGGAAAGAGCTAAGTATAGGGGTTCCCGGTGAAAGGGTCATTTCTGGCGTGGTCCTCTATATTTTTGTCGTCTTTAAGTGCTCTATTTATGCTCAAAGTCGCTAGATGTACTTATTACTGTCATTTATTTGAAATTTCAAAGTAAAATAAATATTCAGAATAGCATTTCAAAACATAGCAACATATCAGTATTATTAATATCGTAAAAGTGTTATGTAAATGCAATTTCATTGTAGACAAAAATTGATGTATTTTCGTATCTGCAGTGCGTGTGTTGTCCTCCTATATATTTTATCATTATATATTTCATTTCATTTTAAGAAAAATGTATTCTACGTCTGCTTGGTCCATTTACACTGCTGAATGTTATTCAGGTTTCTTGAAACAGTAAACTAATGTGTAAGAGTAACAGGCAGAAATCATTTTACTGCGTCTATACCTAACTTTCAAGCGAAACACCACTAATGCGGATGTAATGCATACTAATTTTACTTTACGAACAGAAAATGTAAGCAAAATCGTTAGAGCCGTTTTTGAGAAACATTCAAAAGACTTTGACCTTTATGTGAAGTACCTTTTGTTTTAAAGTAAAAGAAAATAGAGCATGTGCACCGACAACAAGTAAATTCTACCGTAAATACGAAATATGAATTAAATTGATTCATCCATTTACTCAGAATCGCTGCGCACAGACGGACGGACGTTTTGCCAAAAACAATTTTTTTTCTGAATCAGGGATACCCAAAACGTATATTTCCGTCGAAATCTCTTTCTAGATTTCCCCAACAACGTCGTCATTAGAAGGTTTACTACCAAAGTGTTAAGACGGTTGTTACAAAATTTATAGAATGTACAAATGTTATACGGCGATCCAGTTATATACGTAAAAGATTAAGTGTAATAATTAACCATGGAATAAAAAATCCTCTGAAAACGCTCATGTGTAAATAAATGTTTAAACAGAACTATATTTACACAGCAAGGGTCGGTTACTACGCACCATATTGCAAGTAAAAAGGAATTCTAACCGTTCAATATCGTTCGTCGTCTTTCCAGTCTGAGACATGATTTTTCAAGTCATGGTGAGGTTTCGCTTTTTATTTGAAAACAAATTACTTCGGCTCTTTCGAATGTTACCAACTTGACAATTACACGAATTTCTATTGTTTGTGCTATTTAAAGAACCTACGATAAATTTATATTTGTTTCAAATTTGTTTATATTTTATCATTTTACGTTTTCCTTTTGTAAGACACACGCAAGTCGACGGCAAATTCATAAATTTATATTTTTCACCGACATTATTTGAAATTTCAATTGTTCTAGTGTGTAAGCAATTTCTTTGTTGCTTATTTTATGCTCGAAATATAATAATTTATTTATTTATGTGTTTCTGTACATTCATCTGACAATTACCCAAATAACGGTCTAAAAGTCGTGAGTAAACACCAACTTTGTCTACTTAAAAGCTCTCATAAAAAGTTGTTATAACTCTTAAAATTAATTATGTATTCGGCGGGGCTAGTCAAAATTAGAACATTAACAGATTAACAAAATTAGAGTTTCGACTGAAAATTTCAGTTCTTTTGGGCATTTCAACGGAGAATTTCCCATTTGTATTTACAGAATCTCGAAGGTACAATAAATTATGTTTTACGTTATTCGCTAACAATTCACGTTTTGACTTGAATCAACGTATATAATAAACACTTGAGAACCTTAAACACCATGGTAATTTTTATATTTTAAGAACTTTTGCGATTATATTTCAAGAACAACATTGGAGGGGGTCAGACTCTTGTTTGCTGATATTGAGGGGTCTCGAACCTCTCCAATCCTTATGAAATTGGCGCTAGTGTGCGTCTTAAAAATTATTTTTGTCCATGTTTCTCACATTGTCAGTATAGACAGTTTATCAAAATCTATACATCAATACTTTTTCTCACTAACATCATAACTCTTTGAAATATATAAAACAACATTAACACTTCGAAATTTCTCAAAATCGACACTTCAAACAAATTTCTCTCGCTAAAACATTATTCTCCTTCCTTATCAACCCACCATTCTTAATTATTTCTGTAACTGCAAATCTAGTTGGCGTGTTCTCTATACTTCTCGTAGTTCCTTTCCAGTGTGAAAAACCCTGGCCAGGATCGACAGGTTACCACATGTCCTTTTTTCCGTGTTCGTTTATATTATTATATTTGGTGTGTAAATTTATAGTATTATTATTTTGTATGTACGTAAAATGAAGGGTCATTGTGTTTGTTCCGTGATGTTAAAGCACCGGAGGCATTGTGCTCCCATTCCTCCGCCGTCACTGCATCGCTGTCGGGCGCCGGCCGCCGCCGCCGCCGCCACGCCGTTCGCTCTTGGTCGTCTCGCGGGAGTCGCGGGGAGCCGAGGACGCGGCCGGCCACTCACCTTCATCATGGCGTACTTGCGGATGAAACCCTCGCCGCCGCCTCCGCCGAAGCCGCCGCCCGCCGCCGTCCGGTGCGCCACCGCCGCAAGCGCTAACGCTGCCACCAGCCACGTCCATGTGTGCGCCATCGCCTGCAAACACACGTCACGACCTTGGTTGGTACGTACTGCGAACGATCTTCAGATGAATCATTTTCAGTACAGGAAAATGGAGAGTATCAATAACAGGAAAAGGTTCTTGAGATGAGGTCTCTTGAAACAATGTTTGTGCCAATATTTCGAACTATATTCTTCATCAGGGCTGAAGAAAATGAATAGCGTAGCACAGTTTGGAGAGAGAAAAATACAAATATATAAGGTTGGTATTGTACGGTCATATTTCTATGTCATATCTCTATGATCAAAGATATGAGAGAAAAAATATGACCCTATAATGTTCAAGCTTTGATCATAGTTCAACCATGACGTATCTATGACGTAGGTTATCATTGAGAGAACCTTTGATCATATCTTTCATCATATCTATGATCATAGATATGACTTAGAAATAAGACCGTGTAATACACATTGTTCATATTACATTGTGACATTAAAGGAATTGCAAACACTATTTACAAAACTTACTCTCGATGCAGATATTATATGGTCTAGATGCAGTAAATACCAAACAATATAAAATGAAAGTGATTCAATTATGAATCATGAAAACAAATGTTAAAGGACATATTTATCTTTTATATGAATTTATATTATGCATTATTACATACAATACCAAACTGAAATGTATTAATACCAAATTAAAAATTGTTACATACCTTATACTATGGTATATGGTACGTAAATATAACATAGTTCGAAACGTTGGCATATACATAAATAGAATTATTTCAACAGGTCTCATCTCAAGAACATTTTCCTGTTATTTAGTATTTAGAAGGTCAAGAAAAATGTATGATAAACGAGTGCATCGTTCACCAAAAACCCGTCTTCGGAATTGTTGAAAATCCATTTACAACTGAGCAGTATTTGCACAAACAGTGTTATTTACATCAGCATTTTTAGGGAACAAGAACAGTGAAAATCCTTGAATCCTTCAAAAATATAATTTATCTTTAAGAATGGAATATTATTTTGTTGAAGGAAAATATACTCTTCCCAACTCAAATATGGTGAAATCAAAATTCAAAAAAATGTGTATACACAATTTTCCATTTTCTTCTTTTCAGAATTACAAAATACGTAACGTATTTTTACAAAAAAAATAAAAAAGTTTTGTTGAACGGGATTAAAGAAGATTTTTCGTTTTTTTTAAGTACTACAATAGGAAAATTACACTGTTTTGAAAAAGAAAATAGCACCATTTGATCATACTTTCCTCAACCGAATCAGCCAGAAAAAAAATATTAATAGAAAATAAAATATTTTCGAGTTAAATAACATAATTATGTGCATTGAATTGATAATTCTGTGTTGATTAAATATACTGACGTTTTACCGGAGTATAGTTTTTTGGAAGTCACGGTTCATTCAGTACTCTTCCTTACATTTTTTTTGTGAAACTGACCAAAATTATTGTCCGTATTTTCAAGCACAGAAACATTTCGGGTTATATATACTGATATGTAGGTGTCCTAATCACATATATCCCACTGGAGGTTAAGCAAATTAGCTGTGCTTTTCGTCTTCTTTAGTTTTCTTGTTAATAATTTATAATAAAAATCTCCAAGAAGACATTTTTTAAAACAATGTGTTCACTCTCTTTAAACATTGATTTTTCAACGCTCTTTATTATTTTTTTAAATTTCGTTTCATGTTGATGCAGTATCTTTGTCAATTTTCTCGCAATAACCGTGTTCTGCGTTCAATATTCCACAAACGATGGGACTAATTCTATGACATGCAAGCGAAAGTAGCGACTCACCTGATAATAATTAACTTTTTTTTCCGTCTCTCCAAAGTCACGATGGCATCTAAACACTATTATAACTTTGTATGAACACTAATCCTTAGGAATTCGATGGGGAAAAGCGAAATTCTATTGTACAGTACGGAGTTCTCCTGCGCTCCACGTGGCGGCCAAATGGAAGTCTTAGAACATATAGGATCTCGGGGAGATACGAAGTAATCATACAGAGGACTACGCGAAAGGCCAATGACCGAAGAAATCCCTCTTGCTCTATTTGTAGTCTCGTAACGCAGCCATGTTAGAGTCTTTTATTCCCTTTCTTGTAATCATGACAAATTTATGGAAATCACAGCGTGAAACTCGCAGAGTGAAATGTGCGATGTATCAGACCCAAGACACGTAACTTCAAATCAATTTTCGATTAATGTTTTCAAATTGAAACTAAATTATTACATTCTATCTTACGTTGACCTACAATGACGCCATATTAGAAATTAATTCATAGTGTAAATGAAAATTTATGACCATGTGCTCAATTACAAGAGTTATATTTTATTGAACCTGCATTATCTTCATGAAGAAACATTTATTATTTCGCAAATTCATGGATGTGGAGGTCATCATCCAAGTCTAGTTCAATAAAGCAAGATTATAGCAGGAAGTGGATAGGTTTACGGTTTCAATAATGATGGTTACTTCAATGTTGATCACTCCACAATGGAGAACCCGAAATTCCTATCAGAACCCTGTAATCATTTTAACTCAGTCTCAGAATAGAGATATAAGGGGGACTGACTTCAGTGGAATAACCTTTTATATTGTTTTCTGTTTGTAAGTTAATATGTGCATAGTTTTCATTCAATGTCATACTTTTTATAAAATATAAGGGATTTATTATCTAGTGGACATAATCTAAATACTCGTTTCTCTTAGAATACTAGATCTCTTCATACCCAAACAAGACCTAAAAATTATCTCGTTCCTTTTCTATCCTCACAGCCAAATCGTGAAACAACCTTGACAACAGTATAAGGAATATTTCAACGTAATACTCCACAGTATTGCGATCCTCATTACTCAGAGTTGCATTAGAAAGAAAAACGAAGCGTGAATAGTGATGAATGATTTCTTCTTGTCTCTGATATTTCGCCTTAGCTTCGCCTCTAAATGAAGATGCATTATTATTACTATTACAATTATTATGTATTATGAAGGTAATAATGTTGATAGGCAGTTTGAAGAGTTATCGTGTGTCGTGACAATTCGAATGGATGTAACTTTTGTCTTTGCTCGCTGCGACGTAGTATTGCACTGGTTGGCAAGTGAGATAACTTCATTGGAAAATCGTTTTTTTTTCAAAGAAATTAGCTGTATTTAATTTTTGGCAAGTTATCCAAAATTTGGTCCATGTAATTTTAATTTCGACTACTGTGCTATACCGAACATTAACTTTTAAACACTAAATATCTGAGAAAAAAAATTTCTATTGCATTTTAGCAACAGTGTTTTGGCTAAGAGAAAAAAAATCCAGAAAAATTAGTAACAAAGTCTGATTCCGCTAAACGAGTAAAAAGGTGATTGTCTCCAGGTGGTACAAGTGTTTTGAATTACGATTCGCTCAAAGCTCAAACTACCTCATTACAGACTCTTTAGGTTCACAGAGGGTAGAGCTCCGCAATTTCTTGGCCTCTGTCCTGAGAGGAGGAGATGGTGCAAGCATCTCGCTCCTTCCAGCTTGACCCCCCCCCCCCCCCCCCANTAGACAAGTAAAAAGTACATACCATATGTAGAGAGAATATAGATACGATGGAACGCATGTTATGGGATTGCTGTTGAATTGTCTGGATGTGATTAGTGACAAAAAAAATCCTGAAGTCGCAGTTCATCAACCCTCCTCACTGAGCCATTGTGCGTACGAAATTCCTTTGAAATTCCATCCGCATTTAATTAATCCAAGCAATTTTTAAGTAGACAAATAAATAATAGGGATGTAAAAGTGTATATAAGTAAGAGTTCATCTTTGTAAGAGGAACAAACTCCTACGTATTATGGCTTGAACCTACACGTTATTTAATCTCAAAACTTATTCTTCCAGCCGCAGTATTCAGGAATCACCTGATATTGACTGTACTAGGACATACCGATTAAGATTTCCTGTCGAAGTCTGTTCATTTAGAACCATTCAATTAAATAATTAATCTATTTACTGCTCCATAAAATTGTTTTCTACATTATTATTATTATTTTTATTATTATTATTATTATTATTATTATTATTATTATTATTATTATATAAAATCAGACAATCCAACGTCCTTCATACGTACGTCAGAAATTGGCTGTTAAGAAAAACCGCTCTCGCAGTTTGAAAATAAAAACCTATCATTAAAAACAATCTAAATAGCTCGAAAATAAAAAAAATATTATATCGGCAAACCAAACACCAAAAGAAAATCGTATGTAATGTATGCAGAAAACATTGGCTCGGTTGTGAATTCAGTTGTGACACTTTAGGACTCAAGTGTTACTGGTTAATGAAAGAAAAAAGATTGGAATCTTATGAAATAGGCCACCAGAGCAGGCTGGTTTAGAGCTATCCTTAAGAATTATACACGACTGTTTTGTAGTGAATACAGGATCTAAAAGGGTATCTTTAAAACATTCCTCATTTCACTATGGTTTAGTCGCTCATCATTTCTTGTTAACTGTTCTACGGCTACTAATGACTGCTGAGAAGATTTGGTCCTTGTTCCAGCTTGGTTATATGCAATTACGTCGGACCTACTTTGCATTGGTGTGATTATTTCTTAACACATTGTGTCTTTTACTGCGATCTCATTTAGTTATTGAGGTGGGGTTTTACCGAAAAAATTTCAAGGGGTTCATATTGTTGTAAATTTTATTATTACTATTCATAAATGAATTCCTATTTGAAAACGCCAAACACAAATGTAGTACAAAGTTTGACAATCGAATTAAAATTACATCAAAATTAATTAAAATTATTTCAAACCATAAAATTCTTTTTGCATTACAGATGTAATATTATACTCAATCAATATTACGAACAGATTATATTTCATCTGGAAAAGTGGGTCTAGTATTATTTCTAAAAAGGAATATTTGGTCAATTCGTAGGAAATCATTTCTTGATCTTGTCGATGGTCAAGCATCGAAAGGAAGAAATGGGACTGTTTTACACTACATAGTTATGAAGTGATATGAAATAAAATTAGTGGGAATATATAGCAAATATTCACATGTGTAGATTACTAACACTATTTTATTTTAAATGAAATTGTTTAAACTTTGCATCAATCACTACCGGAGCGAAATCGCTTGTCAAAAGGGAGACGGGTTCATACTAATGCAATTAAATCAGTGGGAAGACAAGGGGGACTTCAAAAATCGAAAACTCCAAAAATAATACATAATGACCTCCAAGATCTGTATTGCGCTCGAGACAAAATGTTTTTTCGGAATGCGTAAAATACGAGATTCATGCTGTTTACTTCTCACATGCGGACTTAATCAACAAATAATACAATACCGATCTTAGGGGTCTATTTTGTTACGTCACTGAACTGGAAAGACAAAGATTTACTCCTCTAAATTATCATCTTGTGTGTGTTTCTTCTGGAAAATTGAATTTCAAATGAACTGCCTCATTTGTAGGCTTTTCAAAGAATCGAAATCGTAAAAAGAAATTACTAGTACAAACAATAAAAAGTATACACTTTACTGATGAGGACTTCTATAACTATCCACTTACGTTTTTCGTCATTAGTGCCCGTATCTTTGATGTAGTAGACGCCGAAAAGTAACAACCGCGCGATAAATTGAACCACACATAGCTTATAATTTTTCGCTTCGACACGCAATGAATTTTCGTTGGATTGTAGAGAACCCTTTTTTGCTGGAGATTTTCACATGTCTTGTTTGGGACATTAGTCAAGGCTATACCTTTTTGTGGAAAATATTTCTACAAATTTATGATGGGACTTTTCTGAAGTTTGTCGTCTATAAACGTATACTTCGTTCGGATATTTGCAATCTCGTGCTCTATTTTAAAGTTATAACTATTATTACTATAAGACTTAAAATTTTAATTATACATCTGATACATTTGGCTAATGTGTGTCCTAATTCATAAATTATTGTCTTCCAGGAAGCGCAGCACGCAACGACAATATCCATCGCACAAATCCGCTGTGGAAATTTTTAGTTCCTTTTTATCGACTTCGTGGTGTGCTTTGATACACATTAGTTCTGTTTATACTAATTTTACTAATAATAAAGTTTACTAATAATTTTACTAATAAATTTGAGTTCTGACAATTGAGATCTTCAATATAAACAATATTTGCAGGGAACTGTACGTGAGTTACATGATGTGTTCTATCATGCCATTCATAACTGTTCTAATATCCTGCTAAATATGGGACAGAGCAAAACTTGCCTACAAGCAACCACCTAGATATGTTCACAAGGTCGCGTTACTACAACTAGCGGATTGGGAAAGCAGTACCTTTCGTATTACCCAGGAATATACAAGAGTCCTTCAAAATAAAGGTAAATGTTCGTATAATCGGATAGAATGTTAGTTTCAATCAATTTCCCTATTTAGCTAGTTTTAATATAATTGTCATAAATCTTTATTTATGTCATAGATCCGAAGCATCTATTCATTATTATATGTTGTGAATTGAAATTTCTTACGTCGATAGATGTCTTGGAAAAAGTTCCAAAACGTTCGGGAAGACATAATCAAGGCTTCGTGGGGCCAAATGTGGCCCGAGGAAACACTTTGTCCACTCCCGTTCCGATAGATAATGGACGTACCCATCTCGTCACGCGCGCGCTCCATCTACAAACAGCCTCCGAGCAATTTGCTTTGTTGATGTACAATTTACGACCCTTGAAAGGAGTGCTGATTTATATCAAACACTTGTGAAAAGTTTGGCTTTGAACTTTAACTCATAATGGAAGTAATAATGGAGTACAAAATAATTTTGAGGTTTGTTCTAAAAATATTTTTTTGATTACACCCGATATCTGATTACGTAGACTATTAATCATAGCGGGTTTAAATTTCGTCTTCAAGAAGCAAAATATTTAATTTTCGATTGCAGTAATTAATTTGGTATGTCTAATTCGGGAAATGGATGATATAAATAAACTTCATTATAACTGAAGCGCGTGATATTCTGGAGAGGAGTTAATAAGCTCTGGAGTGGAGTATAACGCAACAAGACGATTTTCGAACGAGACTACATTCCATCGCTGAAGGGCGAATGCGGAGATAGCTTCTTCCAAGTAAATTACAGCAGCCGCACCGCACTATGAAGCTTCATGCCACAACATTAGGAAGGATTTCGAAACGGTCCCAAGTCTCGTTTTTTATAGACCGATCATTTCCCTCTTTACGCACAAGTTAGACAGACAACTGAAGGTCGCAAGTGAAAAGTACCCGGTACATTATTTATGAACGACAAATGATATGAAAATCTGTCGTGCAGAAATAACTTAGCCATGGATGTATAAAAAATCTTGTTACACAGAAATGGAATTTCTGTACACTTAAGATTTCAGACACGTTTACGATAAATTTTTTCTTGCTCTAAGTAAACAGTATCATATCTAAACTTGGAAATTAGATGTTACTCGGATCTACGTTATCAAAATTTAATTAGTAATAGTATACATTAGTACTATATTTCTGAACTCGCAACGACCAGAATTTCTTCTCATCTAATTTTTCCCCATCACATTCTTAAGAATAAAAGAATAGATTACTACTCAAGAGAATTGAATTCTACTATAATTTTTTAATTTATAAATTTATTGTCATAAAAAGCAGTACAAATTGCGTATGACCACGTGGAGGACAATAAATTAATTTACTCTCCGGAAGCAAGCAAGGGACCATCCCATCAATTCCGATCAAGGGCCTTAAGGCAAAGGTAGATTGAAAAATTGCAGCAAAAATTCCTAGATAATATAAAAAGTTAGCTACGTGTTATCATACTAATAGAATATCAACATGTTTGCAATTTAACACAAAATTTTTTTTTCACAGGTACGAATTATTATCGAACTATAGATAATTCTCAGTGTTTATAAATAATAATTATAATTAAATAAGAATTGAAATAACACTTAATTCACGATTTATTGTTTCAATAGACGCACCCCTAGACAAAAGTCTAGAGAACCTGTATAAGAAATCCGCCTCTACCCGAAGGAAAACCGGAGAAAAACCCGGGCCAGGATGGGGCTACAGAATTAATGTACACAACCGTGCCAAAGTTGAGTACACATAAAACTAAATTAATGTGAATCATGAGACACAACACAATCATGCAACAAAATAGTTTTTGAATTTGTTTTAAGTTATTTTAAAAGTACTACAGCAATGGCGTGATAAAGTACAAGATAGTAGTATTAATATCCATTATATAATCAAGATGTAGAAATGTGTGTTGAAAAAAAGCACAAAATAAATGGTGTTCGTCCATCAAGTGGTCGTAAGTCTAAAATTATTTCTTTAGAATTGAAGTAAAGATAAACAATAGAGATAAGAGAGCGTACAACACATTACAACAGTAGATATTGTTTCGTATAAATGAACGATTAATTGATAAAATCGTGAGTAACTACAAATACAAACGAAGTTTTTCGAGGTGCCCAACAGGGTTCTCCAAACAACGGACCTTGGTCCAGGTCCGGTCGGCGAAGAGATTTGGTCCGGTCATTGGCTATCTGATAGCTCTAAAAAATTTACTCTGGTATCAGAGGTACTAAAGCTCGACCCAAATTGGACAAATATTGCTGGTCTAAGCAACTTCACTTATATGGTAGACATCTACACAAAGAACTACAGAAAGAGGCGGAAGAGAAACTGACAAATATTGTTTTATCCAACCCTGCATTGTATCTGTTTTTTAACTAATACATTTTTTCACGCTTCAAATGTTTGTTTAATAGATTATGTAAGAATCCATTTTTGGTTAACATATTAGTAGGCATTAACATTGTCGTAGTGATGGTAGTTCCTTGTGATGTAATCTTACCGCTTCGATTTTTCAGTTCGGTCCTCAATTGAACAAGTTTCGACACCCCTGGACAATAATATATCTACACAAGAATTTGCAAAAGCCTCAAAAGTGCAAATTACACGAAAAACTTCGGACTGATGCTTCTTTTGGCAATACGACACTAATTATCTGATGAATGATTCATTAGGAAATCTTGTTGATATATGTTTCCATATATTCTGCTTTTGGTCATTTAACGAAATACCAAACCGTTATTTCAAACTGATGTATATGCGTGTGACCATAATCTAAATTGTGAGATTTAACGCTAGCAGAAACCTTACAAAGATAAATATTTTAACATCTCCAGTGCTTCTATTGGGTGCTTTGAATGGAACTGATACACTTTGCTTTGCCCTCCGTGAAATCATATGAAATTTTTATCTGTTTTTGAACATGAAGTATAAAATATTGTCATATATTTAACATACATTCTGGATCATCAAACGTAACTCGCATTAAGCAATAACCTAATTTCATAAGGTAGCCGAGGGGTTGTACACGAGTAAAACATGATCCGTTGTGGCGTTAGCATCATTCAGGAGCAAATCGCATCGACCGCGAAAGCACCTGCCTTAGCTCAGCTTGCGTCCAGCCTCCAGCATTATCTGGCGAACGAAATGCAGCGCGGGCGATTCGGTGGTAGGCCACAAAGCATCCCACGAGCGGAAACAGGAAAATATTTTTGGTAACCGCGTACGATCAGAATTCGAAATGTTACGCAAAAGAAATATACATTTTTTATTGTCGTCATTTGGTTTCTCGAGCAAGGGGTCTTATGCCACACTTCCGGAATTTCAAGTCGGATAAATTGGAACTGTTGGTGATCGAGCATTTAAATTTAAGATAAATTTAAGATGTCTTTGAATATATTTTAAGAATTATTGAAGCACGAAAAGTATAAATATAATTATTAGTATTATTGTATAATGTTTGCCCTCACACTTTGAAACTACGAATCTATGTGGAAATATACCCCACAATATTCTACAAGTAAAGTGGAATCAAACTAATACAGTTCTTATTATATAATATTACCAATATTACGAGCTTTAATTTATTTTCAAAAAATATTATTTACGTATAATTGTTTCACATATACTCCAGAAAATTTATCCCAAAATTTTGAATTTCTGAAGTACGTCGATAAACGTTTTTTGAAGATGACGCAAATCCATTAATCGTTTGAAATGCTTCACTAAATTAAGAAATACGACTTTCTTGGTACATTAAAATTACTCTTTAATCTTAAAAACACAACGTTTCGTTAAAATTGACGTTTCTGGAACTAATACTATCATGCATTGCCATGTATCATGTATATGTATAAACCATGTATTCATGTAACTATTGACATTATTTAGAAGCACCAGACGAAATTATAAAACTATTCTCGGAACATTATTTAGGATTAAAAAGCATCTTAAATCTATCAAAAGAGGTCGTATTTCTTAATTTTGTGTACATCGAAATGGCAGAAGAAATTAATTTTTGGTGATGCTTCATCATGTAAAATACACATCCACGGTCATGATCACCCGAGTGAAACACAACAATCCATTGAAGAAGGGAACTGGATAATAGATCTTACCTTATAGCAGAGCGAAGCGGAGATGAGAAAAGCAGTGCAGCCGAGTGGACCGAGTCGTCGCCGCTGGTTCGATTGCAGTGATCGCGCGCTTCTTGAATGCGTCTCCGAAAGCACTTGCACCTCCTATATGCCAGCGACCGCGAGCGCAACGCTCCTGGCGGCGACCGAGGCAAGCTCCCTCCTGAGGACCTCTTCCGGTCAGGAGTCGTGTCTGGCGCCACCTCCGCCGCCACCGCCGCCACCGCCGTTGCCGCTCCGGGACCACCCACTCCAGCGCTTAGTGAATGTCAGTGACATTGCTCCTTGTGGGATGTAATCTCTTTGGCTGTCTCGCTGCCATTGTCGACTACATATGCTCCCGATATCGTTCCAAGTGTCCCCTATTTGTGTAGGGTGATTTGAATGCTGTGTTCACTCCCACACTCAAACCTGTATACGGAACGTAAGCAATTCTGCTGCGAGATTAAAACCACATTTACCTTTTTTTACGAACTTCAAGCAGTATTGTGCATACATAAGTGATAAAGGATACTTAACTAGAATTAAATCTCTAAAATGTCTGAAAAATACGTAAAAAGAATTACATGTATTTATTTTATTTTTCAACTTTTTAAAAATATTTTACAGACCATTTAAATGAAATAACTGCACTAATTTTTTATGGTGAAACACATTACATCTTACGAAGAAAATATTTATTTTCAAAAAGTAGACTGAATTTTAAATTCCGAATACATCTGGATATTCGTTTGCTTAGTTCAATATTTCCCGTAGTCTGGTTTACTTTTATAAGTCCTCGGACAATTCAGAAATATTTTTTTTTACATT
Source organism: Laupala kohalensis (assembly GCA_002313205.1). NCBI lineage: Eukaryota > Metazoa > Arthropoda > Insecta > Orthoptera > Trigonidiidae > Laupala > Laupala kohalensis. The sequence continues at coordinate 1,184,032 of NNCF01128014.1, forward strand.
TTCCGAAGTATGATGCATTAATCACACAATCGTAGCTCTCGGGTGCAATGTTTTGCATGCTTTTATTTGCATGAATATTTTTTATACTTTACTATTAACCGGAAGATACAAATTAAATCGTGTTTTCTCTTCGTTATAATTCATAATGCTTTGTTATAAAAGTATTAAAATAGAAATAAAGAAAAGAATTACATTTCTCAGTGATTTGACTAACTTGGAGTACTAGTCCCGCCATACGAGATACACCAAAAATCAGTGGGTTCGCTTTCGCTTTTATCTCTATCAACCCCGAGGGTATTCAAAGCGTTATTTGGGCGGTCGCAGGCGTGAGCCAAAATGCTCCGACTGATTCGCCAGTGTACGTGACGAATGTTTTACTAGTATGTCTTAATAGATCAGAAATGATATTTTAGTTCCCAATTAAGGCGATAATTATTTTGAAGATAACTCTTCATAATCTCCACACAACTGTGTAATCCACTCTGCTCCTTGGTGTCCAAGCTTTTCTTGCCTAATTACCCACGACGTTTTTCATCAATTTAGAGTGTTTTCTTCATGTTTATTATGGCAGGTGAATATCGCCCACCTCGTCACAGGTACTTTGCCGCCCCGGACCATAGATAATAAAAATGTTGACCGATTAGGATTTTCTTTCCATTTTTACAAATCCGAGAAAAATCCCCACTTATTGGCACAAAGGCACTTAGGAAACGGTCAATTAAAATAAGGATGTTTACCTTATCGTGTTATTTACGTCCTTTGTTCAAAGAAAATAATTTTGGGTATTTGATCGGAGGGTGAAAACTCGAGGATCAAATGTACTGTAAATGGGTTGTTTACATGTCCTCGTGGGGATAGAGTCTAGTAATTGAACAATATTGTTTCACCGGTAATGATACCATTGTTTGATATTTGATTTTTTTTGTCCATAACCACAAATCCTATACCAGCACAGGCGTATTTTGAAAAACCACATCACTTGTTGCTTTACTACTCTCATGGAGCTCGCTATGCATTTAGTTTGTTCCGATTCCCGAGATACACCAAGATTACAGAAAACGGGTGAGACCCAAATGTTATACGCATTCTGACAATAAAGACGTATAACTACATGATTTGTTTTTTCAATAAATTAAGTGGAGATCACTCCCTGCGTGAAAAAATAGCCCATTAAACGGGGAGAATTCTCGACGTAATATTCGTCAAGCAACAAAGGCTGTACCGGTGTGTGGTCAGCTTACGCCCCCGGAGACCCGTTATAGCTGGGGGAGGCGTGCATTGGAGTCGAATATTTACGAATTACTGCAGATGCGAATATTTACGGATGAGCGTGCTGGGCCTAGTTGAAACATTAGCTTATGGATGAACCAGCTGAGTATCCATTGCTTTGCTTGAGTGGAAATATTGATATTTGTGCAACTGTTCTTTCTGAAACGCCATCGATGCAAGCAAAAATCGAAACCTAATTTCCAAGAAAAGAAAAACCTTGTGTAGTGCTTTTGAAGACAATTTTCAAAGGCAATCGTTCCGCTGCCGACAAAAAAGAAATGTTAAAAATAATAACGAAAAATCTACTTTCCATTTCGAAAAAACGAAGTCCGAGGTACACAATGACCAACACCAGATAATACGTGAGCAAATTTCAAAGCTGTGGATCATAAACGCGATAGGATGAATAAAAATCAAAACACGTTTTATGTAAAATAAAAATATATAAATGCAATTTCGAAAAAATATTCTCGATGATGAATCTGAACCCACCCAGAAGAAAACGTGTGCTAAAAATCGAAAATAAACAGAAGATAAACTGGAGGCTGCATTAGCACATTCTTTCGCTCGTCCAAAAGTCTCGGTGTAAACTCACTTCCGTGCGAACATAAATCTCGGACGATTCCGCTCTCGAAGGGGGGTTTCCCGAGCGGGGGGGACGGGGGGGCGGAGGGGCACGCGTGGCTCGGGTAGCGTTAACTCGTTACTCGTTCTTTGTATGCAACGGTAGCAGGATGATGTGGTGGAGAGAGAGAGGTGTGTGAACTTGAGTGTTGAGTCGTTGCCCCCTTTGGCCCTCCGGCTGTTGTAGTTGCACTGTTAATTAGACTAATGGCTCTCCCTACTCGTTCGTTAACTGGAAGGATTCGTCTCTTTTGTGTAACTCACGACGGATGTGGAAATGGGAGGGGCGTGGCTGCGGAGAATGGGGATCTCGCTGCGAAGCTACGCGGAAGAAGGATCTTTGGAATTGGAATTTCTAGGAATATCCTTTATTAAGAATTAAATCACAAAAATATCTGAAATCGGCATAAATAGAATAACCTGTACGAATTGTGATTTCAACTTAAAAAACACACCTTACCAGCCATTTAAATGAAATATATGGTCTTCTGGAGGAAACGCTCTTAAAAAACAAGACCACTTTTTAAATAACGAAACTGATGGAAGTTTACTTTGATTTATAGTATTTCTTACATCACTTTAATCTTTAGGTCACCGGACATCTGAGAAAGATATTTCACTTTTCCCGAGGTGAGATGCGTAAATCACGAAACCGTCGCGCTCGACTGTCATATTTTTACTTGCTCCTGTGCATTTCAGACGAGTGAAGCGAGTTCTTGTAAATCATTTGTACTCTGTTATTAACTGATAGATAGAAATTAAATCACGTTTTTTCATTATTATTATTATTATTATTATTATTATTATTATGGCTATTGTTCCCCTTTAGGAGAGCGATTGGAGTTGAATACACTATTTCAACTTCTGATGATTTTTCTCTTTTCTTCCCAAAATCTCTTCATTCTCTCTGAATGCTCTTTCGTCCGTTCGCCTGTCCATTTTTCCCCCGCTTATTATTATTATTATTATTATTATTCATATTATTGTGTTTGTTAACAATTAGAATATAAAAAAAACATCTTAGTGATTTGAATAAATTGGATGCCCCAATTGCATCTGCAGAGAGATTTTAGATTTGGTTGGGACCAAATACCTTTGCCCACGTGCTGTTTTCCACTTTAAAAGTAATAAATAGTTAAAGTTTGTTTTTTTAATTATGTTCACATTATTAGAGGGGATGCTGACCTCTACTTCAGCTCAAATCCCAGTTAACGTATGATCATGTTTGTCATTAGTACATGATCATACCTCAACTAATATCAAAGGTTGTGCATAACACGGACATAGGTTTCATGTAGGTTCTTTGATAATATACGTCTGACATATAAATATGACGGTGTAATGCTGATCATCCGAATGTTTTTATTTAATATGTTTTGACGAGTATAAAATCTTTGAACAATGTTAATAGAATATGTGATACAATAACATATAAGTAAATGAATTCGCATTACAATAATAAGAGAGAATAAATCAAAGTACTTTAAGAACTTTATTCATTAGATTATTTTAACAATCCATGTCGTCACGAAATTCAATAATATAATAATAAATAAACTAGATGAACCCACAGCTAGTCTCGCGCAAAATTTTGGAATTTGTGTATTTAATGATACAATGAGCTTTTTTTTTGTGTGTGTAAGTTACTTTAAAAAATGTTGATACCTATTTTAGTTATTATGGGAGAATTTAAAGAAAATCAAATGTTTACAGTAGTTTTCCTCATATTTTGAACGTCTGGTTTTCAATATTTCTTTAGGTGGTACTGAAATTGTGCATTAAGTGTTGGAAAAGGGGTTAAAATACGGCACCGATCACGATGACGGCACAAATGTTTACGATGACAGCACAAATGTTTACTTACGAGACACTTGTCATTTAGTACATCGCAGAAACTGCGTCTTAATCTCCGTATCCGCTCACTCTACACCTGCGGTTGTGAGCTGTGAATGAAGAAACTGTCCAACTACCATCGACCCAAGGATCATGTCGTGGTGATACGTAAGTCACTTGTTGTTTGTGGTTTTGTGAATAACCACATTTATCTGGATTTTATTCGAGGCTTCTTCAATGGAGGAGCTTTACACCCATCACATACATTAATACGCAAATGCTCCTTAGATTTTTAATTCTTTCTGTGTAACCGGACGGAGCTAATCACACAAATGAATTATCGTAATTATCGAGCACTAAAAGTTGTGTAGCCAATGCCCTTTTATTTCATCTTGCACCTTTTCCTTCCTGAGATAACAGCATTTAAAAATTACACCAAGAAAAGACGCTAATTGACTCATTTATTGCAAAACGATTTAACATGACTTCTCGATTCCAGACATACGAAATTACTGACACGCCTGGTAACAATAAACAATAAAATATTTGTAAGAAATTGTACGTGAGTTACGTAATGATCCATTGAATAATATTTTATGCTATTTGTAACTGTCCTGATGTTGTTTCAATTGTTAATGCTAAATATGAACAGTGATACATGCATACAGGTATAAGATATGGGGGATATTACTCAGGTAAATAAGACAAACTTGCTTCATTTTCATTTTCGTGTAGAATATTGGTTAGATTCAATTTTCTGTGAGATTTAGTCGCACGGGTCGATCTAGTAATTTTTATTCATTTTAAGTCTTATTTCTATGATGTGGCTATGTTCAGGCCATTTGGATTCGTCTCCCTCCTAACGATACTGTTTGAGCAAGGGATTTAGAGTGGCCTCGATGTGGCATTTTAGGGAAATACATGGTACAGAACCGAGTGTCTGGAGCGAGGAAAATCCATGCTGAAAACTTGAGCAGGATTTTTAACTCGCACCCTTCCGCTGAGTAGAACGTGGGGAACTAAGGCAGTCATATATTCATTTTGTAGAACCACTGAAGATGATAGCAACTAGCTGTCGAAAATTGTTTCGAAAAAAAATTGTTGTGACAAAACCTCCTTTTACTTCATTTATTTTGAATTCAACAAAAATGGCACCAATTACTGAATTAAGACGCTAACATTTCTCCACAGCGGTCGCTATAACTGAAAATCACATCAATATGATGTATGTTTGGAATTCAATTCTAGTTGGAGGTAGATGGGTGAATGTTCAATAATCATTTACGGAAATTCAAAATAAAGAAAAATGAAGTTACTCTCTACAGCACGTTTGTACACTTACCACACTTGCATTGTTTTTTCGAGAAAAAAAATCGCTGCGTCTAAAGGAGAGACATAATACGGAGACGAAAATATAACTGTGTAGTACAGTCGAAGTTAGTTGACATTGCGTTATTCCAGAGACTGGTACTTGGGGAAAGAAGTAGTGACGTAGGTGCCGCTGTAAACTGGCATTACAGCTGTAGCTATTATATCTCATTCAGCCTCAACTAACAACAGAGGTTTTTCTTTGTTTATTTTTTGTCATCGTCATATTCATTAGGATGAACTGAAGTTTTAACAGCAATGATGACTACTAGTAGTTGAAGCGCGTAAAGACAGAAGGACGTAAATATTGAGACAAGAAACATCTATGTCCTGTTAGACACCTGCATTATTTGTTCCAAGCTATTGTATTTTGTCATCTTAAGATTCATATCATCTATAAAACTCGTGTTCAATATCTTTCAAGAATAGATCATTTCTTTGGAACATTACGCCATAGAGGTTGAATTTGTTATTCTAATATCATATTTAATAATGTAAGTAAAGCATCTTTAACATTAGATCCACATAATTCATATTATGTATTGACAATATTTTTTTCACACTATTGTCGAGAACATAGTCATAACTGTTATACCAGTAAAAAGGTACTTTGAATTATATATTACGGAATAATATATTACGAGACACTACTGTGTTCTATAAATTAAAAGTTTTAAATATTATGAAAAAGAAGTCAAAAAATCACATAAATATCACTCACATATTTGGAAAAACCTTTTCGGCTTTTGCCTTCGTCAGTCACGTATATAATAAAGTGATCCTTCCCTCTCCAGTTAACATGGACCAACCGTTAGACGAAAAAATGTGCGAGGGAATTTGAATTTTGAAGAATTTACAAAACTTTATATGGCTATGTAAACAGTGATGGGTAGAGGCACCTAAGAACCAGACGAAATTCACGTGTTTTTGCACCTGTGGATTGGGAATAATTAGGGAAATCCTAACTTTAAAACATTAAATTTTGTTCATGTAGGAGAAACACTACTACTCTCAACGTCAGGATGAACTATCACAGATCTTCTTGTGATAAATTCATTTCTATTTTCCATGTCACCTCCCACGATTAATAATATAATTTTTGTACGTGTATAATCGTAACGTGTAAAGGAGTTCATTTTATAATTGCGAAATGGTAATGAGGATGAATCATGGTAAGATTACCATCGCTCCACAATGTGGTACGTACGACAAAGGTTCAACAAACGGCGTTTAACCCAAGGCTTTTGTGACGGGTTTATCCAGGGATTTAGACAATAACAAGCTGTTTGTTGAAGTTAGAGATGCTCTCAGCAACGGTTCTTACCACCGACGTAAGACTGCAACCTGTAAAGTCGGTTGCGGAAGCAACAAGCGCTGTTAGCGTCTCTTAGCGCCTCAGCATTCTGCACGGAATTAACAAGTGATTACTGATTAGTCAGCGTACTCGCTTTGTATTCGCGTAGTTCACAACACAAGACACCGACACGAGTGGTTTATCTGGGGAGCGCCCCTCCGGTGGTTGTAGAGTTGGCATTCCTGCTCATCACGGGTTCAATGCCAGAAAACATTTGTAGCTCTTCACATTAATGTCCCAGTTCATATAGCGAACCACCACCTTCAATCCACCTCCTACAATTCCTAGTATCACTAACTCTATTACCAACTACACCTACTAACTCCTAGCCGAAATTGTTGGTAAATCCAGCTACCCAACCTACCTCCAATGGCTCACATTTCACATTTACTACAATAATAAGTAATAAATGTAGGGAGATCAGTCGCTTTGTGGCGGCAATCGTGACAATTGCGAAAGCGCATGCGCAAAAACGTCTCGTGTGACCAGAGAACGTTTAACGTCGTCGGTTCTGGTAATTTTCGCATTAGCAGAAACATTAAGGGAAACATGCGTAGAACGGAGGATGTTTTGTGTAAACGGTGACGACAATGATGACTGTAGCGAATATATATTCCGTGTTGCGGACAAGAACGTCGCTAATGCGCCCCTTTTTCTCATTGCCGGATGATATTAGAATATATGAATAATGACATAATTTTCTCCTTGGGAGGTAAACGAAAGGGGGGAGGGAGAAAAAATGAAAAATTCTAAAGAAAATAGAGGAACGAGTAATTATTACCCGTAACAGTTGCCAACTTGGTTTTGCTTTCTTCGTCTTGGTCTTGCAGAAAATTCGAGACCAACACCAAATATTCGATGCAAGACCAAAACTGTGGAAGCAAGAAAAATATGCAAGAACTATTCCTTGCCAGCAAGTCTACGAGAAAAAGCAAGTTTTGCAAAAATCAACTTCTGGTTTTGGTGTAAATCTGGCATTCATCAACCCATTAAAACCATTTCAATATATTCAAATAAATACTGGATCAGACTTTTGAACAATTTATTGATTTATTAAGGCAAAATAACTTTTGTCCGTAGTTGTTTAAAACAAATCCATGGGTCTGCCAGCTTGGTATCCATACCGCTAATAATAAGCACAACAAAATGAAATTTTTGTACCTAAAATACCAACATTTTTATACAATAAATTGATACGTATAGCTAAAATTCAAATACTATTTTGTTCACCAAAGATAAATTAAGATGTAAAAACAAATTCAATTAGATTTGTAAAATAATTTTTATGATTATTTTATATTGTAATAACTAATAATCTAGTCCTCAAACATACCTTTAATATTATATATACCAAAAATAAGTACTAGACCCAATCATACGAAATCGATTCCAAGATCACTGAGACCCACAAGTGCAAGACTCGACGCACAAGACGAAGATCAACATTACTAAACCAAGAACAAGATTAAGATGGATTATGCAAGAACAAGAATATCATAGTCTTGGTCTGGGTCTCATTTTGTGAATTTCTACTCATATGCTGTTGGCAATCGATAGATTTCGTGAGAGAGTTAGTACAACGAATTGAAAGCAAGAGATGAAAAAGCACTCAAAAGTAGCATGTAATGAGATACCATATTCCAAAAATTAACAATAATTTAATGGAAATAACTTTTGGATTACTGGAACCAACGGAACAATATAGGGTATCCATCAATCCATTGTTATATTTTCTCATGCATAAATTACAAACATGTTGATATTCTATTACCATTATGACTCGTAGCTAACTTTTTATTTTATCTAGGAATTTTTGCTGAAATTTTTCAATCCGCCTCTGCCTTAAAGCCCTTGATCGGAATTGATGGGATGGTCCCTTGCTTGCTTCCGGAGAGTAAATTAGTTTATTGTCCTCCACGTGGTGATACGTAGTTAGTACTGGTTTTTTTTTGACAATAAATTTATTATTCATGGAATTAGCTGTGAAATGAACTCAAAATATGGAAGAACAAGAGAAACGAAATATTAAGATATTAACTTTTCAGTAAACGCAAATGTTTATAAAAATCTTTCATGGATTTATAAGCATTTTCCTCGTATAATCGGCATAAAGTTTTAATATATAAAAAGGTGTAAAATGTTATAGGTAGTACTGAAAGTTCATTTCATGCTTTAACTCATTAATTTTCGGTATAATTGCACAAAAATAAGTTTTGGGGAAGTTTTAATTTTTGATGATAGTGTGTAAATTACAATTAAGCACACTAGGTATTATTTTCACTGCAGCACCAGAAGTACGTTACAAAACTAAATTTGGGGGGGAATAAAATTATCTGAGGTACAATTCTTCAAGTTAACGCCGGTAATCGAGTCTAGTCCTCCCGTACAGTATGGAGGTGCTATCCATCTTGGATCATCCGATTATATACCTCTGCCTTCGCACCTTTTACAAGAAGGGAGCACTATTTTGGTTTGTCCGGTCCCTTTTTATCTGTATTTTTTGTTTATACGTATCTGTTTTATTACCAATTTTTTATTGAATTGTTGAGACGTTTTGTATACGATAGTTTGTGTGTGTCCCATATCGTGGAGAGTCAATCAAATTATATATTCGAATCAATATACTTCAATTCTATGAAGTAAATATTAAATGTAATACAAAATTGAATATTGAGTGTATCATATCGTATAATCAACTACTGTATTGCATATGTCCCTCACCCGTATTATTCTGATGTTTAACTATCCAGATCACCTCTGGTTCCTGTATGTTCGGATGAACAACTTTCACTGTATCTGTGATACTTTTAAACAGAAGAGATAAGAAATCTAAAAAAATACGCAAACTAATATATATTAATACCAAAATTTTACACACCTCTATGTTATAGTATGATATCTAAATATACTTCTGCATTCTTATCAGGCGATGGAAGAAGGAGTAATTTTTGGTAGGCCATTAGGCCACTTCTTACCTTGGTGAATCTACTTTTGACAAACTGTACGCGCACCAAATTGAAATGTTCTAGAATTCCTAACGGGACATTGCAATTTCTGACACTATTTACAGAGAATAGGGAACAACAACACAGTGTGTGTGTGGCATTAAACCTGAAGATGCCCAACATGTATGTGTGGGAATGGCCTGAGCGAAGGCAATGTATGAGTGAGTTTTAACAGATGGACATGCACAATTTGAATAATAAAAATACATCTATACTTACATAAGGGGATTTTGAATGTCTGTGATATCGAAATCGAGAAAAGTTTGTGCTGAATCGAGGAAGAATTTTGAAGGGCTCTTCTTCAGAATTTTTGAAAATAACGTGCAAAGTATGGTTAATATGGATGTAACACAAGAGCAAAAAAATGTAACTTGGTTGCTTACATGTGGAACTTTATTCGTATAACTGGCGACTATTATGCGCACAGTCGCGTCTCCGCTAGAAATAATGAGCGAGTCAGAAGTCTGGGTATCCTCTGAACCAAAGCTTCCTACAATTACCAGCCTGGATCATGCATTTTGTGGCAACGGTGTACCCTCGCCCAGCTTGATTATATGCGTTTACTTTATTTCAGCGAATGCATTGCTTACGCATTCATATTCTTCGTGTTAAATGAATCTGAACTTAAAGTAATTATCTATTGTGGTTACGATATAGTTTTTGTGGTTTCTATGATATTGACGACTAAATATATGAACGTGCTAACTAAGATACTTCTCTTTAGCCGTCTGGCCGGTCTACGAGAACGGTGTTGTCAAACGTTAGACTCCGGCCTGGTAATTGTAGGAGGCCATGACTGAACGTATAATCTACAGATCGTAACCATGGAAACAGGACCAAACAAATTCTATGACGGACATTGTTTTCATTGACATAACCTGAAAATGTATTGAAACCAAAGAATTTATGGGTCTGATCGATACGCTATGCTTATTGAGCGTTCAGTATAATATGTATTTTCTTTCGGCCCACACGTAATTATGCACAAATTTGAATACAAATAGGAACTATATGCATTTTGTATCTTTTTTGTAAAAGAATTGATTTTTTTATTTTGAAAAATATAAAAAGGGCAGGTCATATTACAAAGTAATTATTAAGAAACTGACATGTTGTAGGTAATAGTTGAAGAACCCCGGGCAACACCCGGAAAATGAGCTAGTTGATAAATAAGAGATTAAATTACTTCCCAATACGTTGCAGAGATAGGGTTTTCCAGGAATGCGATGATGGAGAGATAATGTTCAAATTAAGATCGTAGTAAGTGTAACTACACAATAATCGACGTTACCAGCACATGCGTACCTGTAAAAAGAGAGCGGAAATAAGGAGAGTATAAATAAAAGTGGTACACTGCATTGACAGTTGTGTGGGAAGGGTATCATGAATTACGTTGAAGTATGAAATAAATTTATAAATAAATAAACGTAAACTGACAGAGAAGATCGAAAAAATAAACGAATACATTTTCTGGATTATCCAGTTGTAAGACATACGGAGAAAATAAATGGACAGTGTCGATTATATAATTTCGGAATAATAATAATAATAATAATAATAAATACTACTACTAATAATAAACTTTATTATAAAAAAAGCAGTTAATTTAATTAAAAGCAATATTTTTTTTATTGTTAAAAAAACAGTACAAACTGCATATGACCACGTGGAGGACAATAAACTAATTTACTCTCCGGAAGCAAGCAAGGGACCATCCCTTCAATTCCAATCAAGGGCCCTAAGGCCGGAGGCGCATTTAACATTTCAACATACTCCTAATGATAGAAAAATGGTTCGACACGTGTTATAGTATTAACAAATACCAACAAATATTGTATTTAATAAGACACAGAAAAGTCATTTCACAAGTACGTATTATTATCAAACTATAAATTATTCGGAAAGTATTGTTGATAATTCGTAACTATTAAATAGCAATAAATTCGTTAATAATTATTTCAATTTATGCCGTCTCTAGGAAAGAGCCTAGCGAGTCTTTATTAAAAAATCCGCCTCTACCCGAAGGAAAACGGGAGAAAAACCCGGGCCAGGATGAGTTAGCTTAGCCTACATCTTTTTTCCTGATCTGCACTTGAGATTATGAGGTTAGATGGAAGAGAAGTCCTAATAATCTGAATCTTGTTGATACATAATAGATATGTCAGGAAAACATAATTAACGCAAAATTTCTTATTGAAAAATCACGCAACAATAAATAACAGTAAAGAACAAAATTCGGAAAGAACATTGATGTAATTTCATTTTTTACCCTCTCCGCGATCAGTTTCCTCGACGTGAGTAATTTCTGCGGTACGCGTTGCTTTCTTAGTGGATTTTCGTGCAACAATCGCTTTTTGCCGTTTTTATTTCCTCGTCAAATCGTGATCCATCCATGAGTATTATCTTCCACATTTCTTCTGGCAGTTTGCCCTACAATTGATGAGATCTTTCTGAGCACCCGGAAAACAGTTTAGACTGCCCCACTTGTACAATTCGTAGTTTAAAAAAAAGAAGACGGTTCATGAAACAGAAATGAAAAAAACAATAGCCCTTGGATACATATGTTCAGTTAAAATAAAGAAAGCGGAAGAAATTTAATTATTAAATAGTTCTCTGTTAAACAAAGGTGGTGAACACCCAAAAATAAATTTTATTTTTCTTAAGTAGGGCACGTTTAAATTAATTAATTTGAATAGCCACCTGACGAAGTAATTTTGTAACATCGTTCGCATTATTACCTTTTCTCCTTCGCTTCGAATGGGAGAGAAACATCAACTGAAACGGAAACTTGGCAATCACGGGAAAACGCTATCCTAAGTTAATAATTCTTATAAGTTCATTGTAAGGTAACGGAAGATGGGAATATCTGTAGATCGTACACAAATTTCGTCATTTTATAATTGCAAAAACTAATTATTGATTTTTCTAAAGCATTCGATTTCATCTATCACGAAATTATTATTTCAAAATTGTATGCTTAGGGCATTCACTGATTGACATATCAATGGATAACTTCCTACTTAAGAGATAGAAATCAACAAGTCGAAATTTCCAGAGCTAGAAATCAAATACTTACGTCATTTCTTTCGAAGTACCACAAGGTTCATTTTAGACCCCGATTCTCATTTTAAAGTACGTAAACTATATACCATCCTACACACCTGATTGTAAAATTGTGCTTAATTTACTGCTTAAATATGTCAGTGCTCAAAAAGTTATATTTATCTCTCATCTTGATGCCATTAAAAACATCTCATTGTAAACAAACAAAACTGTATCTATGTAAATGCTCTACTACTCCCAAAATTACATTCCGACATTGGCGGATTGGCACATTAATTATTGCAATATTATTAGTAGCCGACATATAATAAACTAATTCAATATAGCTTCCGTAGTCAGTGGAGCATTAATCTACACTGCGAGTACAATTGCAACTATTTGTTAGCAGTGACGAAGCCTTTGGAGTATTGATGCATCCACTCACTCTCTTAGCCCGTGAACGTAGCACCTGGTGAGGGCGCGCTGGAACTCAAAACCGGGACTTGGACGAGAGAAGCACCGCGCAGCACTCCGCAATTTGCTTGTCACGAAAGTGAGAACGTGGAACGACGCGTTGCTCATGACGAATGGAGTGATGGCTACTTGCACCTTCTTCTCCACAAGCAGGTTGCCCCCGTCCTCTTCCAACACTTATTTCTTTCTTCTTATTTCATTCTGAGTCAGCGTGGCTCTGTGGTTAGACTGCTGATGGCTGGGGTTCGATCCCCGATGTGGTGTTGGATATATTCTACCAACTGTTATTCAGAAATCTCTTAAATTGCGGTGGACCCCGACATTGCAGGTAACAGATTAATAATGTTACGTTGAAAGATAATGGGAGACGGGACCGGTATTCGAACTCGGGATGAATGTCAAAGGTAGACTGGACCCACAGGTGAACGGGATGGAGTAATTTGTAAGCGCATCAGCGCGCTAAGATGAAAGTCCCGAGTTTGAGTTTCAGTCCCATCTCCCATTTTCATTCAACATAACATAATTAATAGTTCCGACTGCTGTNTTCAGTTCCATCTCCCATTTTCATTCAACATAAAATAATTAATAGTTCCGACTGCTGTAAAATGTGTACCATATCCATCGTGGGGTCAAACTTGAGCGATATGCTGACATCACATCTCCTCCTAGTGTCAAAATGGGACAGGGTGCCTTGGTTTATTTCATTCTGTGTTGGCCAATAAGAAGCAAATAACATTGCAAATAATAGAAGAAGTTTTTTTAATGTTTTTCTATAAAAAGGACAAAATGAAAGTTATAGTATGGTTCCTATCACCTTGATCGAAACCAAATTTTAATACCTGGAATCCACAGCATTAATGTCTATACATATATGAGTGGAAGTTATTTTATTCGGTTTAATTCTGGGGTTATACGCGTTGCATACTTTAGTTTCAGAACATTGAACATTAATCTTACTGGTCAATGCATAATAAAATGTACTATTGACACCGGTTGCCCAACACCACAACATTATTCTCTTTTAATACGTCTTTATAGTTTTTAGTTATAAAAATAATTATCCTAAATACACACAAATGTCACACGTTGAGGTTAACCGACTCGCAAAGAGCCACAACAAGAAGTGGACGCATGTGTAGCATAACAGAATGTAGCAAGTAAGGAAGAGTAGACGTTTAAATTTTGTCAACAACACCTTATTCCTTCGTATTTTTTGTTAATGTTTTTCCTCCCCTCCCCGAATTTAATTTCTCAATCGCTTTCACTATTTTCTCCGTCGCAACCTCACCGCCATCTCAACAACCTTCACCAAATCATCACATATCATCTACTTTTTCCCCATTAATTTGTTTCTAGTCATGTCCTCGTCACAGACATTCCACGACATTATCTCTGTGTTCTTTTTATCCCGAATAACTTTTCATTCCGTTTTGATTTATTTTATTATTTCTATATATTCGTAAAAAATTCGAATCGTCTTTCTGTTATCATCTCCGGTCCGAGCGTACTCACCATTGTTTCTGCTTTCATGAGATAACCTTGCTCTTTCTTCCACATAGTAGATGCATTGCTCGCGTATTTCCAAATTTTGTCCGCAATCACACATTTCATCATCTACTAGATTGAACCCTTTCAAATATCTCTTGAAGTCACCATGGTATGTTCAAATTCTGCAATTCCTGCACTCGATCTGAACAATTTCCAGTGTCTTTCTGCATAATTCACCTTTGGTATTAGTTAGTACAAATCCATTCCTTTAGATGTTCTATCCCATTCTACTCGCCATGCACTATATAATACATTCATAATTTTCTTTCTCCAATCTTTCTCACCTCGTTTAATTACTTTACCATCAAGCACAATTTCTCCTTCACGACGCATAATTGACCGCAAAGCGTACTTTTGAACTAATTTCTCCGTTGGCGTCATTCGAACTAACACATTTAATGCATCAGTTGACAATGTTCAATGAGCACAACATATTCTCAAAAGACAAACTCGTTGTATTCTCGCTAATTTATTACGAAAGTTCCTTAAACGTTCAGTGACCAAATTCTGTTGGAGGTTCCCAGAGTCTTGCATTCTGTACCTTCACTGATTGGGACGGTTGTTTCTCCAGCCATGTTCCGGTCAAAGAAGTCAGGAGATCTTTGGTTAGTTCGGACTGATCTGTTGATTCCTCTTTAGCACCACCCAGTTACGTGTGTAACCACCCCTTCAGCAGTAGAATAGGTCCAAGGACTGGAAATGCATCTGTGGCGCGTTGAAGTGGAGAAACGCTATCCTGTGGCGATTTTAATGTTCAGTGCCTCGATTTTTATTTTATATCATGATTTAATAATTTATTTTATAATAGTTGTTTTTGTTTTAACAATGTCACGACGGATGTTTAATTACAGAGTGTATGCCATAAGATATGTAAATAAATAAATAAATAATAGATTAGTTATGTTGTGTTGAACGAAAATGGGAAATGGGACCGAGAATCGAACTCAGGAACTTCAGTTTAACGCGCGGATGCACTTACCAACTGCGCCACCCCGTTCACCTCTGGACCCAGTCTATCATTCACATTCGACTTACGAGACCCACTTTTATTCAACATATAATTAATCCGTGATAACTTTCGGTCAGGTGAAAATGGCGACCAGCCGGGACTCGAACCCGGGTCTCTTGCTTTGATCGCAAGGGTGTTAACCGCTACACCACCGGTTCGTTTTCCACAACTGTACACCATTTCCACCCAGACCTAAACCCCGGCAGACCTGAGACACATCCCCATACAGGAGATAAGTGAACCAGGCGGCACACTATGGTGTACAGTTGTGGAAGGCCAACAGGTGGTGTAGCGGTTAACACCCTTGCGATCAAAGCAAGAGACCCGGGTTCGAGTCCCGGCTGGTCGCCATTTTCACCTGACCGAAAGTTTTCACATATAATCTCCACGTGTAGGGTACACGGAAGAAATATGAATATAATTAATCCGTTACCTGGCGATGAGGTTCACCGCAATTTAAGAGATTTCTGTATATAAATAAAAAAACAAACGTTTTCGATAGATATAGATATCATCTCAGTCATGCAATTGAATTTGTATACAAGATGTAAACTTAAGGTAGTACTAGCGTAGGTAGAATTAAATCACAAAAATATATAAATTGACACAAATAAACACAGTAATATTTACTTACTGTATTATGAAATAAATAAATAAATTTATAAATAAATAAATTTATTGTCAAAAAAACGGTACAAACAATACATTAAATACTAGTCACTAATTAAGGTAGTACTAGCGTAGGTAGAATTAAATCACAAAAAATATCTAAATTGACACAAATAAACACAGTAATATTTACTTACTGTGATTCCCACTTAAAAAATATACCTCACCGGTCATTTAAATCAAATNATACTGTGATTCCGACTTTAAAAAATACCTCATCGGCCATTTAAATCAAATAATTGCAATTGTAAATGATGGTGTAATACATTGCATCTTATGGAGAAAACAATTATTTCCAAAAAATGACCAATTTTTAAATTACGAAAGTGATGGAAGATTCATTTGATTTGTGGTCAATTTTCCGTAGTATTTTTACATCACTTTTATCTGTAGGTCAACGAATATTTATGGAAGATATTTCACTTTTTCTGAGGTGAAATGCATAAATCAGGAAACCGTTGTGCTCGGTCGCCTTGTTTTTGCATGCTGTTTTGTATTGAGAACGAGTCAAGCGAGTTCCTGAATATTTGTTTTGTACTACATTATTAACCGATAGATACACGTTAAATACTATTTTTTATTCGTCAATATCGATATTGTTGTGTTTTAAAACAATTAGAATAATAATAATAAAGAAAACAATTGTACATCTGTGTGATTTGACTGGCTTGGAGTGCTGGTCCCATTTGAATGGTCGCTCCTCAGCCACACCACGTCACCAACAAGCCTTTCTCTCGACGCAGCTGTTGACTGACGCACGAGTCCGTAATGAATTTAATTTTTACTTAAGTGCACCGACACCAGAATGTTTGCGGGACCGTTATGTTTACGGAAGAACGCTTCACTGTTTGTGTCCCGAGGAGGAGAAGGAAAAAGGGTGGACGCACGACTCATGAGCCAGAAAGCGAACGTGCATCCAGTGAAATGAATGGTTGGAGTAGTTTTCACTCGCGGAATATTATATAATATAAACATTTTCATCAACAATATTCTTTTCCTTCGATTTAAACCATTGTTTGAGTTAAATGAGGATCGCTTCATATTCGGCATATCTATTACTAAAAAGCAAATACCGGGAATGTTCCTTTTTGGACATTTCAATGCATTTAATATGAGGGTTCTAATGACCTACTTGTTGGCGAGCCCTGAAGCTCCAATAATATACATAATAATATCTAATATTTTTATCTAAAATAATAATAACTTAATGGAAACAAAATGAAGTGTTAATTATTCCCCTCATAATTTCAGCAACTGGAGTCATTTGCAAAACACTGAAAGGACTTCTTGCAAAATTGCCATTGATCAGAAATGTACTGCCAGAAGTGCAGAAATCCGTTATATTACAAACATGTCACCTAACAAGGAAATTTCTTACTAATACCAAATTTTACTTCAGACTTGGCGTGTAAGCTCACCCCAACAGAGACAGAGAAAAACAATTGCACGACAACAAAAATAATAATATCAAGAAGTAATCATTGCGCCTATTATATTATCTACCCCAGGACTGGTACCCCAATCCCTAGCTCATTCCATTTAAAAACTCGAAATTAACACCAATATAATAAGCAGACTGCAACTCAGCGTCCTGTCCTCAACCCGCATTACCAGAAAGTTATTGGACCTGAAATAGATTCTTCCTCCCAGCAGAATTTGATATAATAATCCACTACAGAGAGAAAAACCAACACAAATTGAGAGAAATTTAATGTAAATATGATAATAATATAATAACATTTGATATCGTTGAGGAAATTGGACCAGGACTCAACCACATTCTCTGAAAGTGCGCAAGACCTACTTCGAGACTGAACGTGTCAACAGGCATGTAGCCGGGGTGGAATGGGTAGCTGGGGAGACCCGGGCCC
>NNCF01128014.1:1218700-1255510 GCA_002313205.1 Laupala kohalensis
TTTATTTAACTTCGAGATATATTAATTCAATTTTATTAGAAGAGTTCATAGATTAAAAAAAACATTCTTTCATTTTTTTGAATGAAACAGTCGCCTGTCGCTCATACTATCTTAATGAGAGCTGCTTTTGAACGTCTCCGTGCTCAGTAAATTCCGATGTGTAGATTGAATACACACTTTACGGGTAACAGTATTCAGTAAAAACAATAGACGAAACCTATTCCCACTGTTCCCCTGGTGACCTACCCACATTCTGTGTGCACCTTGTGACCTTCCCATTAGCGTCGGTGTCTTTGTGATTCTCTTTCGCCACATCGCACCGTGTTGTGGGTGGGAACGTCTTGTTTACGATATACTTCCTCAGAAGAATGCGGCGCGATTTTATTGCAGGTTGCTGGAACTATGCGGTCACTGTAAATTACGGTTTTTTGTTCGTAAAGTAGCTCAGGAGTAATGATTATTACGCAAAAGCACGGGGTAAGTGCTGAAGAAAAACCATCCTAAGATTTTATTAACTGAAGGCGTTTATAATGGAAAATACGTCGTTAACAATTGGAACAAATAAATAAATATTATGGTCAAAAAAATGTTTAAGAACTGCATATGACCACATGGAGGACAATAACTAATTTGCTCCCCGGAAGCAAGCAAGGCACCATCCTAGCAATTTCGATCAAGGACCTCAAGGCAGAGGCGGGTTTAACACTTCAGCTCACTCCTTAAATAATAATAAAAAGTTAGCTACGTGTTATAATATCAACATAACACCAACAAATTTGTATTTAATAAAACATAAAAATGTTATTTCACAAGAACGTATTATCAAGCCATAGATTACTTGGGAAATATTGTTTAAAAATAATTGTTAATTCAAGATTAATTATTACAATAGACCGCCATCCCTTGGCAAGAGCCTGGACAGACTATATACATAAGGAAAACCGGAGAAAACCCCGGACCAGGTAACATAGTTCCTGTTTGCGGCAAGACGTCCACGGAGGATGTAGGGAAATGATTTTTTTTTTTGACGTATCGTCCCTGTTTATTGTGATTGTACCTGGCGAGAGCTCTTTTGTTGGAGCATCAATCACCATTAGGTCCTAACAAAGCCGACGCAAAACATAGTTATCGAAACAAGGCAATTAAAATGTGAAAATTTAACTTTGTATCAATAATATTATCATTGGGATCAACCAGCACCCTTTCGTTTAACCTATGATTGATTTTCGTCTTGGTTCTCACACGAAGTTCAAATACGTCCTCAGTATAATCAAGTAGTTATTCTTCATTCTTCCTTTAACAATGTTTCCAAATTTAGGTCTCGCAAATGTATCATATTGCTAAGAACGTAAATTTGTGAACTACTAAAAAGTACTATGTACATGAAAGGCAACACACTGCCTTCCTCTTGGCTTCAACATACAACATTTCAGCTAGAAGTTAAAGCTGTACGTTAAATGTAGCCATAGAAAATAGCCATTTATATCTTATCATTTGCGTGTGCTTTATGTTTAAATTATGAATATTTTACTTGTCAACTCTAATTAGTTCTTCTAAACTCCATGTTAAAATTCATCACACACTCCAGGGTATTAATCGCATGTGATACAGTTTCTATAGTTACTGTTGCATTCTATGAGAGTATTTTTATATTTATTTATTTTATACCTTTTGACAAAAAAAGGCTCAGCCCTTGAGGCCTGCTCTTCCACCTAATCTTGGGACTTGGATTAGGGAGTTGGGAAGGAGAGATGTTGGGTTGCCGGGGAACTTGTGGTACCGAACCGATATTTGTCTAGAGTAGGCGAGGGAAACCCCAGCTGAAAACCTCACCTAGTTCTGCCTAACAGGGTTTGAACCCACGCTATACCGCTCAACGGCATCGAGGAAGCAAAGATGTTACGACTAGATAGCATTTGGAGTCATTATTTTCCCTTACCACCAATAAAGTTTTCAATTTCATAAAAAAATTTCACATAAGTCATCTATTTCAAAGTCTAAATAAATACCTTTTGCACGATTGTACTTGCTGGTGAAATGAGATGTATGAACGTTACACTGTGTCAAAAACTTCGAACAAATTTCTATAAGATTCATAATGTGTGTGTATATATATAATTCCTAGTCAAGATTGTTACAAAATAATGAAAGTTTCCAGGAAAATAATGTGAAATCAAGACTGTTTTTTTTTCATTTTTATTGAGTATTGGTCTTTTGACCACCTTGCCTATTACATTGTCATTGCAAGGGGCTTCTCTATCCTTAATTTTCTCTCTTCACATCTTCAGCACCTTCATTCATTTACTCCCTTCAGTTAGTAGGCATCCATGTCTGTCCGTTGTTTGTCTGCTTCATGTTGTCTCACATTTTATTGTCCTCGTTTCTTCTTCACTCCTCTTCAACACATCTCTCATCATTCCTATCTCATTTACATACTCTCTAAACCATTCAAATCTTTCTTTTGTCTTTATTATCTCATGTTCACTTCGTAAATTTCACATCCCTTCCTTTTAGAAGTATCTTATATATCTTGCCCTTTCCTGTCCATATTTCTTACAATCCCATAACATACGTCCAGCTGTCTCATCACCTGCACCATCTAGACCGCAATCAAGGGGGAAGACTAAATATTATTGTAAATATTATTATAAATATTATTGTAAATAATATTACAAATATTATAGCAATTTTTTATTTTAATATAATACATCAATTTGTGAAATAGATAATTATCAATTCATTAAATAGTGACCAAATTTAGTCATTGTTTAAAATGACAAATACATATTGAAGGATAAAGATACATTTTATCAATTTTAATATTGTCTTTGGGAAGTTCAGGTCTAATGGGGTTATGGCGCGCTCCCTCCCCATAGATCATGACCACAATCACAATCTGCTCACTCTCTTCGTCCAATCCGTGTCAAATACTTTTGAAAATTGCCATGTTCTGTGAAGAATTCCAATACATACGGTGCCATTTTGAACCATTTCCGATATTTTTACGAAGTCCACTGCTGGAATGTACCTCCACGTCACTCTCCCTTTGTCACTTTTGTCCCATCTTTAGCTGTAATCCTCCTAATAAACTTTCTTTCCTTCTCCTTCCTTTGCCCTTCTAGCTCATATCCATTCGAAATAATCCTTTATAATAAATTTTAATAATAATAATAAATTTATTGTCAAAAAACAGTACAAACTGCGTATGACCACGTGGAGGACAATAACCTAATTTACCCTCCGGAAGCAAGAAAGGGACCATCCCATCAATTCCGGTCGAGGGCCCTAAGGTAGAGACGGATTCAAAAATTTCAGCGAACTCCTGGATAAGATAAAAAGTTAGCTACGTATTACAATACTAATAGAATATCAACAAATTTGTAATTTAACCCAAAAATTTATTACAAACTATAGATTATTCGGAAAATATTGTTTATAAATTGTAAGTATTAAAATAGCATTAAGTTCAAGATTTAAACTTATCAAACGTCTAATTGTTATCTCTTGCAAGTGTAGGTCAAGACAAGAGTAGGTCAACTACTGAAGTGAGACTGATTTCATTATTCCCTCGTTATTCAAATTGTTTCCCAGACGATTCCCAGATCTTGCCATAATCTGCCATTCAAGTTCTTTACAGGTTAGCGGTAGAAGGCACGCAGGATACTGTGTCATTTTTCTGTAGATGATATGGAACAGATGTGCCTGGGATATCGCTCATGTTCAACTTCACCTAATGGGATAATGCTGGCTATTCATTTTCATGATCCCGGAAGCCAGACGGGTAATTGTCTTGAACTTATGTCCATTCCTCGTTGTACAGTTGGACAATAGTTTATAATTTGTCTCTGTTTGGTAACAGGACCGTACGCTCATTGTGCATTGTCCCTTTCTATTCCCCTTCAAGGAAATTTATTCCGGATTTCAATGATCCATCGGCCCTCAATTCAGTTTTTTATTTCGTATAATCAAAGAGAAACTACTCTCAAAATATGACTCAAGTTAAAACGGGAGTTTCTTATAATATAGTAAAATTAAAGAGAGTTTATGCGTATAGAGAATTACCCATATCGATTTTTTTTCTGTTTTTCAGCATGTGGCATGAGATGAATCCTGATAAAAATATTTTAAGAATAATTTTTTAGTTAGAATACGTTCACAAACGTAATTTCACTGCTGATATTACTTTCCTTTTCAAGATTTTTTTTCGGAGGTGACGATATGTTTCCAGAAGCATTTTCTGGAAAGAAACGCCTGGGACAACAGAGAGAAAATTATTCAAGTCACAGTAACATTTTAGGGTTTTTTTTTCTTTGATTGTATGAACAAATTTGAGAATGTGTTTACTGAACACCTAAATCTGAACGAGCATTTATTCATTATGCTCTGTGGTTCATCGAATTGAGCTTATCTGCAACACTACGTAATAATTCTTTATTATATAATCTTATTTCTATACTTTGCTATTTGTATATTCATAATTACATTGTATTGTTACTGCTTTTAACCCATGTTCGGCAGTAAGCCGCCATCCTGAATAGGGTTTTGCTGTGTTCACTCGATCGCTTAAGGTATTACTCCGGGATGGTCCCTAGTTTTGCTTCCCAGCGTTAAATGTAAAGAAGATCCTCCCAATTATCATCATGTATTTTAAAATATCATTGTTTTAAATGGTTAGACGGAAGAGCAGACCTTAATGTCTGAAGTTCGCCAGAATAAAGACACTTTATTATTATTATTATTATTATAACATAATTACGAGATGATGAGAAATCATTTTATTGTATTGAAACTTTAATCTGTATTACTTTGTTTTCCCAGAGTTGCTTGTATTTCATATTTTTTTGTCGACTTATGAGATGTATCCGCGTTTGTACTAAGAATTTTTAGTTTAGTTCAGAAAGATATAAATATAAACTTCATTGTCACAAAAGAAGTCATGAACAGCGTATGACCACGAGGAGGATAATAAACTAATTTACGTTCCATAAACTTGCTCAAGATAGTCAAGTAATTTTCATGCTTAGGTGAGAGAATGGAAGCAAATCGAAAAAAAACTAGTATCCTTAAGAGGAGAAAAAAGAGCGTAGCAAAGAGTAACCTTTAAAGGTCAATAAGACACGAAATAAATGCGATGTATAGCATTTATTAGCTGTTATATTATAAGCATTGTTCTGTGTTTATCTACATAAATAAAAATTAAATACTGTTCGTTGGTAAGTGCATCACTTGAGAACGACTGAACCGATTAGGCTAATTTTAAAAAAAAATGTTCGTAATAAGGTTTTTAGAGAAAGAAGAATTGGAAAAGTTGCCCGGAAAACTGGAAAGTTAGGGAAAACTGCAAGTGCTTTTTTCCATGGAATATTTAGACGAACTCAAGACCATAACTCACGATTCGAACGATGGATATGCGTCATTCTTTTTTTTTCTTTTTTTCGTTATGATCCTGGAAAAGTTTTCAGGAAAAGAAATGGGGACAATCCCGAGGAAAGTCGGAAAAACACCGACACAAATCCACATAACAATCACAAACAGATTTATAGAAATTTGCACAGGACAACAGCTGTCGGTTCAGCTAGTTACACACAATAATTGTCTTCAGGATTCTTGACTACCCTTGCATAAATTGTTATAATATTGAGGACTTTGTCATAAATTAAAAAGATTTATTAACTAAACCAACGTTTCGGTTAGTTTGTCATCGGGACGAAAAAAGATTATGTTTATGCCAATAAGTCTAATAGATAGAGAATGGATAATGAAAACTATTTAGAAAATAATTAACTGGTATGTTCTTATAGTACATTGTAATAGTTTATAGTATATTGATTTTGTTAATGTGTTCATTTTTTCTCATCATTCTGGTATCTAGAGAACCTTGATGTTGACGAGCTCTAATGCCCCAAAAAAAAAATTTATGTAGAGATGGTAATAGTGTTATGTATTTTATAGCCCTGATGATTGTTGAACAAACTATCCGTAACGTTGTCATAGTTAATAAATCTTTTAATATATGTCGAAGCCCTCAATATTATTATAATACATATAAATTACCAAATGAATTATGGGCATTAATAATCCTCTGATCGAGTGACCAACCGGGATGAGGAGACGAGATAGAATAACGAGATATCTTACGTATGTCTTGTTTATTATTTTGTGAAACATCCACTGTCGTATGGTCATAATTTTTAAAAAATTTAAAAAATGATTTGTATCAGTGAACATTTTTAGCCTTCGAAGGCCAAAGCTGTTGGTCCAGGTTCGATTCCCGACTCGTCGCCATTTTCACCTGACTGAAAACTATCACATATCTTCTCCACGTGTAGATTACACAGAAGAAATATCCACACTTTCATATCCATACTTCCATATGCTAATATATAAATGCGTGACGCGAAAGCGTGTCTGTCTGTCTGTTACTTGATCACAACTAAACTGCATAACCGATCATTATGAAATTTAGTAAGGAGATAGTTTAGATGTCTAGGATGAACATAGGTTAATTATTATTTTTAAAATGCGTGATAAGATAGAAATGGTTTTTGACAATAAATGTCGATATAACGGGGACAAAAGAGCTATATTCGCTTACGCTACCTAAACGGTTAGAGATCGGTGACAACTATGAATGGAAATATTGTTTCCCTCAAAGAGTTCCACAAAAAAGTCCGTGTCAGCTTATGTCTATCGACAAGAATCGACCTAAATTATCGATACAACGTTAATAAAGATAGAAGTGTTAAAATACTTCGTTTTAAGAGAGTAATTTAAGAAGGAATAAGATCAATCATCATCAAACTTAATGGATTATTTGTTTTTAGCATTTAACAAAGATAGAAAATGCCTTTAAATTAAAAAATATTTATACGAATAGTTTACATTTTACAAGAATTTTAATGAAATGTGCATCGGCTTCGTGCCTCGGAAGTGAAAATTCAACTAGCGCAGCTCATGCGAGATGGTTTAGCTTATACAGTCAATTTTTGTATTATTATAAATTTTAAAAAAGGATGCTGTTCGTATTTAAAAAACAGTAAGTAATTGTATTTTGATCTTACAATATAGATAGATTTTATTTTTTCCTGAGTAAAAGATTAGTCCCAGGCAACGCCGGGAAATCAGCTAGTCTTATCTTATATACGAGTATGTCCAGAAGTTAAATAAGTCGTATTTGTGTGAAAAATTACACGGTGTTGACTACTCCTTCAACACCTCGTCGATCGCAGGTGAGTCTCGCAGCGGAGTAGAGCCCTGGAGGCGCTGGAGGGCGCTGGAGGTTGCGGTCGCTGGAGGAAACAGCAGCAGAAGTGGAGGCAGCGCTCCGTCGGTCAAAGCCCTGCACCGTGGGAACGAACGGACGAGCAGACAGCAGCGGAGAGAGAGAGAGAGAGAGAGAGAGAGAGGCCTCGGTGGCAACCACTATCTCCGCTCTCCTCTCCTCTCCACTCTGCGATTGAAGGCCTTGAGCTACCACACGTCTCGTCGCCTCCAGCTACGTCACGGGTTAGAGTCATTTGATCGTAAAATCTATTTGTATCCGTTCACAGACGGATTTAGGCTCACATGGACACGTGATGGAGTTCGGTAATGCAATGTGTTCTTGCCGATTACGATTTGTTTATTCGCTTGAGGCATGCTGAATAAAAGAAAATTCAATCCCTTACTATCTGTTTCATTAAAGAAGTATGTCCTCCTCCAAGTTCTTTTAATCTCTGGGTCAACTATGTTCGAGGTCACACATGAAGTTCCTTTTATATTATCGACAATCTGTGGCGGATCTAGACCGTAATCAAGGGGGGGGGGGTTACCGGGGAGCATTTTTGTTTCAAAATATTGGTTTTACAACAAATATTACCTTTAAAGAAAATGCATCAAATAAATAATTAACAATCTCGTATTAATAACAATTATTTATTAAAGTTAATAATATGGTATTATTAAATTTATTAATACGTATTAATAATAACAATAGTTATTAATAACAAATACAATTATAACTTATAACAACTATTCATCTGGTATAACTTATACAAAGTATGCCATTTATCAACTTCAATTTTATTCATGCGTATAATGTTGAATGGAGATTCTCGCCAATTGCTGTTGTTATACAAGGATTCCGTACTCATACAAATCAGTTTTTAAAAAATTAAAAAATTATGAGCATACGACAGTGGATGTTTCACAAAAAATATAAAGATTCTTCTCCGTAAGTTAGGAGATAGTTGTATATTATGAATCCTTCGTTTAGATCCAGAACTAAATACACGATTATTGCGGGATGTAACAGTCCTGATGCGGTGATGAGTAGGTCTTTACCCGAAAAAGAAACCGGCGAAATCCGATATATCGACAAAAATCAAGGATATAATAATAATAAATTTATTGTCAAAAAACAGTACAAACTGCGTATGACCACGTGGAGGACAATAAACTAATTTACTCTCCGGAAGCAAGCAAGGGACCATCCCATCAATTCCGATCAAGCGTCCTAAGGTAGAGGCGGATTCAAAAAATTCAGCAAAAGTTCCTAGATAAGATGAGAAGTTAACTGCGAGTTATAATACATATATAATGTCAATATGATTGTAATTTAACGCAAATAGATCGAACTTTAGATAATTTCCATATGAATGAATGTAAATCGGATTAATGTGTTCCGGACTCTCTAAAATACGTGTCAAACATACATTTGATAGAGAATAAATGTAGAATTAATACTATAATAAGAAATGAATATAATAACACTAACGTGACGAATTAATAAACAGACAAATCCCCCTCTATTGTGATCACGCCCTCTTTCGAAGGGCTACTGATTTTTTAAAAATCTTCCAATGTCTCTTAATGGAAAGACTTAACTTATTTTCGCCCGGAAAACACTTGACACTGACGTGGTTTTATCTGACGTGCATTACGCGTGTATTCAAACTGAAAAGCGCGAAAGTATCGCATTACACCTCATACTGCATAGTAACCCTTAGAGTCAATAGTAGTATTAACATTCGCAGTCAATAAAAAACTAAAAAACTATAGAAAAAATGGAATCGCTCGTCTAGAAGCGCAGGGTGATGCGTACACGACGATAATGCCACACTGAGCAGAAAAACTGTACGGCCCGTAACACATTTTGTAGTACACGAATTTTTTTGCAAGGTGATCTGATATACGCATTTCAAATTAAAAAAAGTCATACACAGCTGAGATCACAAAGGAGTGTGCTTTTAAGAAGAAATGATAGTAAGAACCCTGACCTAAGTTACATGGTGGTGAGGTGTGTTGAAAGAATTTGTGGGCTGAGAGTCGAGGCGCGTTGATAAATTACAGAATGGGAAGTGGACCACGAATGAATGATAAGAGAGACCGAGCTATCTTTCAAACAACGTAAAAGGCGACAAGTTAGAGTGAGTAACTGTGAATGGGGGTTGGACAAGGAGTTGTATTGTGACGGAGGAGACTGTGACGAGGGAATACGCAACGAACTATGAGTCCATGAAATAAGTATCGTATTATTTAGCACCCCCTCCCGTCCATAATCCATCTGCAACAATGTTATTTCATTCCTTCTTTAATAGTTAACTAAACACTAGTCCCACCTTCCCTCTCTCCAACCCGTGAAGAAAAAATAGCGTAGTTTTCCGGAAAATGTTGGGACATATTTTGATACACTGTCTTAATTACTCCTTCCAGATTGCTAAGCGTCCGGTTAAGTTCAATGATTACAATGACGAACTTTAAGGTTTAAAGAACTCTTCAACGCATTCCTAAGAAACAATTAACGCCAAGAGTAACACCTCACTACCAAACTGTAACTCAGTGTAATGATATGCCCTTCTTACTCCCCTCGGTACGTACTTTGTGTACGGCCTCAAGGTCCATCGTAAGGGCACAGGTTCAAATCTTTCTCATCCAGAAATGTGATCAATACAACTTAATTAGCATGTTAAGACGCGAATCAATGTTGGCGTTTGCTAATATTTGCAAGAATATCTACGCTCTTTTGATTCACATCCCTACGAGTATGGGAGTCTATTCTCTTTTGTAAGAGCTCTAAAAGATTTTAATGGTTCATATGGTGCATAATGAAATCTGATGCAGTCACAAGGAAGTATGGGAACCGTGTCTGACTTCAGTATTTTCTCCCATGAATATCACGGAACCCTTTACATATGGGAAGAGATAGAAGATACGAGTGTAGGAGAGTCTTATGGTTCTATTAATTGAGAGATGTAATCGTTATAAAACCGAAATACCTATGAGAACATTTTAACCTCAACAAAGAAGAGCAAGAATAGTGTGGAATGCCTTTCTTCTTCTTTAACTGATGGCTAACCACAATGAAGAAACTTTAATGGAAGTGTTTTCACCACAAAAGCTAAAGAAATTAATCGTTTACTTGCACCACCCTTGGTTCACCCACAAGTTTTGAAACCAGAGCTGAACTAAGGATAGAGAAGATTCATAAAGAATTTCTCTTCATGCAGTATTGTCTATTTGCGGTGGTTGTCTGTATTGAGGACAGAAAAAGTACAAAGATTTACAAATATCGAAGCGTGAAACATAGAATTCTCTCTTAATTATTATTTTTCCGAACTTACTTCATTTGTTACCATTTAAACCAAAGTCTTCAAAATTTGGTCCGGATTGTCTCATTTAATTATCTCTCCTAATGCATTTTCTGATCTGTTATTACGACTGAACTCGTTAGTATAAGGAAATATTGGCAAAACTAACATTGTACAAACGAACTTTCTGAATGAACATACTGTATTGAATGAAACTGACATTCTGTACGATAATATGAACATTTACTTTAATTTATCAAGATTATTTTATTTACCTGCATAAAAAGATAGGTACCTGGAATAAAATGTCAAGTAGCTCCTTTTCTTGATGTAATTTTTATGTGATGGTATCTCGGAAAGGTGAAAGATAAATGATAGAAAAGCGTCAACTCATCTTTTAATGTTCGAAAGCACAATACTTAATTTGTGTAATTTACTTCGTCCGGCTACGCAGAAAAGGAACTTGTATTTTCTGGGACATTTGCGTATTAATGTATATGATGGTCGGGACACTCGAAGTCTCAATAAAAAATAACGTTTTAGCGAAAATTAAGATAATTTTTACTAGATAAAAAACATTTAGAATTGTTTTTTAGGAAAAATTGTTTTACTGTGCCCTCTTTTTGTCTTCCTTTTCCTGGCGGAAATACTACTTGCGTCCTTGGCATTGTATGTTCTGTGTGTGCTGATAAGTGAGCAGATCCGTTAACTTCCGAAGAACGGAAGTCTGTAACTTGAATATCTTAAACTTGATCGATGACTTTGTGAAGCAGGGGAACCACCTCGAGAATCCTACAGCACGTGACCAGCAACCACTTCAGCGTGTTGATTCTCAAGCGTCTTCCAAAGAGTAAACAATCGGAGGATGTATGCGTAAGAGAGCTCGCGCAGGCATCTCCTCAGTGCCGACATATGAGTTTCCGCTTTATTTGCGTGTACCGTTAGAGGCCAGGGACAGCCATGTACCGTATTTGCCCTTATACGGGGTCGCGTGTTGCCCTTTTGATCACAGGAAAGAGCACTGACGCTACAAGATATCAAATGCGCTTCTTAGTTGATTCATGTTTATTTATTCTGTGGTAACATAAATTTGTTTTTCGTATTCCTCTTGTTCCGTTTTGGTTTGATGGGTGTGAAGAAGACCTTTATTTGGTTGAATAAACACGTCATAAACAGACTTTACTAATGTACGACATTAATAAAATTACGTCATCACATTGTACTGGTTTTAATTTGATTACATCGCAGAACATTTTAAAGATATATTTCAGTTAATACAATCGTAATACAATACATCTGGTTAACAAAGGAAGAATATTATCTTCGGAAAACGTTCATTTGTCTTATTATCCAAAAATTATTATTACAGGGATTTTTTTGATTTGGTTGTGATTGAACAAAAACAGAGAGATATTAACTTACCACGGATTTAATTTGTTCCAAATACCATTTCTTGCTCTCGTGATTGATAAGTTCCTGCAACACAGATCATCAAAGCCACGGATCTTTCAACGAAGAACAAAGTAGAACATTTCATAACTTACACTCGCAGGATTGAGAAGCCTGGTAACGTAAAAATCACTCCTCTTTCATACTTGTTCAATCTTTGGCCAATGTATCTACTAATGTTGCAATAGTTTACATGCAAACACTTTTTTAAACCAAAATGTATTCGATAAAAGTATTTAAATTTTAAATAATTTTTTTATTGTTAAAAAAACAGTACAAACTGCGTATGACCACGTGGAGGACAATGAACTAATTTACTCTCCGGAAGCAAGCAAGGGACCATCCCATCAATTCCGATCAAGGGTCCTGAGGCAGAGGCGGATTCAGAAATTTCAGCAAAGTTCCTAGATAAGATGAAAAGTAAGCTACGAGTTATAATACTAATAGAATGTAATATACTACATATTTCATTTTCTGTATGTGTTTTTTTTTGTTTCAAAACATTTCTACTTTTTACAATTTTCTTCACACAGTAATCTGACAAAAAAATACGAAACAGTTATTTCCTATTCATCTACGTACTTCAGTCCACGAAAGTTATAAAATGTATTTTATATATTTTTCGTTTTTCTTCGCATTTCTGGCAAGACTTAATTAATACATAATTCCATTAATTATTAAAATTGTCATGACTTCCTGTTCACATCAGATTCTATTCCTGCTATATTTGAAAAAAAAAGTCATCATGTAGCTCTAGGCTCAAAGGTGTGCGTAATCACAATTTTATTTATACCCGGTATATCGTTCATAAAAAATATGATGTCGCACCGAGTATCCCCCATAAGAAAGTATTGGATATCTAATAACAACATTGTTATCGATGTCTAGGAGAAACTCCCCCTCTTGAAACCGGTGTGGGATGAAACCCCCTAACGTTTCTGCTACCAGAGAGCATCGTTCCCGGGACAAATCTCCGAACTATGCTTGGGGTAAAATCTCCTGCGAGCGAAGCGTGTTCAATATCATCTTATTAAGAGCTAATAAAAGTTGTTTGGGCAAATTGTTTTTTTTAATGTTTTTTAAATTGTTTTTATTGAGTTCGAAAAAGTATAATGAATGAAGACAATAAAGATATCTATATTTCATATTTTAAAAATTAATAAAAGATGACACTCGGATCTCGACAGTTTAGCTGAAATGACTGACATAAAATTTGACTTCATAAAGAAAGATTTCACAAATAAAGAAACTTCATAAATCAAATAGGCATTGATCATCCTCCCAAACTCAGGATCCAGGACTAATTCCAATTTCAACTTCTCAGACATTACCTAGCATATCTACGAATTCGTAATTAATTATTTCTCTCACTTAAAATTTGTTTGCATTTTCTTGTCAAATGAAAATACGCATGGTGGTGAAAATGGTTTCCCATTCTATTTTATTATGTATTCTATGATGTTTTATGTCCGATTGCGTACGTATATTTCATTAATTTTATATATGTTACTATCTGATTACCTGGCGTTGCTCGGGATTGTTCTGAGACTTTTTACTCAGGAGAAAATAAAATCTATATTATAAGGCACAAATTCTTTTACTTAGATGTTTGTAAAAACACGTACAGCATCCTAATTTTAGAAATTCATTATAATACATATTTTATACAAAACTTGATTGTGTACACTACATCGCGTCGAATTTTCGCTTCCGAGGCATGACGCGGCTGCACCATTTCATTAATATTCTAGTAAAATCTAAACTATTCGTCGAAATTTTATGATTTAAAGGCTTCTTTGTTAAATATACAAAACAAATAATCCGTTAAATATCATGTTCATTAGTTTTTTCCTTCTTAAATTACTCTCGTCGAGCTTAAATTACGAAGTCGTGCGTCGGGAGAATAATTGAGTAGCAGGTTGAAAAAAAAAAAAAAAACGTTTTCCAAAGAATGAAATATTCATATAAAGATGCTTAGAATCCTGGAAAGTTTTAGAAAGAGTAGTGTGTGCTCTATTTATTACCGCGCTCATACTCTCCACATTGTTTTTTA
Source organism: Laupala kohalensis (assembly GCA_002313205.1). Taxonomy (NCBI): domain Eukaryota; kingdom Metazoa; phylum Arthropoda; class Insecta; order Orthoptera; family Trigonidiidae; genus Laupala; species Laupala kohalensis. Next base: position 1,232,771 of record NNCF01128014.1, read on the forward strand.
AAACTGTGAGGTTCTGAACCATGACTGGGACGGGAGTCTGATTTACTGGTTCACGATCACGATATTTGTAAATAAATTAGTTACACGACGATCATTAGTTAGACGCAGCCTTCCGTGGAGCCATTGGCTGATCGACGGAAAGTTCTGTACCAATTGTGTCCCTAATAATAATTAAAAAAATAAAGTGGAGAACAGTTCGCTGTTGATTTGTTGTTGTTGTTGTTGTTGTTGTATTTGTATATGGGAAATAAAGCGTGCTATTGAAGCTTTTCTACATGGAGCGATAGGAGGTGGGAGTCAGGTGGTAGGCTATTGTTAGTAGGTGGGCCCCTTAGCTGGGTTTACCAACACCTTGGCCCACGTGGAGGGGTTAGTAGAAGTGCTTAGTAATAGTTAGAGCTGTTGATACTAGCAGGAGGTGGATAGAGGAAGGAAGGTTCGCTTTTCAGTAGTCACAGCTATGCGAACTGGGACATGCATGTGAAAAGCTACAAATTTTTCTTGCGTCATTGGGAATTGAATCCGTGATGACTTGGCGATGAGCAAGAACGCTACCACCTGAGCCACCAGAGGCGCTGTTGATTTTTTTTAATTTCTCACTAAGTAAACGGAAGTGTCTATTTTTCCGCGATCGACCACCTCACGCCGGAAGGCGTGAACCTTTCAAGCAGCGAGCAAATGCTTTTCGTCCCGAGCATTGACCTTAAACGCTGTTTCTTTTTGATTTGGCATCGAGCCAAGTACGCGAATAGCTCTCCGGTTTCGCATCTCTTATCTTTCATGTTCATTCGATCAACTCTCATGCCATTTCTTTCTTTTCTTTCTCTGCTTTGTTTTCTCTTCATGTTACGGGTTAGTAACAGTATAACCATGAGGCATTTCTTTTAACGATAGTTATGACCTAATTGGTAATACTGCTTTAGCATTTCTAATCGTTCGAAGATTTGATTGCAACGCTTATGGCGAGTGCTTCGGTACCCGATGCTAAAGAACAGTTTGCTTTCTCGATCCTAACTCATATAAAATCAATACATACCGGTACGTCTGGAGACACTCATCTTAATGGGAGACCACGAAGAAAGGGATTGATTTACATGGCTGTTAATTCTTCTTCTAATTACTCCTCGTTATTTTCTCTGATTTGTTTACTGCAGATCCGTTTAAAAATGTTCATGAACTTTTATGTTACGTCTTTTTACTTATGAATTGATTTGTGAGGATTAGCATACATATGCATTTTAAACCATAAGTAATTTGTTTTAATGAGTACGGAGCGTTAATTATCAGATAAGTAAATTCTTATTACATCTCCAGGAAGGTACACGAAAATATGCATTATTTCGTGAAAAGTGTTTCGAAAATTGAATGTTTTTAACAATTGAGTTTTAAGTTTTCTACTTCTTTAAAGAAGAAACAATCGTGATAGTTATACTTAAAAATGCGTTTTATAAGAACACAGAGTAAGTTCAAATTCTTTGACAATACAATTTAAAAACTTACATGTCCCTGTGTACAGTGAACAAATTTAGAGGTAGTAGGGAAGATGTTTTTTGTGAAGGGGAATGTCGTGATTTCATTGCCGTGCTTTTGTGGTCATTTATTTATGTATTTATTTATTTAATGTCTTTTGGCTAGGTTCAGGCCATGAGGCGTACCCTTTCACCTACCTGCGACTTGGGTCAGGGAATTGGGAAGGAGAGATGTTGGGTTACTGGGGAACTTATGGTACCGAACCGACATTTGTTTGAAGTGGGTGAGGGAAACCCCAGCTGACAACCTCACCTAGTTCGACCGAGCAGGGTTTGAACCTATGCTCTACCTNTTGAAGTGGGTGAGGGAAACCCCAGCTGACAGCCTCACCTAGTTCGACCAAGCAGGGTTTGAATCTATGCTCTACCTCTCAGTGATACAGAGGAAGCAAAGACGCTATCACTAGACCACCACTCTCGAAACAATTGTACAAATTATTCTCTTGGCGTAGTTTGTACAGCAATTTCTAAGATTAGCACTGAAGAAGTGCCTATTGAAATGTTCTAGTCGCGTTGGAGTCTTTAGAATGGGCAGCACTGGAATTTGAACCTCGCTTCCTATATTCTTTACTTCTTGAAGGTACTACTTTATCTCTGATTGCAATTAGGGGGTGAGATAGAATGAAATTCACGTGTTATTTAAGATTACTATCTTCTACTAGTATTAGCGTACCTGGGCGGACTGTAAATTTGAACACAAATAGAATCTAAAACATTTCAATGTCAGTAAAATAAAGAAAATTGAGATTTTTATAAAATGAAGCTCCGATTACCATTTCAATTCAAAAAATATATTTGTGCGCTGGATATGCACGTTTTGCCAAGCAAACACGTTTGTGTGTGAATGGAAGATAGGGGCCTCGTAAATAACTTCCGCACCGGGCCTCATTAGATAAGCAACAGCCTATTACTAGAAATAAATCAACAATTAAACACTCATATGCTTCCCTTCACGACAGTCAAGTCTGAGAAAACATTTAAAAGCAAAAGAATGCCAAATATTCACATGGTTTGGCTTTAATTATCGAATAAGCCTATACAACGTTTATTTTCCTATCGCTGAGCCATTCTATCTTCGCATCTGAGAATTGTTGTCGTATTCTTCCTCGGCATAAACCAATTTGCCGCAAGAAACGCGCAGCGTGTTCATCTGTTGTTTCTTTCTTGGAGAACCGCGATTTGCATGCAGGTGACTCTTCTCCCATTCACGACAAAGAAGTGCACCTTCTTATGCTTGAGAACAATTGGAGATGTAAGCTTATAACTTTACAACGATTTGAAATGTTGGAATGATGTGCACAAATGTCGAAGAATGAAGTAGTAAGGACATTTTAACTAACATACGAGTGGAATATAATCCATGGAATTAGAATAGATCAATAATGAATCCATTAAAAATATTCCATTCTGGAAAAGCTATTTCAGATCGGGACTAGATCCGATGTTTGTGCGAGAATCATGAAAAATGTATTTTCTTCAAAAATCTATGTTTTGAAGCAAAAAAGACAAGGCGTAACACACTTCAACGTATTACAACTTTTGTTTGGTTGTATAAAATTATTATATGTTGAGTTACTTTTCTCGCGAGACTAGTATTTCATCTTTTTTCCTTTGTTATTCTATCTCTCAAATGCACCAACATTCCGTGTTTTTAACTTCCATCCCACTACCACTTTCCTCTGTGACCACCATCACAGAATATCCATTGTGAAACGATTCCTTTGTTGAAACACAAGGAGGTAGTTCTTCTTTTCTTCTTCTGTGGGTTTTATTAACGTGGCTGGTAATGTTCTAGATGTTCTAGAAAAGCTTTGGGTTTTATCGTAAATATGGAACAGTTCTTCGTACTTATACAAGGTTTTCTGAGCATTTGAGTTTTCGAGTAGAAGGAAAGGAGGAAGAATGTAGATCCCGTTACTTTGGACCAGACTGGTACACTAAGGATGAGATGAAAGAAGAGACAAAATGGCACATTTGCCGTGGACGTCATGCTCAAGGAAGATTGAAGACAAAAACAGAAAAGCGAGTCATCGAATTTGGGGAAATTGCTTCGGGACACGGTGTGGCGAAAGCATTTTGCTCGTCGTGAATGTTTCTTTTGTAGTTTGTTTTACTGATAGTCTTTTTATGCACTCAAATGTTTCGTTCAAATAGTTTAACTCTAAAGGGTGTCTCTAAATAATAAAACTCTAAAGGGTAACTCTAAATGGTTTAACTCTAAAATTTATTCCTCCTTCACAAGCAGAAGAAAATTTCAGTCGCGAATTATTCTGCAACGATTTTTCTGAGACGATCTCATTCATGTAGAATAATATTATTAAGTCTTTATGTGATTCAAATTTTTTTTCGAGTTAATCCCAAAACATATCAGTATTATGTAGGATTGGAGTACATTCCATGAAAATGTAGAATGATTCATATTATAGTATCCCTTACTGGAACCCCCAAAAGAGACAATCCAGACTAGAAACATTTCGAAATTCGGAGAGTATTTTTCAGAACATGGTGAAATAATCGGTTTATTAAAAGTTCGTTCAATTTTGACCAATATACTCTGCTAGAGTAGAGACCGTACAATAAGTAGAATGAAAAAAGATCATACCCACCCAGTTACGTTTTTCCCTGTAAATGTCGGCGGTGTTGTTTCTTGATACAGTCAAGAACGAAAGTGATTAGCTAAGAAAAAAATTAAATAAGCCAGTGCTAGAAACTGATTCTTGATTGGACCTTCCTTGCAGAGTAAAGAATGCGGTCTTGAGATGCCATTAGTTGCAATAATTCGAATGATATTGGTTTTAAAATAATTTATTTTTCATCCGTACCAGCAACAGATAGAAAAATGGAAAGAAAAACGTATTAAAACAGGATTGATATCGGAAAAGTGCTGTGCGATGAGTGAAATAAGTTTAAGAGAATGTGAACGTGAGCGCGAATGAGTACGCGAAGTAACTAGTGATTCACCTTCAATAGTCTTGGTCTTGCTTTTGTATTCTCCATCGTGGTCCTGCTCTAGTAATGTTCATTTTGGTCTTGTAAGTCGATTTTTTTTGCGAGGCTTTACGGCTCATGTCGACATCAAAGGTCATTGGAGCCCTAAAAACTTGTACAGGTAGGGAAAATGCAGTTACGCACTAGGGAGAGCCAACATGACTCTCCCGGCGTGTGGGACTCGCGGAATGACTCAACTATACCCACTAAAAACCCTCCTGAATTACGACATACCAAATCATATCTCAAAACTTTGAGGACAAAAAATGAGGGTGGGGACAAAAAATTAGGAAAATAAAAAGATACCCTAGTCCTAAGAGCATCGGGATCGAAAAGAACAAGAGGTGACCAAGGAAGGTCAGGAAAGAGAAAGGAAGGAGCTTACAACATGTAAGTGGAAGTAATGCCAGACTCAGCCCGTGTTTGCCAATCACGTACTTAGTAGATGTAAGTACTCTGGGGGGTTGTAAGTCGAGTATTGGCCTTCGTCTTGTGTTCGATCTCGAATAATTCGGTCTAGTTATTCTTTATCATACGTGTGATTCTACAAGTATTTGTGCATTTAAGTGAACTATTATTTTCATACATATAGATTAAATATGTATTATGAAAAATTACCATTAATATCCCTTTTCAATTTGTTTTTATTTTTAGGTGACATGGTGTATGAATTTTACATATGTGTATACATTTATTATAAAAAATTAATATAAACAAAAATATATGTTATAAACAAATACAATAAAAAGTCATGTCTAGTACTTATTTAGCCAATAAATAGTAAGAAATCCTCGGCTACCCTTTATTTTGGCTCAGCTTATTATTTGCGATGGGGTTCTGCCAGGTTGTTATCAAGATGGCAAAGCCACGAATTTGTTAAAAACATTTGAGAGAAAATATCGTTTTGTGGTAATAAATTAAACAATAAATAGTCAAATAGTTTTCATTTGGTTCTACTGAAGTGGTTTTTGCCAGGTTCATGAACTTCATTATGAAAATGATTTTTGGAAGAGGTTTGCTTTTTATGGAAAGGCATGGTTTTCGTCTTGTTCTTGCTATTATAGTCTTGAACATGGTTGTAACGTAGTGTAACCACAACTCCAGTGTTAGTTGAAACTTGTGAATTATTTTTAACATGTATTGAGTATTTGTGGAAATACTTTTCCTCGTCAGGAATGTGACGCTTACAGTGGAAGTAAGCTGAGTGGATGCTCCTTTGTGGGACGTGTGCTGGAATACAAAGGTCAAAAAAGGGACGGTTTTATTTTGGGAATAGAAGGGGGCCGCTTGAGTGGCGAGTGCAAAGGTGCATAGAGGCAGGTCAAGTGACCGGGTACCTCGCTGGCTCACAAGTAGAGTGGTGAGTCCTGACGTATGCCAATTTTCCGATCCAGGGTGATCGTAGAGAAACCTGAGGGTTTCTGTAATATCGTACTTTGGTATTCAATGAGTCGCTGAGGTGACTCGAGATGATGCTTATCTGTGTCGTGGAAGTCTATTAATAACCTACGGTGGAATTGCTGTGGTATGCCTTAATTTCAAGGATGGGATTGTACAGTATTCAGATGCAATGAACTCAAAAGAGCATATTAGTAAACTGGTATATGCTCTATTACTCTGGTTGTTTCCAGCAATGAGTAATTTAAACTTAACCGCTGACTTGAAAGCATTGTAATATTGTATTGTTTATTGATGTTTATTTCATTGTCAAATGAAATTGTCCAACAGAACGTCCATTCGTTAATTTTATTAAATTTATTATTTTAATTTAATTGTTTGTTGTTTCCCCGCGAATTTGGGGTGGTGGCAGCGCAACTATCTCGGTTGAAAACCAATAACACGGAGAGTGGTACTTCATCGAAGCGTTGTTGCACTCCCCCTTCTTACTTCCCACCTGTCCTCGGCGCTCTGGTGGTTCGTGGGCGGACCGTCGAATAGTCGTGGGACCGACGGAAATGAACTCTAAAAGATCCGACTTGGGCCGGTCGTTACAATGGTCTTGCATCGAATATTTGTTCTTGTTAATGGTTTCGCAATTTCTGAACCAAGACCACGAAAGCAAGACCAATATGCGAGTCATGGAGATAACGCCAGTGAGCTCTCAAGTTCACAGTTACCTCTTTTTATAGCGAAAAACGTTACATGCTGAGCAGGATGTTTTCCAGTCTCTTTATTGTGGGACCCCATGCAAGAGAAGAAAATTTTGGACAGAAATGAAAAACTAGCTGAAAGATTTGACCACAGATGCCTTTTAGCTGATTTTTCTGTATACATAAACGAAGAAACTTCATCAGTTACTGTTAACTAACGAATGAAAATCCAGGTTCCATCAGATGAATTTCAGTTACTGATTTTAGTTCATTGACCTGTCGTCATCAGGGCAAACAAAATCATTTATGACACTGTACGTATAGCTGGCTCAATATTAATGAATTTGTATTCGACCAAAATAAACAGGTCATTTCCTTCACAAAATCGTCAATTTAATTCACAAATGTTGACAACAAAATACAATTTCACGCGACGCTTCGATACCGTTTGATATCATCATCCGGTGCACAAATATATAAAGAACTATCTGATTACTCGGTGTTGCCCGGATTTGTTTCTACTTTTTAGACCAACGAACCCACTCGCAGGTCGAATTTTCGCTTCCAAGGCGAGACACAACGAACGTTATTGACAAAATATCATAAAAGACTTTACATGAAACAGCTAAGATTGGGTTTTATTTCCTCGACGATGAGAGAGAATTTTCAGAGAATACCTGTCCAAAGTATTGAAGTCACTCGTCCTCTGGTGAACGCCTTTTTGACGTTACGTGCGACGTTCTTGCATCATGCGCATATGCTTCAAGATTTCTCCGAGCTTCATGCGTCGGATACTGTGCAGCTGTGCGGCTTATCTCATTCAGTTACCAGAGAAGAGGAGGGGTATGGGTCTCGTTTTCATCTTTCGTAAGAATCTCTCGTAGTAGCGCGTGGTGATGCGTCTCGTGGGTGACGAGGGGCACCAGGTATTATGGCACCATTTTAATAAAACGCTTTTAAAATATATATACAATGCGTCTAAATTTTACGATTTAAATATGTTGTTAGTCTTTGTTAAATGCACCAAACCAAAAAAATATTAATTTTTTTATGATTGATTATTTTCTTCCTAAATTACGCTCTTAAATTTACATATTTTAACACCTATTTTTAATAACGTTTTTTCAATAATGTAGGTAAACCGTTGCAGATAGTCATATGCTGTCGCGAACTTTTTTATGGAACTCTTTGAGGCGAAGAATAATAGTTATTGCCATAGTTATCACTTATCTCTAACCGTTTAGGCGGCGTAAGCGAATATGCCTCTCATTTTCCCCGATTTTACCGACATTTATGGTCAAAATCATTTTCTACCTTTCTTTTCACGCATTTTTAAAATAAAAGTTAGCCTATGTTCATCCTGGGCATCTAAACTATATCCTTGTCAAATTTCATCACGATCGGTTCCGTGGTTTAGTCGTGATTAAGCAACAAATAAACAGACACTATCGTGTTACTCATTTATATATCAGTACGGAGTACTAATGTACAAATATTTAGCGTTGCTCACTTAACGCGTATTTTGTAATAACTACGAGCAGATGAAAATGGTGACGAGCCGGGAATCAAACCCGGGTCTTAGTTAGAACGGGTGGTGTACTGGTCAACTCCCCAGCGATGAATACAGGGGATCCCGGGTTCGATATGCGGGTCGTTACCATTTTCATCACATATCTTCTCGTGTAAGTACACGGAATAATTATTAGCATAACAAAGTTAACTTCACCTTACGGTCAACTCTTTGCAGCAACAGGTGCACCCAGGGAGCTGCCAGAACTCGCTATCCGCATTGCTATCTATGCGGCACACGCTTGCTCTCCGGTGCGCGCACTGCTTTTCAATTGCCCGTGCATTCCGTAGTTCTAGACCTCGCCACACTCTCCCGCGGAACCACAAGACATCTCGAGAATCATTACGTTTTTTAATTGTACTCTTCTTCGCGATGCAGTATTTTCTCTGATTGCAGGTTATAAAATGACGGAGTTGTTGTGTCTTGTCTTTACTGTTCCGTAAACCTTGTTTTTCGTTGCTTCGGAGGTTTACCAAGAAACGAGGTGCATCAATAATCTCACCGAGATACGTTGAAATATTAGTTACATACAACACTTTGATCATAAAAATTCAGTTGCATTCTGTATTTTCTGAACTTTTTGGTGATAGGAATAAATAATATTTTTATTCATATTTTTCTGTTTCCTTACAAACAACTCGTTGTTGTAACTCTATTAGATTTTATGATTTTGGCTCTTTCGTTTTGAAAAATTTAAAATCGTAATATTTTTCGCTATGTCGATTTTATCGAACTAGAAAGGGTCCCGAAAAACACTCCAGATGACGAAGTCACATGAATGACTACATTATTTTTAGCATATTCGTTCATAGTATGTTCGTGGTTAAGTTTTGGTACAAAGAATGTTCAGTTATTATTGATGGTTCAATAAGAATGTTCACCTAAAAATTACTTACATTGTTAAACATCTCTCAGAACTATTTGCACTACATTCGTGGCAGGGGCCTTACCATTTGACAGCTTTAGAAAGCTTTGAAGTTTTCACATTTTTATTGTATATATGTTTCATTACAGCAACTTTTTATACTCTAGAAAACACTAAGATACATCACGTATTTAATTTGAATGATTAACGACGTAACTGCACCGCCAGTATTTCAACATTTCGACAGAAGTAATGACCTGACTTCGCACGTTGACGCGTTTGTTTTGTCGTCACCAAATGTTTTAATACTTGCGGATCTGTAACTGTGCCGTTTCTCGTTTAAATTCTATTAGTGTTATATTTTTCCATTTGCCTTTTCTCGGGCTTAAATGTAGCTCCGAAAAAATATAGTTCCATGTAAAAATCCGTAACAGTTCTCCTTACGGCCCTTGATCAGAATTGATGGGATGGTCCCTTGCTTGCTTCCGGAGAGTAAATTAGTTTATTGTCCTCCACGTGGTCATAAGCAGTTTGTACTGTTTTTTTGACAATAAATTTATTTATTTAATTAATATCCGACCGTCAGTGGTGGTCTTCTCTTCCACGATCTCGCTGAGCGGTAGAGCAGGGGTTCTAAACCTGCTCGGCCGAACTAAGTGAGGTTTTCAGCTGGGGTTTTCCTCACCTACTCCAGACAAATGTCGGTTCGGTACCAAAGTTCCCCGGTAACCCAACATCTCTCCTTCCCAATTCCCTCTCCCAAGTCCAACGGTTAGGTGGAAGAGCAGGCCTCAAGACCTGAATCTCGTCAAAAGGCGTAAAATAAATAAATATATTTCCGATTAAGAAAACTACAAATAATTCATGAACTTCTTGTCACGTTACGAGTAAACACTGCACTTCAGTATCTCTACCCTTTACGAGGAGATGTGAAGTGAATGTTCTAGAACTCTGTATCAAGATATATGAAGAAATGTGTGTACACAAATACTAAACCGTACGTGAGCTTGAAACCTACGGTAGAACGGAGCTAGCAAATACAAAATTCCTGGTTTTAATTAGTGAAGCTTAGCAGTAAATATTCACTCCAGTGAGAAGTAATACTAATTACAATTTTATGGTTAACTTTATAGTATTTGTACAAGAAAACATTGAACAAGTTGCATACACTTATTTTTCATTTCGTAAGAAAATATATGAAGATGCTACATTTGAAGATATCTTATTAATTATGTTATGTTTAATGAAAATGGGAGACGGGACCAAGATTCGAACTCGGAACCTTGAGCTTAGCGCGCTCATGCGCTTACCAACGGCGACTCCTTTAGGAAATACTTTGTTTTGGGTCGTATTTTCCAATTCTGGTTCACAAACACGCAGAAATGTCGTCTCATATGAGGAGCGTAGTTTCTACGAGGCCATCTTAGAGGTCTTTGGGTCTCGCAAGTTGAATGAGGATGGAAGCCGGGCCCTGGAGTTCGAATCTCGGTCCCGTCTCCCATTTTCATTCAGCATAACATAATTAATCTGTTACCTGGCGGTGAGGTTCACCGCAATTTAAAAGATTTCTGTGTGTTTGAAGATATCTGTTTATGGTGAATTATCATTGGTTCAACGTCAGTACACATCTCGTTATTTTTGAATAAATAAATAAATTTAATGTTAAAAAAATAGTTACAAACTGCATATGACCACGCGGAGGACAATAAAGTAATTTACTCTCCGGAAGCAAGCCAGAGACCATCCCATGAATTGCGAACAATGGCCCAATGGAAGTGGTAGATTTAACATTTCAGCGTACTCCTAATATGAATGATAATAGTTACTACGTGATATAATATCAACAAATTTTCATTTACAAAAAACAAAAAGTTATGTCACAAGTACGTTTTATTATTATACTACGTTATTCGGAAAACAATTGTTTATAAATCGTAACTATGAACATAAGTCTGAATTCGAGGTTAAGCATGACAATAGTATTAATGAGATCGGCACTCCAAGACAACAACCTCGAGAGGCAGTTTATGAAATCCGCTCTTTCCGAAGGAAAACCGGAGAAAAACTCGGGCCAGGATGAGGCTACAGAATTAATGTACACCAACTCAACTTACATGAATAATAATAGTGTGGGATATTATTGTGCCGTAAGAAATGTTAGAGGATGTAAGCATGCAAAAAAGGAAAACGATGGCTTTCCGAGAAGACGGTTCATTCTTGTGCTCTGCCGTGCGTAGTGTATTTCAAAGTTCTTTCGATATGGCCGTTTTGTGACTCTGTGTTCACTAGGCTTTGCTCTCGTTTCCCAATAGAGAATGGATAGTTCCAAACTATTTACATTTGTTCATGTTCTGAAAATACCTGACATATAATGGTCATAAATAATTAAATTATGTTCAATTTGAATTCATCTTTCAATTTTCAGTCTCAAATTTTAATGATTTTTATGTCAACGTAATACTTAGTGATATGGTTTTTTGATTTTCGAAAGAAAATGCATGAGGTTTTTTTGTCCGGAACTTTTCCGTGTTGATATACACTTGAATTTTACTATTAACGTCTATTATATACTCGAGATAAATAAATATATTAATACTAATGTGTTCACACCTCACGACAGCTCTAATGACCATGATGTTGGCAAGCCTTAAAGCCTCCCCCCCCCCATATATCGAAATCGTCCATAATAAGGTCGTAACTTTTAATTTGTCTATTTATCTACAGTGGAATGTTTGCTAAATTGCCACCGCATCACAAAACCATAATTCCTGTTTTCGAACCGTTTTTATCAGAAAATTCATAATTCGTACTATACCGCACGAAACTGAACTGTACTAATTGTTATTCCACTTCACTATCGAAAAGTTCTTAATTTTTTAATAATTCCTCACGTCAGGTTTATAAGAAGCCAGTAACGGCAAGGGAGCAGGTAACTACTTCCTATTTATTTAACATTTACGGACGTTTTTACGAAAACCGCGCTAGTGAATGCTCGCAATAGGCAGTAACATCCAGCAAGTTACTTGCTCATTAGTCCTCTGCCTACCAACGTAGTCGGTGCTTAGGATTGAGTACAGCTTGACAACTGACTCAAAAAATAATAATAATACTGGTATTCAATTTAAAATACTCTAATTTATTGTGAAATAATTTTTTTTTAATTCTATGAAATCCTAAAATAATGTAAGAAATTGGTACCAGAGAAACATGAGGGAGTTTGTCACTTTGTCAAAACAATTTTATTTCAAAATTTCAGTTACTAATGAAAAGTGAAAAAGTAATAATAATAATAATAATAATAATAATAAGTTATCTCGAGAGAAGTTCATTTTTTGACTTAATTTTCGTTTCACCAAGAAAATATTGTTATAATGGAAAATAATGGACGCTGCTTCCCAGGTACTAATTGGGTGGTATGAATAAAAACTAGTATTTGCTCTTTTCTCGCGTTTTTATAGAATAAACTTCAATCAATATGAATAAAAGTTACGAGCATTGCCTCAAATTCGAAGGAATAAAGATGTATATACTCTTTTTCTCGGAGCTACGCCTCGTCGATTTCTGAGCACTTACGTACCATGCTCATTTATCAATTTTCTCTGCAGGTGCCTAGTCGAGTGTTTGTGTGTTCCAAAAATTAAAATAAAAATTTGTATCAATCATTTTTTTAATAAATGGGTGAAAATAGGAGGAAAATTTCAGAGTTTTTTACCGGTTTTACGAAGGAAACGTGAATCTGTTCACTCTAGTACAGGAGGCAAGAGTTTTGAAAGGAAGGTTGATTTTATTACGTATGATAAGATAAGAATATTTTTGGAAATAATAGGGAATACGGGATTTCTAAATGCTGCAAGAGAAGATAAATGTTTTTACCAATGAGCGTTATAAAAAGCTGTTAGAGGTTATGGATTAAATTTGAAAATTGTACCCAATGTGGATTACGTTTCCTGCGACAGAAGAGGAGATTAATGCAGATGAATTGAAATAGCAAGAATCACACATTTTTTGCCACTGGATAATTTAATTGTTCTCGTAATGTGTTCAAAAAATCAGTATACCATTGTTAAGCATAGGTGGACAGGTAGATAATTCAATTTTCAATATTCACGCAGCTCGTTATGATCATTAGATGTTCATAGATGTATGTGTGTTGTGGACCAGTTCGGTGTAAGTTCCAAGAATTTAGGGAGAAAAAACAAAACTAAATTTTATTTTCCCTTTTAAGTTATGTACTTGATAACAATGTTCTTCACAGTCTGTTATATTCAATCACGTAGACTAAGAGTCCGGTGGATTGTGCTTCTTACATAACGCAGTTGAACGCTGGCGGACACATCAGTTAACTTCGTAGCCAACACTTATGCGAGTAGATTTACATCTAGTAATTAGCAGTCAATTTTAATAGTTTTTCTGGTCTTGTTAACCATAATTCATTATTTACCATACTTTGCATTTTACTTGCAATAACCCTGAAGAAGAATCGTTTCAATTATATTATACTTTCATCGATTACTTCCTCCGAACCATACCTCAAACATTCCAAATTATTAACTTTTATTAATTATAATTAAATAAACATGTTGTATCCGGATTTTACTTTAATGAGAAACAAAGTTATAGTCAACCGAAAAATATTTATTTGCCAAAACCGATTTTCAACAGCTTATGCTGTTATCTTCAGTGACCTTCAATCAAGATACAGGAATATATTTAACTTTTGGTAAAAATGATCTTAATAATAATAATAATTTATAGTAATCACTACAAAAATATGTATTAATATAGAGTACTATTATATTGTTAATAATAATCAGAGAATTTAATACTAATTGGTTTCAAATTTTTAAAAGATTATATAAATATTTGGATGATAAATGTTTGTTTGCAAAATTATTACTTGAAAAAATGAAATTAGTGAATATTTTGCAATGAGAAAAAGTTTTGTAGCCGAGCTTCTTTTTAATTAGTATTAAAATTTATTATTATAATTAACTACAACATACTAGTACTCTCTATTTTAATTCATATTTTTGTAATTATTACTGTTTATTATTATTATTAAGACCATTTTTACTAATAGCGAAATATATTTCTGTATCTTGATTGTAGACCACTGAAGATGACAGCATAAACTGTCGAAAGCTGGTTTTGGAAAAATAAATATTTTTCGGTTGACCATAACTTCGTTTCTCATTCATTTTTATTAGTGTAGATTGGCGATTTCTGCTTTGTGCGAGAACGCGATGGAAGATTAAATACGACGTTGGTGCGAGTGATGACTTGGGAACAGTAGATTCGCTGATGGCGGAGGTGGACGGGCATCAGATCCGCCCCTCAACTGCTGCAATCGTGAGGCAGAAGGTGTTGCAAAAAGAGGGAGCTTTTCGTCGAGTAACGACCATTCCGCGCCTGCCTCCGACGATTACAGTGGAAGATACTCGAGGAAAATCCACCGCGATGGCGAACATTCCTCCGTAATGACGGCGAAGGAGGCGGTTGCTTTGTTTTCTGGGAAAATACACCCCTTGATTGATTGTAACCGTCGGAACACAAATTCACAAAACAGACAAACGTGCGGTGTTCGTGCCGGCGAATTGATGTACCGGAGGAAGTGTCCCTTACTTTTGATGCCTTATGAAAGACGGTGATAATGATTTCTTTTTCTACAAGGTTGTTTGGAGTCGTCCGATTAGGATGTTCGATTCTAGAAGATTTAACTAGTATTTCACAGCCCTATAACCTCGTACGATACTTTAATAGGATGATAAAGTGAATAAAAATGGAGAATAATAGACAAAAGTATCCATACACTGCAAAGGAGTTTGTTATAAAAAGTAACTGAAATTATGTTCACAATATGGGTCAAATTCTGTTTTAAAAACGAAAGCAAAAGTGTAAAAAAATTGTGAGGTGAAGCAATAAGGCAATTCTCTATGGAAAGCAAAGTTGATTGAAGTGAGAAATTTGTTGGAAAATCAGTAGAAATTTAGAGAACAGATATAATTTTTATTCGGATTTTTTTTGCTATGTAAAATTGTTTATTATTTTATATGTCGTATTATCAGGTATATATTAATTATTTTGTGAAGAAATGTCGTGTAATTTCGGGTCACTTCTCTTACCTGCTGCCAGATTAAAGTCCATTTGTATAAAATAAAGTGTTATACTTGTCAAAAGATTTTTGTATTTTATAAACCACGAGACACTAATAATATTTTAGATCAACGAAAAAATACAGATAAAAATATCTGTGGAATCTCACTCTTAAATTTAGTATGATATTAAAGACCTGTATAATAAAGAGCAGTTCAAGAATAAAAATTTTATTCTAAAACTATTCCACTTCAAAAATATGACGTTGTACCGTGAATTCAACGTGGTGATGTCAAATGAGGAGAAAAACGCAAAAGAACTGACGTCGAGACAGGGTTGTTTCCGCGTTATGAGGTCACAAAACTTTTTTTCCTGGTTCCAGAAGAAAACTGCTCAGCACTCTGGTATCACTTCTGCTACGCACAGACTAACTAGGGGTAGCAATGACCTCCACAATTAAACTCTTTAACTACCTGTAAAAATACGCTTTCTTCATTCTTCCTGTGTGTCCGTATCAAAAGAGAACAGCTCTCAGAACATTCATGCCGCCAAAACTTAATTTCAAGACTCAATACCACTGCGAAATAATTAACTGGATGGACTGTGATTTATCTTGTCCACCATCATTAAAATGTATTAGTGACGATGGAAATAAATCACATATTCAAAGTGACTCAGTCCCTAGTTGGGATATCGAGACATTTCCAGTTCACACCCAGACAGTTGAGCCATGTGTGAAACTCGTGACACAAGCCTCAGGAAAAGTTTGCGGAGCTAAGTCTAGGAATAGTTTTATCAGAACGACTCTGCTGTCAAGGTCAACCATGCCTAACTTCACTCATGTATCAGATTTCAGTGATATATGAGTGAAAACTGGGATGTTCAATAGTTCAACATGAGTTTATTGGGTTTATGACTCTCCAAACAAAAACTTAGCTTTTTCAATGAAAAATATGTTTATAAATATTATTAATGTTCTAAAATTTGTTTTCAAACATATAAACTTGTATTTAAAAAATAAAACCAAAAAAAGGGTTTAGTATTTTTTCCTTGAACTGTAATCTATCTCTATTTGTAATTTTTTTCTTCCAAATTTCATCGTCTTTGAAGGTACTGCACAACCGGAAGATGATGATGGATTTCAATAATATTGGAACATTATTTTCTGAGGTTCTAATACATCAGAATTTGAACTATTACATTCAAGGAAAAACCAATAAAAAGCGTTAAAAATTACCGGAAAAATGTGGATTTTTTCAAATTTCAGCAAACTTTAGAGCACTTGCGCGACCGGATGATATGAACCGATTTTATTTCTTTTTTGTCCCTTTTTAGTCTCCCTGATTCGCAACTTTTCCGCGGTATTACGACCTGAAAAAAAAATATTTTGAATTTTTTTTCGGCCCTCCCCACTCAATAAGCTCAACCTTCAACCTCTTCTCTCGAAAAGATGAATGAAATTTAGTAATATTTGAATATTGATGAGACTAACAAGTGGAGGATTATCAAATGTAAATTTTCCCTTAGCATAATATGTTAAAAGATGTGAATTAAAATGATTAATCAAAACCTAAGAATTAAAATAATAATGATAATTTAAAAATCGAAGAAAAGTTGTAATTTAGTATAAGTGAATCAAAATCAAGTTAATAATTGTTTTGTTGGAAGATATGAGTGCAATCCTCTTGGGTGATTTTTCTTCAAAAAATATCGTACATATGTAAATTTTTATTTCGGAGCTGTTTATTGAAAACTACGTTCATTGAAAATAATTAGGTTATATACACAAATATTGTTATAAATAAATTGTACCACATGGTGTACTTACAACATTGTTTTCATACAGAGATACTCATACAGAGATAATAAAACTAATACAAAATTTAGTTTTATTTCAATATCTCAAATATATAACCCACTTTATCGTCGTTTATTTACTTCAAGTGTCGTGTTAGAAATGTGGGTTTTGTTTCAAGATTTTTCGTGTATAGTTCTTAGTAAAATCTTGGGTTAACGAGAAGATGAAGAGAAAATAAGTATACTCAAATCTCCAGGAAACTCGAAAAACATTATAATCTCCTTCCTGTCTCATATGTAAGGAATTAAGGAAAACTAAAAAACCTGTAATGTGTCTCAGCGTTGTCATAAATTAGCAAAAAATATATTTTTTCGTATTTTCGGAATTTCTGTGGCACGATATTGAGCAAGTTTCAGTGATTGCAGCGCTCGTCATGATCTCTCAATTCCCTTTTTAAAGCAGTCTGAATCCTACTTTAAGGGTCCCGTTGAAGTGGAAATGACTGGAATATCACCTTTACGCACTCGCTAATTGCGACCCTGCCTCTGACGCGAATGTTGCGTGTAGAGAAGGAGACGAAAAAAGTTGACGAGTCCCCTCCAACAAATTTGCGACCCCATTTGTCCTAAGAGAACGCGGAAGGACGAAACGGTAGTAATTGAGAAAGGTAACAGACAAAAAGGAGAACTTCCCGCTAATATTTCGCACTGATATTATGATGAAGGAAGGTTCGACTTATAAGGATTAGCAGCGTGGTAGGAGTTTCTTTCAATACTCCAATTACATTTCGTGGGGATAAGAATCTGATTGGAGATGACCATAATCCCCGTTGAGGTGAAAAGAACGATTTCCGTTATACGTTACCCTAGTTATACACGAAACTATTAACTGCAATCGTGTCTCTTTTTGTAAAATGAACGAAATTACACACTCAGACAGTCGAAATGAGTGCTTCAATCATGTAATTTATCAAAAGTAGCGGCGATGAAGTAGACTTTAATTAGAGATGAAGTGTGTACATGTATAAATTCGTGATAATGTTTTAGTGAAGCTCTCTGTCTAATATACCAGGGTCTACGACGTTGCTCGGTCTTTTTCTTTTAAAATAAAGCAGAACAAGACTTCAATTTAAAGCACACTTAACTCCGTTAGTTAAACAAGCATGTATTTATCTGATTTTTATCGTGTCTCCCTGTCTACAACATTGCTACTTCGAGGTACTTTGTCTTATACATCGCTCCTGTTTCTTCTTCTTCTGCATTTTGGAAACGATTGGTGACCTGCGTCAATGCTAACCATTTGGCATTGTCTTAAATAGTATCATTCCTTCAGTGCATCTATTCTTTACTCTTCCTATGTAACGTATTGCGCAAATAGTTGATATTTTCTTCTATTCGTATATTTTCTCCACCAATTTCGCGTGTCTAGCAGTTGATGCCGACAGCGGTACTGTAGTGGAAGCGTCTTTATGTCTCCCCCCCACCATTATCGCGAATCGAAAAAAGAATTACGCAGGAATTTTGTAGAAGCAAATTTGAATTTTCTACAAGTCAGTCATTTGTTGTTTACAATCGAAAAGGGGGGGCTGGGGATATATTTCGTCAGTCCCCCCCCCCTTCACGAATCCAAAAATTGAACTCTGCTATCGTATTCCGCGAATGTTGTACAATTTTGTACAACAACTGAAAATATTGTTAACCTATTGTTTATAAAAAATATTGATGAAAATGTCACCATCCCCTGCCCCAACACGAATTCGAAAATTAAACAATGCTTTTGTATTCTGGGAATTTTGTACAACAATTGAAAATGTTGTTAATCTTTACGATTGTTAATAACTAATGACCGCGACTTATACAAAATTCGTATTTGCCTGTACAAAATTGTACAAAATCTGTACAAAATCTGTACAAAATCTGTACAAAATCTGTACAAAATCTGTACAAAATCTGTACAAAATCTGTACAAAATCTGTACAAAATCTGTACAAAATCTGTACAAAATCTGTACAAAATCTGTACAAAATCTGTACAAAATCTGTACAAAATCTGTACAAAATCTGTACAAAATCCGTACAAAATCTGTACAAAATTCGTGCATAGGGGAGGTGCTCTGGAAACCGAGTTAGTGTCTTCGCTTCCACAATCTCGTTGAACAGTTGCTACCAAACTCTGCTCGGCCGAAAAAATATGAGGCTTCCAACTAGGGTTCTCCTCACTCACTCCGGACAAGTGTCGGTTTGGTACCGTAAGTTCCCCAACAACGCAACATTTCTTCCCAATGCCGTGTCCCGAGTCTCGTGTAGGTGTAAGAGAAGATCTTATTTCCTCAATCGAATCATAAGATATGGATCCATCCACGCTAATACATTAATCCGTAACGCGAAAGAGTGTCTGTGTTTGCTTCTGGATCACAACTGAACCACAGAACCAATCGGGATGAAATTTTGCAACGAGGTACTTTAGATGTCCAGGATGAAAATACGCTAACTTCTACTTTTGAAATGTGTGATAGAAAAGATAGAAATGGTTTTTGACAATAAAAATCGGTAAATTCGGGAGAAAGGTAGTTCTTTACGATTAAACTGCCTTTACGGTTAGGGATAAGTGACGACTATAAATGGCGATATTGTTTTCCTCAAAGAGTTCTACAAAAAAGTCCGCGACAGCATATGTCTATCATAAAAAATTAACGTAAATTATCGATAAAACGTTATTAAAAATAGAAATGATCAAATACTTCAATTTTAGGAAAAAGTAAAAAATTATCAAATTCAGTGAATTATTTGTTTTGCTCCTTTAACAAAGATAAAAAGCGTCTTTAAGTCATAAAATGTCGACAAATAGTTTAGATTTTACAAAATTTTTAATAAAATGGTGTTGCCGCGTCAGTCCTCGGAAGCGAAAATTCGACCTGTGCAGCACCCGCGAGATGATGTTGTGTGTACAGTCTAGATTTGTGTTAAATTTGTATTATTATGAATTTCAAAATTTAGTATGATATACATGTCTTTAAAAACCAGTAATTAAAAGTATCTTTACCATCCGATATACATAGATTAGCCGAAGAAAAATTCCTAGCAACGCCAGGTAATGAGCTTGTAAATAATAAACATTATTAATAAATACATATCGCGCTCGTTCATAAAATGGGAATTCCCACGATATATTTGATATTGTCCAGCATATTCATGTTCTTTGGCTCCCACTCTTTGTCGTCTTCCCGATTTCTCTTTCATCATGTTTCGCTTTTAGCAATATACCGATGAATGAGTATCAACACAATTGTCACACACCTCATGCACCACTATGATGTCAGACTCGTCAGTAACTACTATTTATAGTAGTTTAATTTTACTTGCTAGTATTTTTCTATTTTTCACTTCCTTCCATTAATATTTACCTCATTTTGTTCTAAATTTGCACTTATCTATAAAAACTCTTCTTAAAAATTTTAAGTCAATTCATAAACATTTTATTATTTTCATGTCACAGACTTTTATTAGATTAGATTTTATTAGCATTGTTATGAAAGGAGAGCAAAATCTTTTCTTCTTTTTTTTTCCAAGCATAGTCACTAAACCATTTTAGCACCTTTACAGTTGCCTCCACATAATTCGTAGCAGTTGTAACATACAATAACACCAACAATTTATTAAAATTAATATGTAATAACACTTCCAAAATATGAGATAAAACCATGTTAGATTCAAGTAAGAATTGTTCCCACTCCATAAATTGTTTTTATTATTATTTACAAAAATGCGTCGGGAGGACCGCAGACTATAATTCAACTGGTTTTTAAGTAGGATATATCCGTAAAATTCATTTAAATCAATTTCTACGTGAAATGTCTTAAACGCAACACGATGAACATTACGGTATTTCAGAAAAAAAGAAGTTGGTCACCCAAAGCCACATCCACCTGTCACAGTTCGGTGCCACGTTAAATCCCATAAGTGTGTCCAACAGTTATAAGCGACGGTACACTATCATTGATCGCTTTAAAAGTTTAAACCGCAGGTATGTTTCTTCTTCATCTAAACACAAGCGTGAAGAATCCAAATGAGGTCACATGATTACTTCCACTCTTCCTGGTTTGACGAAGAACAAAAATCGTATTTCGAGGGTGAAGAATGAGTTATTTAAGTTATATTTATTGAGATGCATTTATAGTATTTTCAGGTATTATAGTCTTTCCTTATTCTTAGATCATAGTTCTCTATTTTGGGTCTTAATGTATTTCTTTTAAGTTATACGTAACTAACATGGCCCTGCACTTGAGATTCGACCATTTTTATTCATTTTCTTAAATCTAAAAATCTTAAATCTACGAAATTTTTGGAAACCTGTAGAGTAAAGAAAAAATCGTTGTGACACTGCATAACTACGTTACGGATATATCCTGCCCACCCTCGGGATTTGGTACAATATTTCTAAAACATCAACATCACTCATCCACACCAACATCTCCAACCAATACAACTGCACACCAGGCACATCCTGCTTAATGCATCAAAAGTATAATGCCCTTGCACTGGGCGTTGTTGAGGTTAGGTTAGTCTGTGGATAACGCATCCAGGGCCCCGATGTCGGCGAGTCGTAAAGCTCTCCCCACGCCGCCCCCGCCTCCCCCAAAAAAGATAAAGCATCCACGATGGATTCTATGAGTTTATTTGCAAATAGTGTGTTCGTATGAAAGGTCCTGAGCAAAAGTTGTACGTGGAATTAGTCCTTTCCAAAAGAGAGAGAATTATTAATGTGATGAATTTCGTTTCGTTAATCCGATTATATGACGATGAACAGATAATATTGCACTGTATACACGTGAATACGACAAGGCTATTTGTTACTATATCAGTAATTGTATATATTCAATTATGTTGTTTCATTAACTTTTGCGGTTAACAATGACCGAATCGTGCATTCTGCGTGCAACGAAGATATACATGCTGCACTCTTTCGGTCAGGAGGGGAACTCGTGCGGAGCAATGACGTATTCATCCGGTGCTAGTGGACTCTGAACAGTAATTGGAAAACCCTATTAGTTATTCGCATTCCAGTGCAAATTCTTGGGGGGGGGGTGATTTCCTCTTTCAAATGTGGAACAGTACACCGGGTGTATATAAAATCCAACATTTTTTCCAAATCATTTTCCGATAAGCGAATCCTTGTAAATTCGTTATTTTGGTAAGCATCCAATTCTGTAAGCTATATCCATTACAAAACATTATTATTACTTATGAACAATATATTATTGGTTCTTGACTATTTTCATTCATTTTTTTAAATAAAATTTCGTCCCTTATTATGACGTCGAGAAATGAAACCTGGAGGTGTCATCGAATATAATTACTGTCATTTTCATTCACGAACTTCCAGTTTGAGCGTTAATTCTTCATCGTAGTACAGAGGGAATTAGAAAACCATCAAAACCTGCAAATATGCCATGCCATTGCGCCGAACTGCTTTCGACTATGAAAATGTTTGTTCACTTCATTGTAGTTCTATGAAATGATTCGGAGATATGTAGATAAGAATAGAAAGAATAAACCAATTTTAGTCCTTTATTTCGGAAAAAATACAAGGCAATTGCTTCAAAGTAAATATTTCGATAAATCTTCTTACACCAAATTAATACGAGAAAGTATTTATGTATCATGTAGTTTCGTAATTAAAAAAAAGACATTTAATAGATCTCTATATGAGAACCAATTGGACAAAAAGAAGAATTTGAATAAACCACTATACCACTATACTTTGCTACATATATGGTTTGTGTCTTTTTTTTTTTTTTTTTTTTTTTTT
>NNCF01128014.1:1261926-1307496 GCA_002313205.1 Laupala kohalensis
GGGTTCGAACCCCGGTCCCGTCTCCCATTTTCATTCGACGTAACATGATTAATCTGTACAGAGCGTGTTAAAACACCTGTCGACAGGTCCGAATTTTTTGAAGTCCAGGGTTCTTACAAAATATTCTCACATAGAAATGTCTTAAATTGCAGGGAATCTCTTATTGTTCTATCTGGTCACAAACACGCAGAAATTGCGGTGAGGTTCGCCGCAATTTAAGAGATTTCCATGTGTCTGTGAACCAGAATTGGATAATACGACCCAAAATAAAGTAATTCCTAAGAGAGTCGCCTCATTTGAGGAGCGTAGTCTCGACGAGACCACCTCAGAGGTCTTTGAGTCTCGCAAGTTGAATGTTAATGGTAGACTGGGCCGAGAGGCGAACGGGATGGTGCACTTGGTAAGCGCATGAGCGCGTTAAGCTCGAGGTCCCGAGTTCGAATCTCGGTCCCGTCTCCCATTTTCATTCAACATAACATGATTAATAATATTCTCAATTTATGTTAGTTTCTGTACTTCTCTCCTTCTGTCGTATTAAATTTTCACTTTTGTTAATTTCAAAAATTTAGTACGACCAAGGACACCTACATATATACACACAGTTTTCAGTATCACATGCTAATATGTCCGTAATTACGAATTATTTTAAAATAAAGGCAGAAGGTACATACTCATTTCACCGAGATAAACAAACCTCATAGTTAGCACTTCTGAATTCCTTGGTTTTCATTTCACTTTTATATTAGGTACGTACTTGAAAACAATGTTAATAAATTTATTGTCAAAAAAGCAGTACAAACTGCTTGTGACCACGTGGAGGACCATAAACTAATTTGTTCTTCACAGCTTTTACATAATTTTGTTTCAACAATTCGGTCATGTAGATTACAAGTTCAGTGGATTGTCCGCCTCACGTAACGCGATTGAACTCTAAGCGGACACATTTGTAAACCTCATAGTCTAGTCATGGGAGCGAAGGTTCACATCTACAGATTAGCAACCAATTTCAGTTGTTACTGTTCTTTTAATTCATCGATATTAGCTATATTTTTCATTTTAATTCCAATAATCCATCAGAAGAATGCTCTGAAATTTAAAAGAATTTCATCAATTACTTTATCCGATTTCCATGTCACAGAGATTCCATAGAATTCACTCTTATTAGAATGTATCTGTTTAGCACTATCTTTGCTGACGAAGGCAGAAACTAGGTCCCGCTCTGCGCTTTGTGATTGGTGCTATGGCAAAAACTATTTTGTCTTCTCAAAACAACGTACTTTGTAGTGTTTGTATTTCGCAAATTTTTGTAATATTTACTGTCAAAATTATACGGGGAAAGAAATTGAATGAGTTTTTAGTTTAGGACCGTTTTGACTTCTCAAATATATAGAGGCATTTAATTTTTCCTTAAGATTTTATGTAGTTTAAAATATATAAAAAATATTATTTAATACCTCCAGATTTTCTTGAGGGCATAATTCTTCCTACCACTAACCATACTTCATTTTACATTTGCAGGTAATTGAATATTTTAGGTACTTTTTAAGTGAGTACAATATAGCCATTAATTTCTGATTAGAGATGTTTGTTATTTCATGAACGTCGAGTTACTGACCGACATCCTGGTAATCAACGTGAAGTAAAATTGACTACATTTTACAGTTTTGAAGTCTAATGTTCAATTACATTTATCCTCAGAGAATTCTTTTATAAACACATTTCCATTCCGAGTATCTGATGGTTAAACCTTCGTAAAATAATATTGTGACGTGTAGAATGTTCATTTTATCTTCGTGACGTGACAGAGCACAAGTTTTGAATTCATTTTCTTTTCGTGATCCCAATCTTCTTGCAACATTGAGATTGTTATCCTCAAGCAACCACCCATTTAAATCTCAAGAATACATGTTTCATACAGTAATAATGTGATTATATTACCAGGACAATATTTTTGAGTGAGATAAAAATAATTACGGTACAAGGAATTTAGTAACATAGAATTTCATTTTTTCCCTTTAAAACCGAGTGAACTTAAAATTAAACGAACTTCCGTATTATCTCAAACTGGAAATATTCTTGAATCTTTCTTGTACGTAGAAATACATCTGTATTAAACTCTTGTCCCCCTGATTCGCAGAAGTAGAAAATCAAATTGTATTTGTTCATATTTGCTGGGTCATATTTCACTTTTCTGCCACCCCTTAAATATCAATGTTGACAGCTTTACCGATAGAAAGAAAATTACACACATTTCTGTATATAATAAATAAAATAATACAAAAATTACCGTTTCAGTTCATTAGATTAAAAAAAGTGTGTGGTGCCATGAACAATAGAATAAAAAAATTAATTCAACGCTCATCACTAAAATGTTCATTACCATTCTAATCGAACAGATTAGTTGCTGACTATTTTCAATTGTAAAAATTCCATGGTGTATCGATATGCACATATATACTGTAGAACTCTTTAATTTGACACCCTCGGGACCTGATGCGTGCCGGATTAGGAATTTCTCTAGACTATAGAGGTTTTTCTTTTAGAATGGAGTTTAACAATGAAATGAATGAATGATGTTTATACACATCATTATATTTATGTCATACACAGTTATCAATTACATTAAAAACAAAAAAAACGTAATGACGCAGACAAATTTGTAAAAAACCAAGGGAGGTAATGGTCAGGAATTACACCAGACGTCAAGGGAGTGTCACGAGAATTATTTTTTAAAAGTGATTTTAAATTAACGGATATCGTAGACGACGGATTTTGGATTATTCCAGATTGTAGTACGTCGGACTGAAGAGATTTTGCATAGCTCAGGTCCTCCGGGGTATGAAGCCTGGTCAGAGATGGCAATCAGTTGGGGAAGAATAACTGCTGTAGTAGTTAACATCCCAGAGATCAAAGTAGGAGTCTCGTTTTCGCTTCCCGACTCGTCGCATAATCATTAAATATTGTTAAATATATTGCAATTGTTAAATAACTTTCTTGTGTTTTGTTAAATATCAAATTTGTTGGTATTATATTAATATTATAACACGTACCGATCTTTTTTTATTGTTAGGAATTTGTTGAAATGTTAAATCCGCCTCTGCCTTCGGGCTCTTGATGGGAATTGATGGGATGGTTCCTTGCTTGTTTATTAGCTTATTGTCCTCCACGTGGTCATACGCAGTTTGTAACGGCTTTTTTTGACAATAATTATTTATTATTTATAACTATGGTCCGTGTTGGCCCACGCGTAAATCCGACGACCCAGGATATCTGGACGCAATATAAAGCCCGATGAGAAAATAGTTGCTTTGGAAACCGATTGCTTCGGAGTGGGAGATGAAGGGTCGGACGTCGACCTGCGTCTGCTTCGAAGTGCTGAGAGCTGCTCTCCGTGATGGAGACGGCGGCGTGGAACGGCTTTTGTGGATTGTCACGACTGCTTTCGTTCTGCCCCTCACGTTCCTCCATTCTTCAACCGGAAAGAAGAAACTGATGGAATGCAACTATTACTCTTATTACGAGCACGTGACTCGAGTTTATCTTACGCAATGGAACGCGTATCGAATTTCATGCGCCCTACTTACACATGTCTAATAATTTATTGAATTTCTGGGATATATTTTTACTTTCTCATATACGTAGTATATATAAAATTTTGTAATCGTGAAAAAATTCGAAAGCGAAATTTCAACGGAAATATTCTTTTTGGTTATCCCTGATTCTGAAAAAGTGGTTTTTGACATAACGTCCGTTTGTCCGTCTGTGCGCAGTGATCCTGAGTAAATGGGTGAATATATTTAATTCATATTTTGTATTTACGGTAGAATTTACTTGTCGGTTCACGTGCTCTGGTTTTTTTTACTTTGAAACAAAGGGTACTTCACATGAAGGTCAAAATACTCTTTCGAATATTTCTCAAAAACGGCATCAATGATTTTGCATAAATTTTCTGTACGTAAGGTACAGTTAGTATGTATTTCATCCGCATTAGCGGTATTTCGCGTGAAAGTTTGGTATAGACGCAGTGAAATAATTTTTGTCTGCTACATTTACACATTAGTTTATTGTTTCAAGAAGCTTGAATNAGGAAATGGACCAAACAGACGTAGAATACACTTTTTGTAAACTGAAATAAAAAATATGATAAAACACGAAAACAGAAACGCACTGCTGATACGAAAATACATCAATTTCTGTCTACAACGAAATTATATTTACATGACACTTCTACGATATTTTTTGTCACTATGCTGCAGATGGAGAAACGTATATGAGAAAATATGTACAATGGTTTTGCATGACTTCTTCTTATCTGGCACTAGAGCCCTTTGGCCTTCGTGGAGGATAGAGCTCGCGCGATTTCTTGACCCCGACACTAGGAGGAGGAGATGTGGTCAGCATCTTGCTCCGACCGGTTCGACCCCAGGATAGATCCTGGTACTCATTTTATAGCAGGCTGAGTAGGCCTGGGAGCCACTCTGGATGTTGAGGCGTGATGAAAATCCCCACCTCAACGGGGATCGATCCCCAGCCATCCACCCAGCAACGCAGTGCTTTATCCACTAAGCCATACTGACTCCGGTTTTGCATCACTAGTTTATTTTTATCATCATTTTACTCCAATTATCCGGATCAATTTGGACCGGGACCGGTCCGGCTATTCAAATATCCGGATTATAGGATTTCTTCAAAAGAAAAAATGATGTTTAAAGCAAAATGGCTAAAAAATATACTGTGGAGGAAAAACAAAAATTAACTCAAAATATGCTGTTAAAAACAATGATTTAACAGGTCTGCAGAGGTAATAGTTAGCTCAATACAATAAAAAATTAACAATAGTTTAGTGTACGCTAATTAAAAATACTTAATCTTACTGCTTACATATAATGTTCTTTGAATTTTTCACTAAAAGCGTTTTTCCTTCACATTACTAAGTCTCAAATTTTCTTCTCCATATTGTATGTTGGTACCGCAGGATTTGTGTGTGTGTGTGTGTGTGTGGTAAAGCATTGAA
This sequence comes from Laupala kohalensis, assembly GCA_002313205.1. NCBI lineage: Eukaryota > Metazoa > Arthropoda > Insecta > Orthoptera > Trigonidiidae > Laupala > Laupala kohalensis. The sequence goes on from NNCF01128014.1 coordinate 1,266,941, forward strand.
TTGGTTCTGTGCAAATTCTCTGCGAACTAATTGTCAACTGTCTTTCTTCAATTGGGGTTCGCATGGTTGTTGTTATTGAGCAGGTTTAGCGATTTGTTGTTGACTAACCTCTGTTTTGTTTACCATACATTGTTGGATTCACAATTTATTTTTCCATTGGATAATTATTGCTCCATTTCAATTGATTTCAACGGGGAATCAAGAAAAATTATTTACCCAAAAATTCGAAACCTCGCGTGAGCAAAGGCGCGGGAACTCAGCTAGTATAACACAATTAAGAAATCAAAAGTCAACCATGTTTTCCGACTACCTCCGAAATAATCATTGAATTCAATTTATTTTGGAATACATCGAAGTGGTAGCGTAGGACATGGTTTCGCGGTTGCAGCACGTACGAGATGGGAATTGGCTATTTTCACGTTGCTTTTCTCTGGAATAATATTGTTTTTTTGTATGGGAATGGTTTCTTTCATAAGCTTTATTATACTCGAGAATAGCTAGGGGTTAAACAAAGAAGAAACTTGTTTTCCTAATTGACCATCCATTTCCCGAGATGCGTTTAAGAATAGTGGCTCCTTTTGCAGCTAGAAGAGGAGCATGATTATATCATTAAGCATTTATACATATTATATATTTGAAGCAATTAGATACATTATACATTTTAATTGAACTTTATGATTTTAGACTTAATCATTAATTTTGTGGCAATAATAATCACAGGACGAAATTTCGAAATTTTTTGTTTTCGTGAATTTTGCACGGTGGTAATATGTTGGGAAATTGCTTGAATAGTCCCAAAACGTTTCTAATATCTTGAAATCTTTACCAATTGACTCCAGAAAAACCTACTCTGGTAGCTATGCAAGTTATTGAACAGAAAATCACAAAAAAATAGAGCGTTCTGTTTTTCTCATGCGTTTCAAATTCAGTAATGACTTTGCTTCAGGATTCTTTTGATACCACTCATTGTAAAAACTGAAATATCTTTCAAGATTCAAAAGTCTGTTATCGTGAAAACCTGACGTATTGTTCGCACTATGTTGAATTTATGAAGCCAGGAATGAGATGAGCTAGTTAGCCCAGAAACCTTAAGAGTCGAGTGATCAATCTCCGAGAACAAAGGTAATAATAATAATAATAATAATAATAATAATAATACTTAAAATAATAATTATTATAATTAAAATAATAATTTTCAGTTTAAAACCCAACCGCAATTGTCATGCAGAAATCTATTATCCATAATAGAAGCAACATAGTCAGAACGCGATAATAATAGATAAGACAACTTCTAGGATTATCATTCTTGCAACTGACCAATATTCTGGGAGAAAATAACAATAATAATAATATTTAACCTGCCCAAGGATTAGTACCCCAATCCCTTGTTAATTCCATTAAAATACTGGAAATCAACACCAATATAAGAAGCAGACTTCAACACAGCATCCTCCTGACCTCACCCCTCATTACTAGATAGTTCTTGGACCTGAAAAGGATTCTTCCTCCCAGCAGAATTTGATTTAATAATCCACTGCTGAGAGAAAAACCAACACAAGTTGAGACATTTATGACAATAATAATATTATGAATAGAATTCTATATCTGAACTTAAGGTTATTATTAATAACAATAATACTCGTAATAATATGGTTCCAAAAGTGGACGCCAAGAGAAAAAGATATTCAGTAAGTAAAACGAATAAAGCGGGATGTTTCCCCGCGGTGAAAGAAATGGTGTGAAAAACATAAGACACTGAAACAGAGGAAAGCAATTTCAGTTCGGAGAAGGTTATGGTTGAAAGAGATTCAGTCACAGTGGGTGACTGAGGAAGTCAATACAAGAAATATTGTTCAATGTTGCGGAGAGATCTTGCGATTCCGAGTTCGCGTAGGGGAGTTTTGATCTTTTCTGCATCTTGATTTACAAATATAGTGTTCTAAATCCGTGTATAAACATCATTAACGCTCGTTGCCAATTTGTCAGTCATTGCTGACAACATACATAAGATATCACTTCCAAAAGCAAATTTGTTATAAATCTGGGTCCGATGATGTAAGTATTAAAGTTATTGCAAAACGAAGATCTAGCCATACTAGCCAGACTTTATATTGTATTTTATTTGTCAAAATTTATTATATATTAATGGACGTTTTTTGTACATTAAGAGGTCTTATGATATAGCAAACTTGGCTAGAATAACTACTTCGACGTCTCGCAAATTGCTAATCTGTTACTAACCACGTGCCACTTTCATTGCTTAATTATTCCTCCAATATTACACGCGTAGACCAAAATGTGCAAGGTCACAGATAAAATTTAAGGAACCTGGTTCAGATTTTAAATTTCAGGTTCCCTTCCTCATCTGTTGGTCTATATATGATACGTCTGTATAGAACAACAAAAAATCTTCAACGTCTTTTTAACGTATACATTCAGTACGCCTATAATGCTAAGTGTCTCGTTAAATAGACATTAAAACGCTCATAATTGATTACTGATTCGTATATTGATCTTGCTTTCTTGCTAAAACAAAAGACCAAATATTCGATGCAAGACCAAGAGTAAGACTGTACCAGCAAGAACAAGACTATGCCTGCAAGATTTCGAAAAAAAGCAAGATTTGCAAAAATTACATTTAGTATAATTTTAACGACAATAATTACTACTCATATGATACTTATTTACAATATACTCTATATTTTAATTATTTTAATAAAAGATTTATTAATACATAATTTGTTAATAAAATATAAATAAACCATTTCAAGGGATTCTTCATTCGTAGAAATAATATTCGTAAAAGTTATTTATTTTTTGCTGCAATTAAACTTTATGTACAATGAATTGATAATGTTATCTAAAATTAATACCATTTTTTTTCACAAAAATATAAATATGGAAGTAAAAACAAATTTAAAAGGCATTTTAATTATAATTTTTGATAATCATTCTTTAATCTCAAAGAATCGTGTATACAGAAAAGAGTAGACCCAGTCATACAAGATCGATAACAAAAGACCAGCAAGACCCACAGCACCAAGACCAAGACCCAAGACCAAGATTAACAGTAAAACCAAGTTAAGAGAATACAAAAACAAGTTCAGACCAAGACTATGATATTTTTTTGAGAGATAGACTATTTTGAAAGTTATTCATTCATCATTGGAGATCCCCCCCCTCTCTAAGGTTCCCATTTCTTGGGGCGTGGAGCAAAGTAACATCCCTCCTTTGCCCACGACCCCAGACTTCGTCGGCAAATGCGGTGCAAAAAGGTAAACCCTTGGATTGCTTTTTGACTGGAAGTCCCTATAGGGGACGAATATTTGGACCTATTATGAACTATAATTAGTCTGTAAAATTAACTTCCTCGAAGAATAGTAAGTATCGGGGAAAAATTATAAGACTGACACGGAAATGACCCTTGTCAATGAACAGGAGGACTTCTTACCACAGAAAATGCCGGAAAATGGTCACCGTTGACCTCGATTTTTCAAACAGCGAGACACGAGTAGAAGCTCTTAAGTTGCCATAGCGTTTTCAATTGTTCTTCTGCAGCTCTTCGTGTGTGAGAGGATCATTCGAGTACACCTGACCCTTCAATTTGCCCCCAAGGTAAATATCGCAGGGAGATAGATCAGCAGATACGGGGGTCAAAGGGATTTTACTGTCCTCTCCTCACCGAACTCCTCATGAACTCGTGAAATCCGTTTCCCGTACTGTTCCGTGCGATACACACGAGACTGAATGCAGATTGTAGGATAATTCTTAAGCATGCTCTATTTTTTCTCTGTGACTCGCACAAATTGACAATCGGGCACCTAGCGCAATCTCTGCTTACTAGTTCCGACGGGTGCTCTCTCCAGTCGGTTGCGTGTTGAAAGTAGTCTGCATGGTTGTGTTTTTCTTCTGTTGCAGCAATTTCTGATTAGTTGAACCTCGGAAATCAATCATAGTGAATAAAACTGTATGAAATGAATCATTCGTTTATCCACGACGTCTGTTTATATTTTCAGAGAATTGGTAGCCCAGTTGATGTTAGTTGTTTGTTATGCTCCCCGCGGTGTTCAGAGACAACTCATTACAATAACATCCATTCTCGTCCAACACCGTGTAAAACACTTTTTTCGGGTCGTCCATTTTCTGTATAAGACTGTGACGACAAGCGTGACTTAATTCACTCCTCATCCATTTCTTGTACAGCAACTGAGCACAAATTGTCTGTTAAATGGACCGTGTAAAGCGAACTTGAGAAGGTTCTTAAGGATGTGTTACAGCAATCAGTTGTTGCATCGTCGTCATCAGCGGCCATTTGTAGCATTTCCTCTAAACGGACAGCACTCCTGTTCATTAACAAGGGTCAATTCCGTGTTAGGATTAATGTTTTTGTCGGGCCAGTTTTATTTTGCCCACCCTATACACAAATCCCTCCTTTTGTGTCGCAGGGTCTGGGGATCCAGTGGAGCCGCTAATGCGGTCGATCCTGGATGCTGTGACGGGACCTCAATCACCCTCTAACTCAACAGATTCCCGGAAGTTCCCACAACCTTCCCCGGTAAGTTCATCTTGATCGATTAGTATCATAACATATCACACGGACAGGGCATTTTTAACTTTCAATTGCTTGGATTTATGCCAATAACTACTAATGACATTATATATTCATAACAAATAACTTTGTTTTGTTAGTCATAAACTAAGGAATGTGCAGATTTTAAATTAAAATATTACGAATATTCACATTGGGAAAAATACTTTTTGCACTAACTTTCAACTTCGCCATTTCGCGATAAATTGTTCAAAGTATTAGTTAAATGAGTAATTGTGATTTAAATATAGTCTGAATATTACTGCCTACCTAGAAAATTCTAAATTAAAATATTATATACGATAAGGTAGTAGCTAGTTACGAATATGTACAATCGACATTGTTAACAACTGGGCTGTGCCGTGAAGACATAAATTGCAAGAAACCTCCGATAAATTCATTATTTATAAATTTGTTCCATTCTTTCATTTTATATGACTACGTTCGTACCAACTTCCTTCAAGAAAAGAGTCAGAAATAAATTCTCGTAAGATGTCTTTCCATTGATACAAATGACCTCCTTCAACTCCACTTTGTGACAATTGTGTCCACCAACAAAATGAATCTAGAAGGACTTTATTACAGACTTATGATTTAATTAATGTCAAATCAAGTAAATTATTTGACAATGTCATCGATGAAGATCGACTACGATATGGTGGAATCGATCTCCATTCGAAGAGAATAGAAAAATGAAATAATATATTTAACATAATATCAGTTATTGTAAGACAGAATTACTGACTCTGGTGCCAGGGACCCGAAACACTGGGCGTGGTTTAAAATACGTGAAAAATATATCGTATCCTACTTCATTTTGAGCAACTCGCTGGAGTCTGCAATGCTGTCAATATTTCTTCAATATTCGAAAGGTGAAGCTCATTGTCTTTTGTTTTTCCTAGATAATTCTTCCTATACTCGTATTTTCCATTGGTCTGTTATGAATGGGACGAAGCAGAGGTAGGTCTAACTGACAAATACGAGACGTAAAATTCCGGTGGAAAAATAGAAAACTGTTTCCTCCGGCAAGAGAGATGTTAGTAATGCTTAAGGCACATGGGAACTTTGATCAATATGTATCACGGATATGGAAAGCAACAGTGAAGACGTGTATGTGCGGCAACGGAGACGAGACAGTTATCACGTGCTTTAAGGGAGTGTCCTTTGCATGACAAAGAAAAGCAGGAATATTATAGGAACCAAAAGAAGAAATGAATGTACCTACTGCAAGACAATGATGAACTAATATCAGCAAAAAACAGTAATTTATCTGGCTATATACAACGACTATGTGATAAGGGGACAAAAGCGCAACAAAAGAAAGAGTAAAAAATTACGCTCGTCTCCCTGGGGACGGGCACTTCCACCACTCCAGAGATGTAGGATGTAGAAAATAAATGTAAAAAGTGAGAGAATTATAAAGAAATGGAGAGTGACAAAATCCACACAATGACTGATGAAGATGTAGAAAATATGTAACGTTTTTTTTTAAGATACCGATTGATATATGGTTTGCTATCATCCTGAATAATGTCTTCCCACCTAGTTCTTAGTCTACTCTATATTCCTCCAGGATTGTTGTAAAGTCTCTTTGATATTCGACGTAACTAGCAAGTTGGTCTTCAAGTAAATTTGTCAGTACTTTATGGCCCACATTTAGCAGATCGATTCATGACAGACCTTTCTATTGGGTCTGCTTAGTTTACATTATTCAAGTTCCAAACTCCATTCGTAAGGCATTTCCTTTGTGCTCCAGATCCTGAATAAACTTTTAGCACTTTTTTCACATTTTTTCCCTCGATATTTAATAAATTCTGATTATTATGAACCTGGTATATATGAAATATTTTTGTGTTTGGAACAGCATTCGATCAAGAACCTTTCCATAACCATAAAAGTAAGGTATTACCCCGAATAAAAATGGGTGGAGGAGATATTTGAGAATACGATTTTTAAAAATGAAGAAACAATGAAACTCCTCTGAAATATTGCTGGAAAAGCTAGACGATGAAGAGATAGAAGCGTCAATATTATACGAAGATGGGATCATGGGAAGACAAAAATTGAACATGTAGTCAACTCAAGACCAGAGTGTAGCAGAGATCTCGGAAAAGCTAAAGAGAATTTTTAACGATGAATAGTGACATGCTGCCAAAAGAGACGTGTATGTGACTCGGAGGTCCAGTGCAAGGCAGTAAACGAAGATCAGTAATCGATTGTTCAACCCAAACCTAAAAGAAAATTGGAATAAAAGGAAAAGAGAAGATTAAGGAAGGAAAGAAAAAAGATTACGGAGAAGGCACGTCCTTTAATCCAGCTATCGTATTCTAGCAAAATACATTTTCAAAAAGCACATTATATAGTGTTAATTTGATACTAATTAAGTGCTCTATTCCCGAATTTGTTTTTAAGATTACTCACGGGTTGACGAAAAAATCATTTTTTTCTTGAATACCGCACTATCGCATTCTGAACAAAACCAATTTTTGTGTAATGCGAGGTTCAACATATTGACTGTTTCCAAAACTAAGACAATTAGCAATTTTAAAGATTCGTCGGTATTTCGTAGAAAAGAAATGTCGTGTAATGCACGATCTTAGAATCATAAAGTACCCAAGTCCGTAATTCAAGATCCTATTAATTTTCGAATAACTTAAAAGTAGATAATACTTTGAAAACAAAGCTTTGAAACACAAAAGTTTCATTATTTCAACTTTATAAAAAGTAAAGTTATTTTTAATCTTTTTTAAATTTGTAATAAGTTCTTGAATACAAGCGTTTAATGTGTTTTGTACAAAGTATTATAGATATTTTTAAAAAATTATTTAAAAACCCTTAAAATTGATGTACCTGAAGACAACTATATGCATAGCCTAAAATTAGCGCAGTTTATATACTGCAAACATGTGTTTCAAAAACCATTTCAGACTGAATTTGTCGAATTATGTTTTTACTATTTGTTATTGAATTTGAAGAAAATAAATAAGTTTTTTTGTTAAAAATTAAAACCAAATATTAGAAAAAGAATTATACTATTAACTTTTAATGAAGTTTTCCAACTAATACTATTTCCCAATACTGACAATATTTGCATCTATAATCAAAGTGATTCATTTTTTAATTATTTATTTATTACGACTATATGGATATTCATGTGATAATGACCAAAGTAGCGGTCGAAAGGTTTTGATCGAAAACAAATTTTAGGTCTACTTAAAACGAATATAGAATTAAAAATATTATCACTCACTATGTAACAAATAATTATTTGTGTTTGAGTAAAAAATCCAAGTTTTGTTATCATGAAATGTGAATTAACCCGGGATTACCCCCAACAGATGTGCGACCATCAGCTTGTACAGCTCAATTTTTTCATCAAATCTTACAAAATATGATTTTGAATACTTTAAAATATTTAATCCTATTTTGAACCTTCGACGTATCACACCGTATTTTGAGTCCAAACATGACTAATAATTTAACCTACTGCTGATTACTTTAGTATTAATAGTTAAAGGGTTTTTAATTTTTGCAAATTCTTATGATAACTTATGTTATGATTAAAAGAACCTTGATGTTAATTAAGTGCTCTATTTCCAAAATTTTCCATGCTTGTAAATTTTGAGAAACTTTCAATCATTCGCGTTCATTGATTATCAGCCATAAGAAATAATAAGAAACATTTTACATACAACCAGTAATCAGACACGTATTCATATTGGAATAATTATTATGAACATTCTTTTCTTGAAAAATGTGTATAATTCAAGAGCTCTCTTTACGATAATGTTTATAGTGCAATACCATATAGTTCCGGCTCTTCTACTGGGTTTATGCATATTTTCTTTGGTGCGCTCCTATTTCTTTTTCTCGGTTGAGAAGGTATATCTATTCCCTGAAGTATGGTTTTAAAATTACAAATGTTGGTTTTGTGATAGTAAATACCATTCACATACGTCGTCATTCATTATAGTAATGCCTCTTGCATTTCATTTTCAATATTTCACTATTTCATCAGCGTATTCTGAAGAGTAAATCCAAGCAGAATTATTTCTTCAATTCCACGCTTTGTACTCATTGTTCTTCTTTTTGTTTGTATTTTGATCTGACCCATGAACCTAAATCTTTCCGTTTTATTCCATTTCCATTTCAAATTTGTCAACCTTTCGTCCATCTAATCTTCCCCGGTTAAACATATTTCTATACGTTATTTCATTACTCAAATTAGCCTTCGTCGCGGTCCCAAAATTGGAATACCGGACGGCTCATTTAAGACCAGTGTGTGCGACATAGTCTTACTTATACTCACAGATTTCTCACTAAATATTCTGATTGTGTGTGGATATGATCGTACGTGTGTCGAACGGTCGAAAATAATATTCCTTTTATTTATTTATTTATTTATTTACCTATTTATTTCTTTTATTTCGAATAACCCGAATGTATCAAACATATACCAAGTAGTGCACTAATAATGAATCATGTTCCCAATCTACTCCAGACAATATATTCGCTTCCTACGTAGTTCATTTGTGGAATATTTATTAACATTTTTTAAAAACTTATAATTTCCATGTTTTATTAAAGCACTAGATTTTTCTCATATTAATTGGTCAACTTGCTAAGATAATGTAGATTAAGTACCAACTTGTTTTCAATCTGAAGTCAGAAACAATATTTTATTTTAACAGTTTATAACCACAGAGGTTTCTAGATCTCTTTTATCAATTAACTTCTGTTCTTGAAGAACATGTACTGCCCCCAAAAATATACAAAAACAGTTTCTTCAACGAGTATTTTATTATATTTCACACCATACAATTTGTATTAGTTTTATAGTATTTTTTATAAATAGTTCCTTAATTAACAGCTCTACTCGTATTTGCTTAATAGCACCAACATGCACGTTCAATTAACCGAATTTTTAAATTTTAATGTATTAATTAAAAATACATTTGGCTGAGAGAAATAAAGTTGCACTAACGCTACTGTCGCTACGCCGCTGGTTCGATTCCCGGTGACAATTCTTAACAGATTTCTGAAATTGGTTTATACCATAAATCAGTTTGAAAGATCTGTTTTGGAGCTGTAATGTACGAAACCTTTTGATAATGCTCTGTCATTGCTTAGGAAAATCTTAAATATACACTGAAAAATTGGTAACTTCGCACTATGACAAATCTGGATACATATCGTAAGTATACGATGTCTCCGTACATCAACATTTCTATAAATTTCTATCCTCTTTTGATCAACATTTCTATAAAATAATTTTTAACGTTAATAACATTTCTGTAAATCTATACATGAAGTCGTAAATTACGGTATTTTTAGTTTGTTCATTTGTGAACAATAGTATACAATAATATATTTCATGACGAAATTATGTTTAGTTCTTAAAATTGAAATTACCCTATGAGTACATTCTTAAATATTCCTTTAAGAAGAAAACAATCTACAAAAAAGTACAGAGAATCATGATAAAAATTAAGAAAACAATTCTAGAATTTCTCATTTCTATTAAAATTATACAATACTTTGTTGTATTGAAGTTACGAGAAATACGTGTGATATGATTATACACCAGATCACTGTTTACTGAATTCACCAAAAGTTAAGAAATTTGTAATAACATAAATAAATTTTATTGTCAAAAAACAGTACAAACTGCGTATGACCACGTGGAGGGAAAAAAAACTAATTTACTCTCCGGAAGCAAGCAAGGGACCATCCCATCAATTCCGATCAAGGGCCCTAAGGCAGAGGCGGATTCAAAAAATTCAGCAAAAATTCCTAGATAAGATAAAAAGTTAGCTGCGAGTTATAATACTAATAGAATGTCAATATGTTTGTAATTTTAAGCAAAAAATTACATGTAATACAAATTACATGTAATACAAATAATTACATGTAATATTACATGTAATACAAATAATAACATTACATGTAATACAAATAATAACATTACATGTAATACAAATAATTACATGTAATAAAAAATTACATGGAGTTTACAATAGTAAACTCCATTTTAATAAGGATATTGAGTAGAAAATTGATATGCTTTAAATCATGTAATTTATAACCAAACAATATTTTCAATAAAATGTATCAATATAGCATCTCAAATTTAACTTCTAACACCTTTGGAGCACAATGTTCTGCTTAGAAAAACGTTATATGCACTTTCTGTATGTCTTGCTACGAATTGAAATTAGGTAAGCATTTTATAAACTTTATTTAAAACACAAAACAATTTTTGAGGTGTTTGTTGAAAAACAACAACAATGTATCTTCTTCAAGTATGTTTTTGGACGATGGTCTCGCGGGACACTATTTGTTTACACTCTTCAATGCGGCTTTTTTCGGCTTCCAAGTCGATAAAAAAGAAGCGAGCTTTTTCCGCACAGTGAAACCTATAATGAACATAAATGGTAATTTTTAGAATACCTTATTCGCAACCTATAATTTCAGTACGTTCCTCACAACGAACAAAATATAAAAAATACCTCTTAATAATAAACTACTAATAAACATGTATTTCTCTATCGTAGAATCTTCCAATAATTACATTAACTTTATATAATTAAAGAAATTGGTTATTGTTACATTAAGATATAGTTAAATGATTTAAGTATATACTTATTGAAATTTTTAATTGTTGTTTGTGTTTCGATTTGAGAAACTTCGTGTAATATTCTATTTTTCAATTCCTTTTAAATACACAATCCCATCTCTTCTTCCACAAGAACACTCAAAAAGCGTAGATATGAATATATCCTGGGATAGCACACAATCTGAGAAACAATGAGTGACGACCAAAATATAAATATTTATAATTTATAAGAAAGCGAGTGTTTTCCTCATTAAAATATTCGTTGGACTGGCAAAGTTCGACTTTTAGTCAGACTTCCTCGAGGCAACAATTACATATATTTGGGGTATTTGTTTTTCAGGTCACTGTGAATGCATGTAACCAAGATTGTCTGTTTTTAACACTTTATTAAGTGCAAAATATATTGTGCTTTCAATAACAAATTACCATTATTCTAGTTTACTTCCTCTCCACGCGTAGTAAAAGAGTGAAATGGATGACTGATGACAAATTTGATATTGTGATCGTTCTCCAAGATTATGTTCGTCTTCTAGAACGATGCATTCTAAAGTGGTATTATTTCGGGTCATATAACATGAAATCCTACTAATTTTTACTAAATAACGAAAGTTTCATCTTCGAAGACCAGCATAGATCCAACAACGAAATGTGAAATTTAAATACATTTTATGTGGTTGTTTAATTGTGATTGCTCAGATGAAATCTACATTTAGTAACTTTCATTAGTTTGAGAGCCAGTTTTTCATAATTAGTCTAAATGATATATTTTAATCATATTTTATGTATATGTACGTTGTATTAATTAGTTATAACTTTTTCTTCTCATTCTTGTTCGTTCGTTACAATGAGAGCTTCTTACAAAATGACCCTGAATCTGGAATTCTGGAACCTACTTATCACAATAACTTTGTATTTAGTTTTGTATTGTTATCTCATTAGTTGCTTCGCAGATTTTTTATCATTACTCTTAAAATCGCGTTTAATATCTAATCAATATATTTATCTTCACAAATATAAACAATCATGTTGATTCGTAAAAAGTTATGTAAGGAATGCTTCTGAATTTGCTATTGAAATCAATGAATTCTACGGCATGTCGATAGCAACGAAAGTAAATGGAGAAAATAATGAAATTGATATCTGGGTCAATGTAGATAATTAATAAAATACTATATTAATTGCGATTTTTATTGTCTGATAATCTTAGATAATGTGCAAGAATACAACTCAATTGTATTTAGAAATTTAATTAAAAGTGATATGTTCCTTTTGTTATATTTTCTGAGAACTAAAAATAAACTTTTTTTGTAATGTTACTCTCTGAGCATATTGTTTTATACGTTGCACAATTACAGCCATGCGTTGTATCTTGCATCAAAACATTTTTTACAGACGTAATTTGTTTATTGGTTTAAAATTATTGACGATATCATTAGAATTAACATTTAGTGTTATTCATCCATTTTATATCAAATTCCTTTCTATAATGCTTGATTTCCGATTGACCTCTAAAAATAGCATAAAAGATATGTATGTCATTTGAAATTACAATAAACAACACAATAATTGATGCCAATGACCTTAAGTTCTTTGCGTCACTGAATAAAATTCAGAGGTTATAAGAATGTTAATCAATAATTCCTGAATGTGTATGTCACGAAATTCACACGATATCTTGCGATGGTATTCAAATCCGTGATAAAAACAATATCGATTGGAAGAAGCAAATCTTTTACGGAGAAGTTTATTTTGTTTTATATTCCCTAGGACGGACAACATGAGATGTTATACAGAGAAGAATAAAGTTTATTGAAGCTAAGAACATAAAGAATATTTTGTGTAATGAAAGTCCAAGACGTGTATAATAAAAATTTATAAAATATTTCTTTAATAGCGGCGTAAGAAAACATTTTCTCTCGTTACGATTTAATAGGGATATATTCATCAGAACCAGTCTTTTATTGGTCTGCCAAATATGGAAGCAGTTTCACGTTGGCCTACGATTGGTCGAACGAAGGTATGGAGCTTTTTCCCCGTCGTAGAGGAGTGGCGTTGCAAACCAAACAAATCTAAACTGCTAAGAGCGCGGCACTTAGAATATTTTCGTGGGCCCTTTTAAGATTCCAGGAGTGTATATAAATGACAATTTAAAAAACTGGCGTACCCAGAATGACATACAATTGAATGTTACAACAAACCAAATACATCAATTTGGCATAAACAATTTAATTTTCCAGGATCAATGAACTATCATTTTGAAACTTTCCCCCAAAAGCATGTAACTGTCGATGAACAGAATCGTTCCTAGTTTTAAATAACTTGGTGTAACTATAAATAAAAATATCATGGGAAACCACATCGGAGATTTACTCATCAATTAGATAAGATCATCAATTACGATTTTTTTGTATCTATGCAATATTTGTGACACTGACCTGATGTGCATATTATATTTTGCATTGACTCAATCTAGATTAATGTATGCTCTCAACTGCTGGAGAATACTTACAAAAATCTAATTAAGAAGTTAAGAAAAACACAGAATCACTTTGTTTGAATTAAGTTATATAAAAATAAACGAGTGAGCGCTTTCCCATTGTATGAAAAATTAAACATTTTGCCCGTTGAACCTTTCTTTTTGTTTAAAATTTTAAAAGAATTTTTGGTATGAGAAGCGGAAATGTTGGATCAAATGAATTATTACACGAAACACGAACTACAGAAAGTAGAGCTTTTAGAACAACTAAAATAAAGAAGAATTTGTTTAGACAATCCCTACAGTATATAAAACCTAAGTTGTTTATTCAGTTGTCTTATAGAATTAAATCATGCAATAAACTGAAACAGTATTGTGATATGCTAACGTCATGGCTATTAATAACATCGGATATTAGCTACTTAAACAGAGTAATATGTTAAATAAATTAAATAATTGCAAATATTCATTTACAATCTCCCTCTCTCCCTCCCTCTCTCTCTCTCTCTCATGACATGAGTTGTTATCTCATTATTGTATCTGCGAATGTAAGCACAGTTATGGCTATATTGTATATATTAGTCGTGTGGTGGTATGTTTTCTTGTTATGCAAAAATTAATGTTATTGCTAATTAAATGAATTAATTTGAATGTGGTTTGTATGTAGTGTTTATCGGTGTGTTATTCGAGAAATTATGGTGCTGATAATTAGCTTAATAGGCTGAAGCAAATTTCCAAGCACACGCCACAGATACTAGCATGTTCACTACAAAGAAATTTACAGGAGAATTGGACCATTTTTTTTTGCCCCACAATTATGTTTTATTGTAGTAGCTAACCTACAACAGGATATTTGTCAGTATTCCTAGAGATTTAACCTCTACCTTCTTTTCTAAATTTGATGCTGGAAATAAACATATTATACTTATTTTTATTATTATTAATAATAATATTATCGACAAACGACGTAAATTCTTTGAACATCAAAATAAAGTAAAAAAGCAACAATTATGGTATATGATATTATGCGATCAAAAAATTTGTTTAAAATTACTATACATGTGTGAAAAAAATTGTTCACTACTAGCTTAGTCATTAAGCCAACAAACATTTCTCAAAAACTAAAAGAGTTAAAATTTGGGAATCAAGAAAATAAACAGCATAAAATATCAATATAAGAAGCCTATACAAATAAATTATATTAGCTTAATGATGAAGGTAACATAAAGCAATTTTTATTCAAATTTAAAGAGCACATATTCGGGAATGGTGCGCTAAATTACCATCAAATGAAAATTGAACTTATTAGATGTCAGAAAAGATGCATTGTGGTAGCTTGCAGTAATACGCGGAAATTATTGTTCAAAAAATTAAAGAAACGACTATTTCGTGAATAGAGACCTTAATTCACAAAATATAGAACTAAATAACGACCCAAGGAGATTTCCCATAAATTTGCTCACTACTTTCTTGACTCAAAAAATATTTTCTCAAAAACTCATACAAACAGGAATACAGCATTTAATAACCCTCAAAATCACACTAAAATCTGAGCTCATTAAAATGTATTGTACTATTGTTTGTCTCCTAGTTTAATGGCCATAAAGAAGATTAGTAAGGAGGTGGAGGAGGCGGAGAAGACGACAATTAAGGAGGAGAATTGTACGAAGAAGAAACTTACGGAGGATCAGATGATAAAGATTAAGGAGGAGGATATGATTACGAAGAATATTAAAGACAGGAGAATAAATAAAATTGAGTAGAAGAATATTGAGCGGGAGAAAGAGAAAAAAGAGTAACGGATAGAAGTGTAAAGAGCAAAAATCCAGAAAGAGGCGGCTATTAGCGAGGAAGAGGAAAAGATAAATATTATGGAGGACAAGAAGAAAAGGGAGGAGGAGAAGAAGAAAATTATGGAGGAAAAGAAAAGGATAAAGGAGGAAGAGAAGAAGAAGATTGCGGAGGAGAGGAGGCGGCTTTATGAGGGGGAGAGGAACTTTGAGAAGAAGGAAGAAAAAAGGAAGATTGAGGAGGAGAAGAGGAGGATTGAGCAGGAGGAAATGTTTGAGGAAGAGCTAGAGAAGAGGAGAAAAATTAAGGAGGAGAGGGAGAAGTTTGAAACAGAGGAGAAGATTCGGAAAAAGAAGATTGAGGAGGAGGAGAAGAAGCAGCAGAAGAAAAAGATTGAAGAGGAAAAAAGGAAGAACATCGAGGAGGAGAAGAAGCAGAAGAAGATTGAGGAGGAGAAGAAGCAGAAGAAGATTGAGGAGGAGAAGAAGCAGAAGAAGATTGAGGAGGAGAAGAAGCAGAAGAAGATTGAGGAGGAGAATCAGAAGAAGATAGAGGTGAAAGACAAAAGGAAGATTGAGGAGGAGAAGGAGAGAAAAAAGATTGAGGAGATGCGGCAGAAGAAGAAAACTGAGGAAGAGGAGAGAATGAAGAAGATTCTGGAAGAGAAGAAAAAGAAGAAGGTTGAGGAGGAGAAGAAACAGCGACAGACGATGGTGATTGAGGAAGAGAAGAAAAAGAGACTTGAGGAAGAAAGGAAGAAGATGAAACAGGACGAGGAAAGGAAGAAGAAAATTAAGGAGGAGGAGAAAAAGAAAGATGAGTTAAAGTACTTGAAGGAGGAAGAGATGAAAAGAAAGGTGAGGGAGGATGAAAAGAAGAGGAAAATGAAGGAAGAACAAAAGAAAAGGAATTTTCAGGAAGAGGAAATGAAGAGAAAGATTGACGAGGAGATAATGAAAATAAAGGAAGAGCAGGAGAAGAAAAGGAGGATTAAGGAGAAGGAAAGGGAGAGGATGAGGATGATGAAGGCGCAAGAAGAGATGATGATGGTGATGAAGGAGATAGAGGAGGCTAAAAAGATTAAGTATAAAGAGGATGAGGAAAGGAGGAAGTGGATGAAGGAACAGGAAAAGAGAAACAAGATTAGGGAGGAGGAGGAGATGAAGAAGATTAAGGAGAAAGAAAAGAAGAAGAAGTTGAAAGAGAAGGAGAAAAAGATTAAGGAGAGAGAGAAAGAAAAGGAGAAAAAGATTAAGGAGAGAGAGAAAGAAAAGAAAAAGATGATGAAGGAGAAGGAAAAATTGAAAAAGAAGAGAGAGAAGGAGAAGAAGAGGAGGATGAAGGAGAGGGAGAAAGAGAAGAAAAGGAGGGAAAGGGAAAGGGAGAGGAAGAGGAGAATGAGGGAGAGGGAGAGGAGGAAATAAGAGCTGAAGCTTCATAAGGAGAAAATAGTTAGTGAGATCTAGACGATTGTGAAGAGAGAAAGAAGGTAAATATTGACGATAACAAATCAGTGAAAAGTAATGTGGGAAAATATGGAGATAAAGAAAGATATGAGAATGAAGGTGTAGAATATTACGAAGGAAGAATGGATGTTTGAGAAGAATGAGGTTGAGGAGAAAGATAGGGACGTTTAGGGTCGTGGAGTATAATAAGAGGAAATGAGGCCACATTTAAGTGGATAGAAATCTGGTTTTATTCAGACAAAAATTCTACCACAGAACTTGACTCATTGTATTCCACGAATTCTTACAACAAATATATTTTTATGGTAATTTTTCATCGCCGTTTTATTAGTAGGCATTTTCTACGAAATATTGGTTACTGAAATTGTAAGCAACTACTATTTCTAATATTCTTAAAGTATGTAATTTAATCCTCCTCCTCGCATAATAGTAGGCATATGCTATTTTCCCTTAAAGTTTACAACTTCAACTTCTTTTGTAGCGTTTCGAAGTTAACATGCAGTGTATTTATTCGAGTTTGTAGCTTCTCATCTTACGTATTTATGATGAAGAGTCTAATAGTTGAAAAATTAATACATTTTGTCCTCCAAATGTACATTACCTATCAAAATTAAATTTGTTTTTGTTTTCTGATACGTGTTCACAAAATATTTACAGAAATTATAGACTTTAAAAAATGTCTACTTTCACACGAGAAAGATGCCAAATATCCCCCGCCTCGGGATTCTAAAAATTACTTTTCAGTGTGTCGACATTAGAAGAAAATATAACGATCAATATATGTAGAACTGAACATCGATGTTTAAAAATTCATCTGTTGCTTTCCTCAATATTTCGTCTATGTACAGTTGGAGTGGAATATAGCATGAAATGCACCTCCTGGAATTATTTACGTCAATAGACAAATTTCGTGGAATATTTAATTTTTGTGCTTTCCAGCAATGTATTATACCTAGTCTCGTCCAAATAGGTTTCAAAATGGAGAATCGTATAATTTATATACCGATATTATCATATACATTTTGAAATTGAAGGTAATCATACCACCAAGGGCATAACGAGAGGGGTGTCCATATAAAATATATGTATTTTCACATATTTTTATAATAAATAATCAAAATACAAAAAAAAAGAGATTTTAGTAAAGACATGGTTGTAGTTTTTGTCGTACTTTTTTTAGATTTCGGTCCGGATTATTGGCGTATCAAGGGTGATTGTTAAAAATTGAATGTACAATCACTCTTTTTCGTAAGACACAGTTGCTGTAAGTTGTTTAAAGGAACTTCAGATATCTTAAAACTTTCTTTTCTAACATATTGCTTTTTAAAGAATTACTACAGCCCCTCCGGAAATGTCAAAAGAAGAAAATCCTGGCCACACCCTTGCACTCTACGAATAATTTCAATGAAACGGAAACTCTTTCACTGTTGATTTAAAAGCCATGAATATTCTAAGACAGGAGAAAAATACCTACATGGTTGTCTCAAACAATACCAACTTGTTCTATATAACATTACGTAACGTGTTGAAGACCACGACCATGTAGAACAGGTGAGGTGAAACTGACTTGAACACTCCAAGGCTTCAGCTCCCTGTGGCATGTGACACTAAACTACAGGCACATCGCTAGATAGAGTGCCATCCCAAGGTTGTGTACAGTTAGAAATGAACTATCAAAAATAAAGAGGATCGGAAACAACATGCATGAAAAAAAGATTAAAATTAGTATCTAGAATACTATAACGATGGCGTGACAAAGTATGGGACAAATCAACATCAACTACATCATCTGAAATTATATGGAAAACAATATTTATTGGGATATTGAATCTCGCACCAACTTTTTTTTTAATATAAAAATTTTCACTTTTATTCTTTTATCGCGTACTGTTACTTGACTAAGATACGATCACAAGTTGTCACTTTAAAAATTTCAAATAACACTGATAAACTAAATAAGCTGCGCACATTTTCGTTTTTGTGTGACACATGTCATTGGACCATTCATTAAAAATCCTGTTCCACGTTGTTCCAGAACACGATAGAACGTCAAAACCCATCACTTGTAATTCACGGCAATGTACACTTTGAAACACGTGACTATTGAGACGGACTAAGTTCAGAATGGATCTACCATTTGACTTGTAACACAAACTCAGTACTAGAATATATTAAAAATATGACCTTCATGGTTAAATAGTTATTTTTTAATTTCAATCATACAATATATCGCCTACCACCGAGAAGATTTAGCGGATCTCGAGCAGATTTTTAATTTGGAACCCCACCTCCCCTTCTGCCAGCTCATTCACCCCCCCCCCAATCCCTATAATTAAATATTAAATAAGCGTATGAAAAAATTTCAATTATTTTCTTAACATGTATTTGGCCTTTCACACTCGGTAGCGTTATAAAATACATATTAAGATATTTTATTAATAAATGATAATTAAATGATATTTAAATAATATCCACAATTTTTACATCAAACAAACAAATAAGGTACTTCAATTTAACTGCGGACAAGAATAATCAATTATGTATCGACAATTATATTATAATTTATCTTTGTGGAGCTTCTTCTCTAAGCTGAAAATGACATGTGTTTCTTTTCCTTTTTGATTTTTGTTTATTTCGCCTTGAGAAATATATCATTGGAGGTCCCCTAAGGGTCACATTTCTAGGGGTTCCAGGGCTTACAGATCCTCTTGCCCCCTCCCACCCCCACCCCCAACATGGCGTAACTGTCGACTACTCATTCTCCACTTCAAGTGATTTACCATCCCTAGAATCTGTTGGCGAAACGTTATTAGATTTAAATTAAAAAAGAGTGACTAACGTACGTTAATGAGTGGATATTAAAAAAAGAAATGTTAAAAACACAGAATAAATTAATTTGCGGTAGTAGAATGTGACTCCCTTATTTAAAACATCACAGTTGGCGTCTGAGAGATAGATCGTCGCTACATGGTCCCAGTTCCTAATGACCACGGATGTGACCATAGAAACTAGTTAACTTCGGGCTACAATATATACTCATTCATTCCCCATTCAATACACCTGCAAAAATAAAATTATGAATAATACAATCTGATATTTTAGTTATAAATATATATTTAACTGCAATTGGGAAGATCTTACCCGGTGGCAGTATATAAGGAAATATAATAAAATATACAAAAATATGTTAGATAGAACTGAAATTAAAGATTGTTAAATAAACGATTAAACTAATATTAAATATAAGAACAACATCATCCACGAAACAACAATAAAATTGATATTCATATTTTTCACAATAAAGTTCCGTTGATATTTGAGTATGAAATACTTTTGAAGATGATTTATGTATTTTTAACTTCTCTTTGTTCTTCTAGGCATCTTCGAGTGCGAAAAGAGATGACAGATCGCGCTCAAGCATGCGTTCGAAATCAGGTGGTCATGAATCGAGTTACAACGTCACTGAGGGGACCGATGAATCAGATGAACCAGAATTCATCTTTCCTTCTCCACATGTCAGCGCTTCCGAAACCACAGTACGTATAATTATTGGCTTTAAGTCTTAGTTCTTAAGATGGATACATTGAAGTAAGATCTGTTCTTATCGTGTTGTATTATTGAAAATAATAATAATAATATTGTATTACATTAACTAATAATAACAATAATAATAATAATATTGTATTACATTAACTCATCTTAATGACATTTCAATAGATAATTTCTTGTTATTTTACAATTTTACAACTTTTCGACTCTTATTCCAGTCTTCGTCAGGCACAAATTCGTTTTTACCTTGTCATCTTAAGACAAAAATATATAACTTATTAAATAAATATCAACAAAGAATTATAATAGACTTTCATAAACAATTGTTAATTTTTCAATATCTGATTATAATTTTAAACAATTTGCGGTTGATTTAATACACAATATGTCCAATTTTTTGTTTTGTTTTTTGAAATTTGTTGTTTATCTAAAATTGAGGGAATTGTCCAGCAACTTGTGTGAACAAGTGTGACAAAGCGATGTCTAAAGATAAGAATTAGAGAACATGAAGGAATATTAATAGGAATGACGAAAATAGTACAATACATCATTGTCCTAAGAAAGATCATAAAATGAAATGGGAAGATACTGAGATTGTAGATAAAGATACAAATTTTGGAGAAAAGATACACATCAGGGATGTTGTAAATTAAATCAACTCTAAATTGTTTGAATTTACATATACAGAAAAATTATCAAATGATTTTGATTTCATATTATATTTTTTCTTAATATTTATGTAATACTGTTATCTATTTTTGTCGACAGATGACAATGCAAACACGAATTTGAGAACGTCAATTGCGCCTGAGAAAGACTCGAACAAGAGACGAAACGTTAAAAAGAACTCTAAAATAATTAGAAAGAGTCTAAAATAAGGTAGTTGTTGAATTAAAGATCTAATTGATCCATATTTCAGGAAAACAGAATGACGTAATCTTCACAATACTATAACCTTCCAAATGTGGAAGATTATATCATTACGCTTTCATTAAACATTGACTCCAAATTCCACAAAATATTGGCTGAAACCACGAATGAATTAATATATCATTTAAAACTACAAAATAAAATTATTTTTATACCTTCAACCTTTTTTTATGAAAACTTCTATCTTTAAATTATACTACACAGGAAAATTGGTCTTGACGATAATATTAAGTTAAGTACAGCGAGACTTTATTGTATATACTAGAAGTTCATATCGAATTGATGCAAGAAAGCTTAATTTCAGTTTGGCACTGTAACCACCATTAATGAAATTAAATTTATGGAAGAAGTAACAATTAAATCAGTGAACACAAGATTATTCTCTTATTACGTAGCTACCAAAACATTTTTCTCGTGGGGTGAGGAATGTCTAGTGTTACATAATTATGAAGAGGGGAAGAGATATCGTTACAGGTGCGTTATGGAGGGGAGTGGGATGTTTAAAAAGGAATGTTTGCTTTACGTTATTTACGAACGTAAAATTTTGAACGTTCCTAAAATGTTGGAAGAAAATAAATATTTTTGCATTGACACGTCTCGTAATTTCCACTGTCCCCACACCATTAAAATAAATATCACGCATATGAAAATGATGTTGCACATTGTAAGATCATAAAGTGGCGTCATTGTATGATCTTCTCAAGTTGTGTAAGTTGTACGCGTGATCTTATTGTTAGTTGTAGAACATGTATACAAATACATTTAATAACAAGAATTTTGAAGTAAAGCTCAGAATACAGGGGTGGGGGGTTATCAAACATTGAGATGCTTCAGACGGTTCTTCTGTTGCCGTCCTGTCTCTTGGTGAGAATTCCAAATCACTTTTCTCTTCGTGTGACAGCAAGAGTCTCGTCTGAAACATTTGTTAGTCAAGTCCTACAAACGGTGGAAAATAAACGAAGGAAAAATCTTCAGCAAGAGGCAATAGGCTGCAAAATTTATTTACGTGGCCATAGTTTGACGAGGTATCTCAGTAGCCCGAAACTAATCCGAGTATGTGGGCACCGGATGGACACTTAAGTTCGATAATCTGCGGACAGATGGAGTGAGTGCGGCATTCCAACAAATATACAAGCTTCGTTCGAACTACCCACAATACGACGCCAAGCGCTGCGATTCGATGCTGCACGATTAGGGTAATGTTTGAATGATTTTGATTCGTGTTGTCCATAGTAATTTCCTTACATTATTATTTCTCCTCTTGAACACTCTTTACGTCATAAATGTTACGTCATAAAGTTTGGAAGATCCGCATCTGCACTTAACGCATTCCTAAAATTAAAAACGGATTTCTTGTATTTTTTTTTATTTAATAAATGTTATTTGTTTCTGATTAGTACACACCATTTTGTCTTCTTAATGAGATATTTATTTCAAACGTTTGTAGGTAGGTGCAAGATGACAAAAAAATTTTAAACTGTTATTGTTTTGGGAATGAGGACAGAAAAAAGTGGACACAAATAGAACCCGCCGTACTTTTGCGAGCTCCTATTGTCATCTTTATTTTTGTGGTTCGCTAACCAAAGATGTTCTAACTCTCCAGCGATTTCATCCATAAATCTCTAAAAGAAGTTAAATTTTCTCAACTCAAATAGGACAGAAACAAAAATTAGGTGGAAGAAAAACAACTTCAAGACTTTGTTAGAGAAAAATTTGTAATAATGATGATTAAGTAGTGGGTAAATGAATCACAGATAATGACTATGTTGAGAACTGGGAAAAATGAGGTGTTTTAAATAAATGAGGAAATATATGTCAGTGATATTTTATTTAGTCAATATTGTCTGCTATGGTGCTTCATTATTTCTTAATTAACTATGTTCGCAAAAGTTATTAGATAGCTTTAAGTAACCTATAACACTTAACGAATGACAGCATTTAAGGTATTATATCAGTCAAAGCTACTGGACTAGAGTTACCCTCAAAATGTTTAAATGATAGTTTGAACCATTTCCTATCCAGTTGAAATGAATTTTTATGCCCTTTGAAAAATTTTGAATTATTTGACTTTAAATTACTACGAGCTTATATGGAGAAACTTTATATATTTTTGATATGCTGGAAAAAGTACCTGCTTGACAGAACCAATAAAACCTACCAGAACGTAGCAGATGTAAATAGGAACGATGCGATGACTTTAAGATTTTCATGCCTTACGTGGAATTTACAAGAATAATTCATGCTGAAATTCTGTTCTAACGTAAATGGCAGCCGCATCACGTGACTGAAGACAATGCGATCTTTGTCAAAGAAAGAGTCAAACGACAATCTAAATTTATTAGCAAGTTTTAAAATCACCCACTCATCGGAAGCCTCGCAGGTCGTATTTGTGCTTCGGAGGCAAGATACAACAGCGGCAGCGTGGTTGCACCATTTCATTAAAACGCTTATAAAATCCAAACCATTCGTCCTAATTTTACGATTTAACAATGTTTGTTAAATCCACAAAACAAATAACCCATAAAATTTTATGAAGACTGATTTTTTCCGTCTTAAATTCTTCACTTAAATTAAAGTATTTCAACACTTTTCATAACGTTTTTTCGATAATTTAAATTAACCTTTGTAGATAGACGTACGCAGTCGCGGACGTTTTTGTAGAACTCTTCGAGGCGAACAATATTGCCACTCATAGTTGTCATCTATCTCTAACCGTTTAGGCAGCGTGACTGAATATTGCCGATTTTTCCCCCGATTTCATCAACATTTATCTTCAACATCATTTTCTATCTTTCTTTTCACACATTTAAAAAATAAATTCATCCTGAACATGTAAACTATCTCTTTGCTAAATTTCATCACGATCGGTTTTGTGGTTTAGTCGTGATTGAGTAACAAACAGACAGACACGCTTTCGCATTACGCATTTATATATTAGTATATATTAGAACTCCTTTGCTGAATATTACCAAGTTTCGTGAATAGTTGACACCTTGACTTCAGTGAAAGCGGACAAATACTTTAATTTTAGTCAATGTTGTTAAATTCATGGTGATAATTTCGGAACTGACTGTGATCCGCTACGGTTCAGACAGAGGGAGAGATGGTGGATCCGGGACCACAGATGCCCATCCATGAAAGCACCCTGATGCTGGACAAGATGACAGACGATCGTGCAGCCGAGCCGATGCGCTTCTGTCCCGCCGATCCTCCAATGGGATCGAGTCCTTACGACCCAGGAGCGCTCTCTTCGGATCAACAGCGACGACTCAATCACTTGAAACGGGCCACCGCTCGGGACGATCAACGTTATCTGTCACAACACCCCGAGGTAGGAATATGAAATATATACTCCTGAATTATAATATATTTATTATTAATAATAATAATAATAATAATGTAAATCCGTAGATGAATATCAATGTAAATCTGTAGATGAACAAGGAATAGACTGAAAATCAAAGACGCTGCATGGGACATAAGCTAACTACATGGAAAATGACAACGTTGACCGAGTGGCAACACATTTGTGACTCAAAAAAGGAAACCTATTTGGAGAAACAACAGGATTTATGGTGTCAATCGAGGATGGAGGAATACCAACCAAGAATTATCGAAAATTTATCCAAAATGAAGGAATCGATAAGTGCCGAAAATGCAAAGACATATCAGAAACTATTGAACACCTCACAAGTTCATATCGGCTTCTTGCAAACACAGATTACACCAAAAGGCACAACAATGTAGAAAAAAAATTACCGACACCTTACAGGAAACTGCAGACACGCCCTACTACTAATATGAACCTCCACCTGTCACTGAAAATAAAAATTGGAAACTTTACTGGACAAAGAAATTAGAACGGACATAACCATTCCAGCAAATCACCCTGACATCATGCTTCTAGACCGAAACAAGAAGGAAATTCATTTAATTGAAGTTGCCATCCCACTGACTCACAATATTGACAGAACTTACAGTTTAAAAATTAGCAAATACAAGGATTTGGCTGACCAGCTCAAGAAATTCTGAAAAGTGGAGAAAGTAATTATTCGACCTGTAGTAATTTCGGCGACAGGAATTATACTGAAATTCACAAAAACCATTTGGAAGCACTAGGAGCAGCCAAGACACTGACCAATATGCAGAAATTCATAGTCCTTGCCACATGCCACATTGTGCGAACATTTCTAGGAGAAGAGCTTGATTGAACTTGACAACACCCGGTCATCAATGCCAGATTCAGCTGTGGAAGACGTTCATTCATTCATAATAATACATTTATTGTCATAAAAGCAGTTACAAACTGCGTATTTGCCACATGGACAATAAACAAAATTTCTCTTCGGAAGCAAGTCAGGGACCATCTCACCAATTCAGATGAAGGGTCCTAGGGCAGTGGGGAATTCAGCATTTCTACTCCTCCCACCCAAGATAAGAATAAAAATAGTTAACTACGTGATATAATATCAACAGAATTATTATATATAATGGAAAACAAAAATGTTATTTAACATATACGTACTCTTCCTGAAGGAAAACCGGATATAAAATCCGATAGGGACATTCAATTCACTTCGGCAATTCAATTTTCAAAAATGTAGATTTACTAGCAGAACTTGACATTCTAGTGCATATATAATATAACATTTTTTTGTCATTTTTTATTTAATCGTCTCGTTTTACCCGTCCGTTCACTCCCCCATTTGGGGCTTCAACCCATTAAGATTGTTGGTGGAATTCACTATTAAGTTCATATCTTATATGACAGTGTATACACAAATTCGATGGTTTCACCCCCAGGCGCTCTTTAGGTCTTCACCCCAGTTGATCTCCAAGCTTGGATATTTCTGAGGAATCTACAACGTGACGCTATGTGGAATACAATGCTTTTCTTATGAGAAAATATCGGAGCGAATTTCTAATTTTAAATTGGTAATGTGTAAGTATGGTGAGCTAATAATTATTTATGTTCGAGTGTATTGAACACTCTAAAAGTATCTAACACAATTCTTGCCTTTTTAGTGTATTTATATTTATGTTATATTTCTCAAGGCGTCGTTCCTTTGCCATCTAATACCTAGGCGCAGTGCGTTCAGTTCCTGAACATACTATCAGTGGATTATTAAGTTATATTAATTTTTCTCTGGGAATATTACCATTATTTGGTTCTACTGTGATGAGGAGTATGAAACTAAGAATATTTCTTGATTGAATAAACTATTGTCATCTTGCTGTACTTCCTAAAAGTTAAATTGAAATATTTATTGAAACATTTTCGGAATCAACAAGAGAAGGATATTGCTTGAACTTGAAAAAAAGGGAGAACTTGCTCCCCACCGGAAAGCGCCACTGTACGACAAGATACATGTTTTTGATGTTCTTGTCGCGACTGTATCATATTAGACTGAGGTTGAGAAGTGATTTGTGTGAAGGAAGGTAAAGATGATAAGCAATTGTGTAGTGTAGCTACCGATACTGACCTCAAGATGGATACAAAATTATACGAAAGGTTGGACAGTAAGAATTGTTTTATTGATTGCACTGAGACAGCAGGTTTGGAAACCCAAATTCACGCGAAGGAAAGGATTTCTGCTTGAATCTTCGGATGTGACATCCCAGCCTTATGGTATTCGAACTGTAAGATTGGCGTATCATATCCAAAGGTTTGGAGAATTCCTTACCTTCCCGTTAATTTGGGTCTCACATTCCAACCTGGACTACTCACATCCATTGTTTCATCTCTGTGTGATATCCACTATTAGTCTTAGAAACTGATCTGCATTTATGTTAAGGGCTCTAAACGTTGGCGAACCCTAAAGCCCTAATTTAAAAAAAATCAATTTATGTTGTATTGAATGAAATTGGAAGTCGGGATCGGAGATCGAACGCGGGACATCCAGCTTCACGCGCAGGTTCGCTACCACTGCACCCTCCCGTTAGCGCCCCGACATCTTCTACCAATGCCATTGAACTTGCGATGATCCTGTACTTAAATGAAAATGGTAGGCGATGTCGGAAAGCGAGCGGGAGGGTGCAGTGGTAGCGAACCTGCGCGTGAAGCTGGAGGTCCCGCGTTCGATCTCCGATCCCGACTTCCAATTTCATTCAATACGATATAACATAATAATCGTATAACATAATTAATCTGTTACCTGGTGGTATGGTTTACCCCAATTTAAGAGAATGATGTATAATCTCTATTTCTTTTCTGACACCTGCGTAGATTGGTGCGGTGTGTTCACTGCTCTTGTCCAGCATCCTTCAAGAGCAACCGCTCAACATTCGCGAGTTCTGCTCGAACTGGGTGAAGCGAACGGAACTACATCAAGAGGTGGATGAGTACTTGACTCAATATCCACCACCATCACGTCATGATGACTTAGCTGAGGAACACGACTGGTTCCCGGAGCCAAAGAAAGTGGGTTCCAAACACAGCTTCTACTTCATTGGCACTTCTTGCCCATACTGTGGGACACAGTTCTGACACGCCAACCATAACAATACTAACAGAAATTAAACCTTGTTGAGTCTAAGAGAGACAATTTCCAGACAATTTCATTCACCAATTCTCATTATCACATTATCTTCATCAGATTTTAAATAAGTAAGACATCTTTCCTTATTTTATTGTTTATTCAGCTAACGTTTCGAGATTAAATTTTCTCTCTTCTTCAGAGGTGGACTATACTATTCTGACGTCATTGTGAATTATGGAGAAGGTTACGTCTGTAACGAACATTCATAATTTCAGTTAGGGATTGTAAATGAGAATGATTGTGATAATTTCCGAATAACATGATTTTAATTGTTCATCTGCATTTCATAATTACAGTCTAGCCCTGTAGAAGAGAGAAAATTTTATCTCCAAACGTTGGCTGAATAAACAATATAATAACAAAATATGTCTTACTTATTGAAATTATGTATGTGTCAATTTGTGAATGTAATGAATTAGTTGTGTTGTGCTTTATTATTGTTTTGTTTTTATATATTGAGGAATGTAATTGCAATTCATGTTTAATTCTAAATGTTTGGTAGATAATAGTTTTAATCACAGTTAATAGTTTTACAATCCATGAAGGTTGGCAGCAATGTAGCGTCACTGATATGAGTAATGGGAGGCATCAAAACGTTGGTATATCAATTAAAAGTGTTTTACTTGGCCTAAACGCAAGATATCCTTATTTGTGTAATATGGAGGCCGAAAACACGATCAACGATAAAACATTAATGACTAATGGAGTGTGCGGTTGTGGGTAGGAGGTAGAGCCTCCGCCCAGGGTAGTGTTGACTCCTGCCGGAGACACGCTTCGTCGCATCGAGAAACAACGACGTCGCAGCAAGAGCCTCTACGACCATCGCGCAACCATCTTACATCGCGATCTGTTACGTGAAGGCGCCGAGGACATGATACGACGCTGGTTGGACGACATGCTCACGACAGCGCTCTCCCACAGAACGGACTACTGGGAGAGCTTCGAACGCGCTCAGGAATTCATCTCTGACGAGCGGGTGCCTAAGAAAGCCAAGAAGGTGAGGGTTTTTTTTTTTTTTTTTCGTAACACGGACACTATTGAACCCCTCTTAACCGACCTCGAATCAACCTACCTCGGATTAACCGATCTATCCCGAGGATCAGTTTTTTTCTCTCTCCCTCTCTTCCAGTGCATAATAGCTGACAGATAGTGAATAAAATATTACAGACAGAGAAAACATTTCAGGAATTTCAAGAGATTGTAACAAAAATACTTCATATGAGGCACACAATCAAAAGCATGTTCGTATAGGATACCACAGAACCATAGAAGTTAGAGATAAAATATATGTTCAGTAAATGATAGGAATTCCAACCCGGGTAATATCCTAGTGATGCGCAACCGGGTGTGTCAGTCACCCAAAAAAAATGAGATGGTGAGTAAACATTGATTGGTAGAGGGGCCTTTCCTGGAAACAGGATGACATGAAGGCAGATATGCAACGTGTTAGTGTTTGGGGCAGGCAGGAAGCGGAACGGGAGAAAGTTCGCCTGTTAGATTCCCCCCTTGCTTCAATTTTTCTATGAATCAAGACGTACATATGTCTATTTTTCTTTGAATCAATTTTGTCGTGTTCGTTTATGTATGTACAGCACAATAGAATGAGTTTTAATAACGTCTCATTTGCTTGTTTATTGGTGTTGGGTAAATCTATTTTTCACGAAAACGTTGGATTAATTGGCCAATTGGGTAACCAGCCAGGGTATCGGTTCCGATCAGACCTGTTAAGAGGGGCGCTACTGTTCTAGATAATATACCAACAGCACTGATCTAGTGGTAGCGTCTTCAAACACTGCTTATCCGAGCTAAGTGAGATTCTCAGATGGGGTCTCACTTATCCATTCCTGAAAAATGTGGGTTCGATACTATAAGTTCCCTGGGAACCCAATATCTCTCCTTCCCAATTCCCTAACCCAAGTCACAGTGAGGTGGACGAACAGACCTCAGCTTGAAACTCGGCGTAAGAAATGAAGTAAGAAACACTAATATATTAATCTAAACGAATCATTTACTCGTATCCCCACTAAGTATAAAAATGTCACTTTCATGTCTGTCTAAAAAACAGCTTGTCCTCTTAAAACTCGAGAACCACAAATACGATTTTTGTGAATATTTTTTTAAATTGATAGGTATGTTCTCACGAAAGGTATATATTTTGTTATGTTATGTATCACGAGTAATAGGCAATGACGATAATATACAATCAAGTCGGGAGAAAATCAATCTTGTTCACCTCAAAGAGTTCTACGAAAACGCCCACGAAAACATGTCTATCAACGAAGGTTAACGTAAATTATCGAAAGAAAAAGGGTTTTTTAAATAGATATGTTAAAATTCTTCAGTTTAAGGGAGGAGTAATCAAGTAGGGAGAAATAAACCCTCATGAAAGAAAATGCGTTCTGTGTTTCGTACATTCACAAAAGATGACAAATCGTAAAATTTGGACGAATAGTTTAGATTTTACTGGTTTTTTAGTTTACAAGCCTCCACCGCCGCCCCCCAGGGGACTTACATCTAGTACGTACGTGTTTGGCAAACACGGGGCCCCGAGCTGAGTGTGGCTTTACTTCCACTTACTTGTGCAAGGCTCCTTCCTTTCTCTTTTCTGACCTTCCTGTGTCACCTCTTGTTCTTTTCGATCCCGACGCTATTAGGGCTAGGATATCTTTCATTTTCCTCATTTTTTGTCCCCCACTCATTTTTTGTCCTCATTGTTTTGATTTTTGGTTTTGAGGTATGTTTTGGTATGTTGTAATTCAGGAGGGTTTTTAGTGGGTATGGTTGAGTCACTCTGAGAGTCCCACACGCGGGGATAGTCATGTTGGCTCTCCCTAGTGCGTAACTGCATTTTCCCTGTCTGTACAAGATTTTAGGGGCTCTAATGACCTCTAATGATGTCGGCGAGCCGTAAAGCCCCACACAAAAAAAAATCCACCGTATGCCTGGGGGAAGCATTCGCCTGGCGCACCACCCGGCGACAGAGGTGCTCCACGTGAAGCACACATTTTAGACTTTTTAGCCATTTTCCACTAATCTAAAGTATAAAGAAGATTTTGGGTAACGGTGAAGCCGGGGCGGGTAGATTGTCATACATAAATCGCACACAAATGTTTTCCCACAATTAACTTCACTTTTCCAACACAATGCTTGTTCAAAACCGTTCACTTCACGTTCACCTTTCGTAAGCTCCCAACTACAATTTGAATTTTTTTTTTTTTTTTTTTCAACTTTCAGTGGATTATTTCGGCGCCTCATTTATACAAAGAGCTCTTTTTCGAGAAATTTGAAGCTCTATTCTAGCAGTATCCATACACATAAGGGCCTCCATACATATATATGGGTATTAAGTAGATAATTAATTTCTTAAATGCAATTTCTTTATCGTTGTTACCTTGTGTTCTAACCATTTTATACCATGCGTGTATTTTATAGCTATTTGGGCGCTGATTTGTCTGCTAACTCACTACGCAGTTCCCTATCTTATTCACGTAAAACATTTTCTCGCGGTCATTCCGGAAATTGATATGGAAAATGGGGTGGACACCCCCTCATTGGGGGTGGTTGGATGATGAGACTTAAATTTTTGATTCAGATGTACTGCTTATGTCTAATGGCACTAAATTCAATGTTTTTCATCATTAATCAACCGATTTAAATGTGAGAAAACCCCAGTTTTCGAAAAGGGGTCAAATGATCAAGGAAGTGGCAGGCCGAGAATTTATTCCATTGATGAAATAACACGTAAACCATGTTACTTGAACAAGCGCTCACAATCCTTTGTAGTTTTGGAACGCACACTCTACAAAGGGAATGGGGGATAGGGGGTGGTTCTACAGGTGCGGGTGATTTTTTAATCTCAGCTACTGGTGCGCACAATGTTGAGTCTGCGTAATTGAGACAGCTCTCCCCGCCATTTTAAAGAGCGATATTTTTGCTGAATTTCCTCGAAAATTGCATTTTTCTTCACTTTAAGGGTGTCCCAGCGCGATGAGGGTGGCACGGACAACTCCCAATACGGGAGTGTCTTGATAAAACAAGAGCTTTCTCAAATTTAACTGATATATTTTAAAACATAGAAATTATGAAGCGATGAATTTACTGCGCCGCTAATTTTGACGGTCTGTGTCATGAATACATGTTTATAGAATCTGTTCTCATAGGGCGTTATATTTACTATTGCCTTGGGGCGCCATACTTTTTAATTCGCCTCTGACTATCGCTGCAGGCGAAGACCAAAGGAGAAGAAGAGCGCGATGCGGCTGAGCTGGCGAAGGCGGAGGAGGCCGTAAAATCAGCACTGAGCGCCATGCGGAAAAAAGTGGAAATCATAGATACGCGGAAGAAAGCAGGTTCTCTCATCGTAAGTCCTCAACAATTACTTTCATTCAAGGAAACTGAAGTATTAAGTTGTTGTTTCAGTTTCTTTTTTTGCCCCACGTTATATTTGCGCAGGTGGTAGTGTTGTCGCTTCTCACCAAGTCATCCCGGGTTCGATTCCCGATGGGGCCAGAAAATTTGTAGTTTTTGACATTAATGTCCCAGTTCATATAGCTGAGACTACTGAAAAGCCAACCTTCCTTCCTCTATCCAGCTCCTCCTAGTATCAATAACTAACTATTACTAACCACTTCTACTAATCCCTCCAAGTGGTTGTTGGTAAACCCAGCTAAACGGCCCACCTTCTAACAATGACCTACCTATCGCTCCTTCAATACAAGTGTACAACTACAACAATGTAAAATGGGAAATGTAGCGTGCAATTAAGTTTATCTACAGGAAGAAGGTGAGCGGACTATAGTTGGTGGATCTTTTAACAACTTGGTCCACGTGGAAGTGTTAGCAGGAGTACTGAGTAATGGTAATAGTTAGTTCTACTAGGAGTAGGAGGAGGTAGATAGAAGGAGGGGGTCCGCTTTCAATGGTCACCGCTATATAAACTGGGACATTGAAGTAAAAAGCTAGAAAATTGTGAGGAAATACTTCACTGGGTTAACAGAATAACCGCGGTGTCGTACTCTCCAACATGGCCCCTTGAATCAATAGTTTACGCTCTTCACTGCGATTGGGTGTTAGTTGTTATCTATAATAGAAGAACCCATTCATCATAAGTGACAAAGGAGTTGGTCTCAATGACACATGTCGTTGTCCAGAACGACCATTTTAACAATTCTATTTGTGTTCCTCCTTAACCTCCTTCCAACCTGTCAAACAAGTTAAAAAACGTTCCTCATTGATCATAAGTTTTTAATAATTTCAAGGTATTTACAAAATACAAATGTAAACGACTCAACTTCAACATCCAGTTTAACGAGTTTACGTTCACGTAGAAACCTGCTGCACAAAAATTGCTCTCGATGCTGTGGTACAACAATGTGAAAGTGTGCTATTGCAAATAAAATTAAGACACTGCATATATTATATAAATTTATAAAAACAAAATGATAGGCTCTTCCAACTCAACAAAAAATGGAATTGAAGAAACACACTCAAACATAAAATCACTCTCATATATTCGATAATCTGCAGACAAAACTAAACCCCTTACAAACAGGAATAAAAATAGATGTCAAGTATTTAAATACAAATATTCGTGTACATACACATTGCATTAACTGCACTATGACTCTCTGAAGAATTTTATAGTTATATTTTAAAAATTGACGGAATCTCCATTCCAACTTCCCGTCACCACGTGTGACAATTTCACCTAGTTAATGCATTACCGAGTATCTGTAGTATTGTGGATGTTTCCAAGTAATAATTATCAAATGAGTTATTGTTTTTTATTATTCCGTTTTTATTGTTATCCAGGACGTGGTACTATCTCAGAAGAAAGGAAAATTCCACGAGTAATTTTATTTCTAAAATGATTATAAGAATCTCAGGTACCAACTTAACAAACATAGACACAAATGAAATCTTCATTTTATATATTAAGATATTTATTACAAAAGATTCCATTTATTTTAATGTTAATTACTCCATTCTCCGCGCGCTCTCCATGAGAAATTCCTGGTATTGATTTCCGGTGGGGCCCGAAAATATTTGTATTTTATCTTCAATGTCTCACTTCCCTTGGCTGTGTCAATGTATGAGAACTTATTCCTCCTCGGCTCACAACTATGGTTGTAATCTTCGGTTCAGCAATCTGGTATAACGAATAATTGTAAGATTATTATAGTAAAATTATTTTGCGATATAGCGATAATAAATGTGAATTTGTATACTTTTCAATAATTTATTAATTTCAGAATCGGTTTACAAATTAATTATGAATCATTTCTCCTTTATCTATGAAAGTCACTTCAGGCCTGAGTGAAACTGCGAAACAGCTGTAGTTAATTAAACTCAGCGATAAAACTGAACGACTCATCCGGTCTCGAATGGGAGTTTCTTTTTTATGATACTGCTTATCCTTCGTTATAAATTAGTTCAGACAGATAGCACGTTAACATACAAAGATAGTGATGATATCTTAGATATTGAGATATAGAGAAAATGCGAAGAAGTATGTTTCATACTTCCTAATAAAATTGAAGTTTCGAAAAATCCTTCCGAAGTGAGATTCTCGTGAACAAACGTAACAAATTGTCTATGTTTGCTGCCTTTCATATTTTCTCTCTC
Organism: Laupala kohalensis; assembly: GCA_002313205.1. Classification (NCBI taxonomy): domain Eukaryota; kingdom Metazoa; phylum Arthropoda; class Insecta; order Orthoptera; family Trigonidiidae; genus Laupala; species Laupala kohalensis. The sequence goes on from NNCF01128014.1 coordinate 1,301,520, forward strand.
TGCGAATATGAAGTCAGGGAGGACAATGCATTAAACTATTTACCACTTTTTCACCCATTAAAAAGTGAAATATTAAAACTTCCAGAAATTTGTTTTTAGATATTTGATTCAACAATATTTACAAACAAAAACCGAGATGTGATAAGTTCGATAGGTACTCGCGCAGACGACAGAAACATTGAATCTTTCCTCCCCCTTCACATTCTTTAAAAATGAAATTTAGAAAATCCCCAAAAATATTTTTATATATTAGCAATGTTTACAAACAAAAATTGCGATGAAACCTAAAATATTTCGTGAAATAAAGTAAGAGTAGTGAAAATTCGAAAACCATTTTTTGAGGGATCGTACATAATTCAATTTGAACATCGTGTCCTAATTTGTAGTTTCTAACTTCAGGCTCTGCGATGATGAATCAGACAGGTGCAAGGCATAAAGATTTTCGGTAATGCACGTGGAATGAATGACAGATCAGAATACTCCGATGTACATGTAACACAGAAGCTAACGCATTTCATCAGTGCCATATACGTTGGCAAAACATGGAAGAAAACTGCAAATTAATAACATGTAGTGAGTAATGTTAAAGACAAACCGTCCTCATACTGACTCTAAGGTGTGCCCATGGCATTCACGGAGGATAGAGCTCCGCAATTACTTGACCTCGACAATAGGAGGAGGAGATGTGGCCAACATCTCGCTCCGGCCAGTTTGACACCAGGATAGACCCGGTACTCGTTTTACAGCAGACTGAGTCTGGACGTTGAGGTATGAGGAAAATTCTGACATTTCACCGGGGACCTAACCAGCAGGTCAGCTCTATAACCACTGAGCCATTCTGTCTCCGTAATGTAGTGAACGAGTAGTAATTGCTTTATTGTGGACTGGCATTTCCAGGCATATGTCGATAGGATCTTGGTATTCCTGTCAGGAATCATCTCCTGTAGTTTCTCACCTTGCTTACCGTGCTCCCTGGTAATTCCTCGTTGGGCTGTTTAGGACGAGCAGTTGATAATCGACAAAGATGATGAAAAAGGAGACTTCGCTCCCGACCTCAGAACAGTAGACGCGGAGCGGGTGGAGGCGGTGGCGGAAGCTTTGCAGCGATTGCGTGCCATTAGTCGAGGTGGACCATCGTATATGGCGGCTCTCTCGGAAGCCATTACAAGCCTACAGGAGCATCGCGAAGGTACGTACAATCACTGTAATACTTTTTACCGTTTTCACATTAAAAACACAACTAGACCGCCGTCCGCCACCTGTGGTCTAGTGGTACCGTCCTCGCTTCCTCGATCCCGCTGAGCGGTAGAGCGTGGGTTCAAACCCTGCTGGGCCGAACTAGGTGAGGCTTTCAACTGGGTTTTCCCTCTTCTTCTCCAGACGGTTCGGTACCATAAATTCCGCGGCAACCCAACATCTCACCTTCCCAATTCCCTTACCCAAGTCCACGGTTAGGTGGAAGAGCAGGCCTCATGGCCTGAATCCCGCCAAAAGGCATTAAATAAATAAATAAATAAATAAACGTTTTGACTGCTAATTAAAGTCATTTTGGGGGGAAATAATGGAATAAATAATATTTATTTTTATCTGGTGACTGAAATTAACTGAACATTATTATGTGTTAAAATAAAAAAGTTAGTCTAAAGTCGTAAGAAATATTAAAATATTTATATAGGGGACGAGAATATTGTCAGTATGTACAATAACGTTCACATTTTTAAAAGTGGAATACTCGCAATGAATGGGGACAGATTTCATTCGCGTCACTCCGATTCTGATATGCAACATGAAAAATCAACACCGGATAATGTTGGGGGAGGGGGCGCGAGGAAACCTTGTACACCGAAATAAATAAATTAGGGTCTTAAATTAATTAGAGAAATAAATTACAAATATATCTGAAGAACCGGGTAAAATATGTTGGATATGTTTACCCGTACATTATGCTCGTAGAGAATATAGATGGAAGAACAGTAAAAAAATATTCTATTCACTTGAAAACCCAGGATTAAGCTCTTAGAAATAATTATTGGCACGCGCGAAGTACACAGTTAATAATCATTCCGTCACAGTTTTCACTGCGGCGTGTCCGGTATATATTTTCCGGGTAATTTTCGTTCTCACTTAACTATACTCGTAAACTCCGGTTACCGAGCAACAGTTGTGATAAATCGCATTGGTCGGTACTGTCGGAATCTCCCCTAGTAAACCTTTCCACAATTTGGGGTAAAGTTAGGATGACGTTGTAGTCCAACGAATATTTACCTAACTTCTAGATTGGTTTTAGCATAATATTATTTGAAAATTCTACTTTATTTACCAAGGATATGATACTAAGGTAGGAAATTTAATCCATTGAAGAGTTGAACAAGGTTTACTAAGATGTGCATGGGAACTGCTAAGTAACTAGAATCCCAGTTGACTTTTTATGTAAGTGCACCCACGTATCTATTGCATGCTCTGTAGCTTAATGTTATTGCAATCATCAAATTAGCTGCATTTTTCAATCCTATGCACATGACTCAATGTCTCAGGACTTTGAGTACAGTTACGTGTAAACCGGTTCTTAATCGCACACAGCATTAACGCATGGGTTCATTTATCCGCGAGGATGTGTATCACGTCTTTCATAGTATTAGCTTGGATGGAATTAGTGTACAGATTTGGAAGGAGAATGGGTGGCGTAGTAGTCAGCACCCCTGCGATCAAAGTAGGATATCCCGGGTTCGATTTCCAGAATGACTCGTCGCTATTTTCATGTCATATATCTTGCCCTATGATTATCCAGGAGAGTTGGAGAAGCCGCCCACTGTTTCTGAGCGCGCGTTGCGTTGGTCGGCCATCGTGAGAGGCGAGCGCGCGTCTCTGGTGGCGTACAAGCAAGACGTGGACGAGAAGGCTCTCCGCCTGGCAGCCGCCGTCGCGTCCTCGGAACGCAAGAAGTCGGTCGAACGAGTCCAGTCACCGCGTGTAGTGGAGATCGAAGAGGAGGAGGAGGAAGAGATGGAGACGAAAGTGGAGAAACGCAAGAAGAGAGACAGAGGCAGAAAGAAGAAGGTACAGCAGTCATATGCCTCATATTCCTCTAGCAAAATGCAAGTTTCCAAGTCCTTTAGGTCGGTATTACACAGTCATATTTCTCTCTCTCTGATCAAAGATATATGTCCAAAAATATGACTGTGTAAAGGCACAAGCTTCGATCATAGTTCAACTATGATCATATATCTATCACATATCGTTGAGAGAACCTTCAATCATATCTTGCACCATAGATATGACATAGAAATTTGACCGTGAAATACCGGTCTTGTTAAGTGTAGAAATTCAGGTAGTATAAGTAACATGGTGGCAATTCTTGAATGTCCTAATTCTTTAAAATGAAATAATAAACTATTATCTATTAACTCGTAAAAAAATTGAAATTTACGTGGCTATTTTTTGAATAAATACTACATTGATGTTGTACGGGCTCCTGTGAATAAAGTCTCTGAAAGGACGTTTTAAAAAAAAACATTTTCCATGTAATTTCCAGTGGAATCAGTATAAAAACCCACCACATGCATCACAAAATTATAAAAGAATAGAGAAGTACAAAATAGTCCTAGCGAAACGGGTAAATTGGAAAATAATAGTTCAATAAAACTAACAAAAAGCAGTAAAATTTGAATCCGACAGCCATTGTTACTCGGTCACCAATTGTCAGTTTGCAACTGAAGACTACGTTGGTCGTACTAAAAACCATTCTTCAAGTACGTTGTTTCAATTTTAATTAATGATTCACAAATTTTAATGAAATATTCCTGAATTGCTGTTATGACTACTTGTTGAAAGTACTATAATAAAAAAGAGTTATTGAAAGTTTCATAAATAGTTTTGTGCTTAACCAACGACCTTAAATTTCATAAATAGTTTTGTGCTCACACTAAGTGCACATCCGAACGGAAAATCGTAACTGGGTCCCCAGCAATCTAGCGGATTCGCAGTAACGTACAACCTTTGAGGGTGGAGTACCTTCTAGGAGAGTGGTGCCATTAATTCTGCAGACTAGTAGACATTAACGATTGTTGCTGCCGTTTTCTGCCCTTCGTGCTGCGACACTTTCATGGTCTGGGCTGTTGAGGAGTGGTATTGTTTGAATTGAAATTCTTCTTTTCTTCTTCTTCTTTTTTTTTTGCACACGGCGAGAGTGCTATGCGTTGGCGTGCACAAGAACTAAGTCATTTCAGGGATCATACTACGTCTGCTTTACTTCAGCCTATCTCTTGGATCCTCCATCTTAATTCAATGGTGTAAGTAATGTACTGGATTATCTTGAAACTTCGTTATGTAAAGTAGAAAAGTGATGAGAACTTCTAATACTTCATACCGATATATCCTTGCGTAGTAAGAATGAAAGTAATAATTTAAAATTTCATAACAATACTATGTACAGAAGACATAATCTCGATGTAGAAACCAGTAGTCAATCTTTCTTGGGGAAATGCCGAATCTTGAAGAATTCGAGTAAAAAGACAAATTTATTCTTCACATTAAAGTATTATTTCTAAGACAAATAGCACGATTTATATTTTGCCAAGTATTACTGTTTTATTAAATTGAGATACAGCTGTTGAAAAAAAAGTTGAAATAAAAGTAAGAGTAATTTCATTGTGTTGTCTTATCTATCACGAGGTCACTGCTGTGCACTTAGTTCTAGAAACTTATGAATACGATTCCAACATTTAAAAGGTTCTGTTAGCAGCGACGTCTGAATGAGTGAAAGTGTTCTTACTCATTTTATTTCTTTTTTTTTCTTGTAGATGTCGGCAAAAGAACTGGAAGAATACAACCTACGACTCAGTCTTGTATTCCCAGGTGAGTAAAATTATTGAATTCTTGATTTCAATATTCGTAGGATTTTATGCAGAAACGTGATTCCAGAACTTTCTTGATTTTCGGAACATGCCAAAGTTTGCGTTGACCTATTTCAGTTATCTTGAATTCTTTTACTCGTCCCCAAAATTGAAGATAATATTTAGTATTAGCAGAATTTTATATTTATCAAAGTCAAATTGTCCCGCAACAGGCCCTAAGGTGTGTGTGTGGGTAATTTTACATATACAAGAAACAAATTAAGTAAAATTAATTAGTTAAAAGTGAAAATTCAGACGTCAATTACCCACCTCATTACCTATAACCCATGTTTTCCACGCATCCACACACACATGCTATTATATATATCCGCACTCCAAGGTTCGAAGTGAGTAAGAAAATTAATGGTGAGGAAACACAGAAAATCACTTTAACTATGTTTTAAATGTTCTACACCGTTTTCATGTGTGAGTGGATACACACACAAAAAGAAAGAAGGAACGCATGTCACCTCTCAAATCGTAGATCGTTGTTTATAAAAATATTTTAAGTACGTAACTGAGGAAAGCGAATTTTGTCAAGCAATGTATTGGAGTTACTTGGTAATTGTGGAGCGTTAGCAACATTATCAAAGAATGTTAAATTAAAAGGCGTTTGTATGTTGCTCATTGTTTTATTCTTAGAAAGCTTTTTCGGCTGCATAGCATCCATTGTCAGTAACGTACACTGAGTATTGAAGAAAATTTTTCACAATGAGGCACTCGCCAAAAGTTTTCCTCAATACTCAGTGTACGTTACTGACAATGGATGCTATGCAGCCGAAAAAGCTTTCTAAGAATAAAACAATGAGCAACATAGAAGAATTGAAGTTAGTTTGAACAAAAACAAGTACTTGCACTTTGGTACATCAATACTATGTTAATATTCTTCCTTCTGCGTGCGTATTATTCGCGTAGTTCAGCTAGCCTTCTATTGAGATATATACGAGCAGGACTAGCATGAAGATGAGCTCAGTATGACAAATGTGAACGCGCTCTCTTGATTTTCCGAATTCCGGACTTCACCGGTAACATGTTCACAATGTTTCGTCTCTCTCATATAGGTAAAAAAATTTCCTCACCGTCTC
>NNCF01128014.1:1307533-1325001 GCA_002313205.1 Laupala kohalensis
ACTTACAAACATTTACTTTTATTTAGCAATACTGTTTTATTGTCCTGAATAATATGGCAGAAACTATTTTCCCCCATTTTCACGTTGTAGGCAAGTTTCGCTCGGTTTCATATTTATCATTAAGAATGAAAACAGGACATCAGAACGGTTACAAATAGTATATGATAGTACAAAATGGAACATTACGTTACTTCATATTACAGCGTGGTCAGACGCGTAGGAGCTGTCATTTGTTGGGACGCAAGTAGTGAAGTTAAATCCTCTTTAAGGAAATAAGTCTAGTAGCTCCTTTTCTTGGTGTAATTTTATGTGCTGTGATATCGGAAATAATCCTGCAAAAGAAGTAAAAATGAGGTGTAAATGGTTTGTACGCTCACACTTCGAAATGTGATTTCACGCTGCGAACACGTTTCCCTCTCAATCCATTCAAAAGTTTCACCCAAGGGGGTGTGGATTTCGAAGACTTTGCACACTGACGATTAATTGTTGTTACGACAGAAATGGCATTACTCTTTTTAAGACGAAAGTCACCGGTGTTCGGGAGCCGTAAGTTCCGTGACCTTTGTGTACCTAATGCAACTAGAGACGTAACTTACGTACAGTGCGAGTATTATTTTGTGGTGAAATGACATCAGAGTGCGCGGTTGTCTCGTACATGCGAAGAACTCCTTACGTCATTTCACCATAGAAAAATCGTACTGTACGATGAAACATTATCACTTGGCAGTTGACTATTTTACCCTATATGGTCAAACTATTAATTAAAATCAAAGTAAATAAATATATTTTCATTTGTGTGGATTTGTCCGTACTCTTGATCAAGTATTGATATGCTGACAGAGCTGGCTGATATGCTCCATGACGATGACGACGACGTCAAGGAGGTTAAGGAGATGCCGTTCCAAGAGCAGATGGCGCAGGCGACGAAAGACGCGATTGCGATCGCCATGAAGCGTTTGCGGTGAGAAACGTTCACAAATATCATCTCTATTACGTCTCTGCTCGTTTATTGGACACTGTGCTCATAAGCCAGGTATGAGCTATGGATCAAAAATTCGAAAAAAAATTCAGAAGGTAGGGTTAAATTCTATCGTATAAAATACGAAGGTGAAAAACCCTCCACGTCTTTTGAAGGATTGTAGTGGTGGTGTATTTATTTTCTAATAACACCTCAATGTGTGAAATGTGTAATTATCATAATTTTACGATCTACTGTGACGTGTGCCTGGGCCTGACACTAATCACTGACCAAATGGAACCTCTACTGGTACGAAGTGAGGCATGGGGAAGAGAGGTATCGCTGTAGGTGCGTCATTGAGGGGTAGAGGTTGTCAATAATGGTACAAAATTCTGGACGGACCCAAAAATACTTATCGAATCAACATCTGAAGATAGACTGCATTGCCATTCACAGCAAGCCTGCCAGAAGGGGAGCAGGTGCCAGAGGAGCGGGAGCTGCTGGGTTCGGTCGTGGTCGCGGAGTACCAGGTGCTCCACCAGGTGCCGAGTACTCCACAGTCGGCGACGAGGTGGCTGGGCCGAGGGCAGGCGCCGCCAGATCTGCGGAACACCGGCATAGGAAGCGTTTGGCCACAGCTGTCGTGTTTGAAGGCAAGTACTTACAATGAATATATTCCAGCATCATTTTTTCGACATCTGTATGATACTTGGACAACAAATGAATTTTCGTGCTAGACCGTGAAACAAAACATTAGAATGAATTGACAATATGGAAAACCTTTTTAGTCCTAATAAACTTGTCCGGGTCATACACAGTTATACGCGAATTTGGTCTGACATTGTCCTGAAGAAGGCCACAGCAAGATGGCCCAAACGTTGGTAATTCTGTCTACTGAGACGCGAGTTGTCTTGGACAAACAGGATTATACGGACTCCGGCTGCGGAAGCCTACGTTTATACTCTTTATCCCCGTATTATTTAATACGGAATGTGAGCGAAACACTCGCATTACTTTGACGGGTTTTGAATGTGATTGAGCGAGTGATATGAATAGTTACCATGCTGGATTGACACTTAGCACGGACTTGCTGTGGGTCCCCTTTCCTCATGAAAACATCCTTTGAAGTACGTTTTTCTTCGTCGTATTGCAAAAAAACTAATGATTCACGCATAAGACATTACTATTCATAAAATTATCATCGACCTATGTCTATGTTGACATTATTCAGAAATAAATTTGATATACCGGAGATGAACATGAACCCACAGCTACAATTAAGTTACGATTTAACACGTAGCTGTAAAAGCCAAATTAATTCCCGAGAAAAAAATTTTAATTAAGGTTTTGCGAACATGTGTTTGAACGCCAAAAAGTTAAATAACTAAGTATAATCCACTTAAACACAATTTATCTTGATCAGGGCTGGACCCTGGGCAGATGAAAGAAAAAATGAAGGAACAAGTTCCTGAATGGCCGCCCGAGGGAGATTTTGAAGCATTTCCGGAAGATTCGGTAAGAAAATGATTTTAATTTTGATCGTTGGCTAAGAATTGATCATTAAATCGTTTGTACCTTTACTGCAGTTCTATTTTGTATCTTCAACATGCTAAGGGATTTAAATTCAAAGTAGCGTTCTATATAAAATTATCAGCTCCACTAAGATAATATTATGGTAACTTAAATGTTGCTTCTATCAAGTAATCAGGAGTCTTATTTGTCTTTGTAAAATAAAAAAAACTGAGATTGACGGATCGGAACTGTTAAAAACATTCAAGCGTCTATGTAAGTACAGCAGACAGAAATTATTTTACTGCGACTATAAAAAACTTTCAAGTACAATATCGCTAATGCCATTGCAATACATACTAATTTCACTTCTTTGCACAGTAAAAAAATGAATTGTTTTTAGAAATGTTGAAAAAAAGGGACTTCGACCTTCATGTGATGTATCGGTATTATTCTGTCAAAAAATCTAGAGCTCTTGCATCGACGACAAGCAAATTCTCTAAATACAAAATGAATTTATTAATGCGTTTAGTCAGAGTCCCTGCGCACAGACGGTCAGATAGACCGACGGAGAAGCTCTATTCTAAAATGTCACTTTTTCGGAATTATGTCAAAATTTCGCGATTGAAAGTTTTCACGATTACATATCATTCTACACACAGTAGAACCTCTCTCAACTGGTCTAGTCGGGATCGAGACCTTGTCCGGTTATTCGGATGGCCGGTTAACCTGAGATTCCCGTGAAAATTCGATACTCGTTCAAGAACAGTCTACAGTTACAATGAATAAACAAACCAATGATACGTAATTGCAACTCATTTTATTGTACTCTATGTACACTTCTGGAAATATATAAGGGCTCAGAAAAATATTATAAGCCCAAACTGCTAAGAGCGCGGGACTTAGAATATAATCGTGGGACCTTTTATTATTCCAGCACCGTACATTCATATAAAAACGAACACGAAAAAATTTATTCATGAAAAAATAGTCATATGTACTTATTGATTCATGGAAAAATAGATTCGGAAGAAAAAGGGGAATCAAACAGGCCAACTCCCTCCCAGTCCCTCGTTCTGCCTGCCACAAAACAAACTCATTATTCGCCTAATGTCGGGCCTACTGTCCAGCAATCTACCTGTCCACCTGTCATACAATCAATATTTGAATCACTACCTGCCAGTTGTACGCTGAAAGAGATATCTTAGTCCGTGTAAGAGGCTTTCTACTGTACTTCGAACACGACAAAGTAAAAAAAAAAAGGAGAAAAAGTAGACTTGATGTGTTTTTTTTGTTTCTTTTTGCTCACAGATTGAGAGTGAATCGAGTGATGAAGAAGAACAGAAAGAGAAAGGTAAAGTTCTAGGCTAGGTAGAATATCCTAGAGACATGGAATCCAAATTATTAACTATACCTTTTGGAAGCAAAAGGGGCGACTGACAGCTCATGACACTTCTACGAATTCTGCCGCTCTTTCCACACCTTTCGGTCTCTCCGGGGTTCATGTGAGATTCCAAATTAGCCAAATCCCCGAGAAGTGCATTTGCGTTGTTTATTTTTATTGTAATCGTTTTATAACACAATATTATGAATCATAATGATGAAAGAACTTGATTTAATTTCTATCTATCAGTTAATAGCACAAACGATGTTCAGGAACTCGCTTGATCCGTCTGAAATGCACAAGAGCTTGTCAAAACATGGCGGCTGAGCGCAACGGTTTCGTAATTGATGCATCACGCCTCGGAGAAAGTGAAGTATATTTTATAATTCCCAGTGACATGTAGATAAAAATAATGTAAAAAATACTACAGAAAATTTACCACAAATGAAAGTAAATTTTCGTCAGTTTCGGATTTAAAAGTAGGACTTTTTTACGAAAATAAGTGCTTCCTCAATAAGACGCAATATATTACACAGTCAATTATAATTGTAATTATTTCTTTTAAATCACCGGTGAGGTATATTTCTCAAGTTGAAGTCACAATTAGTACATATTACCGTTTATTTATGTCGATTTCAAATCTTTTAGTGATTTAATTCTATCAACGCTAGTACTACCTTAAGATCTTTATCTTCTGGACACAAAAAATTGACAATGTTTTTTATTTAACGCTTTATTACCAATCTAATATTTGTATTCTTTATTAAACTACGACTAAAATATGTCCAGTACATTGTAACTAGTTCAACCCATGCGACTATATCGCATGGAAAATTGAATCTAATAATATTCTCTATGAAATTACTATTTTATGCAGCAAGACTTTTGTATTTAACAGAATAATATGGTAGATATTTCTTTCCCCCCAAATCTTCTAGCATAGGCAAATTTCATTCGGTTTCATATTTAGCATTTAGCAATGTATACAGGACATCAGATTAGTTATGAATAGTACATAACTGTTATGAACGTGTTTGGAATATGATATTATGCATGGTTCATTACATAACTCACTAAGAATATTGTTTAATTCCCACCAGACTTTCATTTGTCACGACTCAAGTTGTCAAGTTCCTTCCTACTCAAATAAATGAGTCAAGTGTCGTCTTTGTCACGTAATTTTTAAAAGATGGTATTTCGTAAAGGAAGTAGGGGAAGATGAAATAATAGATAATCGCCGACATCTTTTATTGCTCCAACAAATATGATACTTCATTTGTGTGATTTGCTCCGTGCATTTATGCTGAAAAGGAACGAGAGAAATCTGGGGGACTCTTGCGTATTAATGTATATGATGATAACTATAAAATTAAATAGGATAGGAGTAACCGTAAATGAAAGAACCTAGATTAAACCCCTTTTTCGTCATAATTGAGTAGTCTTTGTAATTCATCCATTATCTCCGTAATTCTACTACAATTAACTTCCATTATATAATAAAATTAGATAAATAATTAAAGGTTTACGACTTTTAAAGGACGAGCACTATATATTTTTGTCATAAAACTTAAAATCACAAAATATATAGTATTCGTCCCTTAAAGATCTTAATTATTTATTTATATTTGTAATTTTTTGTAGTCTGCAGAAATAACATTAAACTGGCAGTAAAAAGATAAATAGAGAAGGTAATATTTCCAATTTTACGAGTGTAGTAGGTTACTAAAAGTTGAACTCCGGAGAGGCTGCGAGGTATGCTTATTAACGGTGGAGGGACAAGCGGAGTTCGGGGAAGCGTCTTGAGCTGGCAGCCGCCACATTCGTTTGCCCACGGTATAACAATATCAATTCAAGGGTATAGTACGAAATGGAAGAATTATTGATTGTTCAACACTTTCTGGCCATTCACAGAACTGCAGGAGCGTCATTTCAAATTATCGTTCGGGTTGGGGAAGGAGGACGAACTCGAAACGCAAGAGTAATTTTTTTTATTGTTTCGTATTATTAGAAAATGTAAAACGTATTTAATATCTAGATAAAGAATAATTAGTTGTACATTCATTTAAATATTTTATATAATTTGTACATAGTATTCATTGCATTAGGTATCTAACAATCTAAATTCTAAAGTTCCAACAATATATTCTCTTAATTAAATAACAAACAATGTACTGTGCAACGTGGCTGCTCTTTTGTCAGAAACAGACCATATTTCTCTCTCTAGGTGTAATGATTTTACTGAAACAGATTTCACCAAAACTGAGTAATAAATAAATAAATTGTCAAAAACGTTGTTACAAACCGTAAACCGTATGTTCACAATTATTTAACAAGGTGTTGTTCGTCCAAGAAATGACAACTGATATTTGAACGGACTTGCAATTAAGATCAGTAGTTTCAGTGACATATTAATTAGTTGGTAGATAACTGATATTTTTTCAATACCAATTTTTTTATAGCGGGGATAGTTGTCTGCCCCTTTAAATAACGCCCCTGAAACAGTGCCAAATACAAGTATTAAAAATATTCATTATACCTTTCACAAACTCGGAAACAGCTACAATCCCCCCAGGGGACTTACATCTAGTAAGTACGTGTTTTGCGAACACGGGGCCCCGAGCTGTGTCTGGCATTACTTCCACTTACTTGTGCCATGCTCCTTCCTTTCTCTTTTCTGACCTCCCTTGGTCACCTCTTGTTCTTTTCGATCCCGACGCTATTAGGGCTAGGGTATCTTTCATTTTCCTCTTTCCTCTTCTTTTTTTTTTAATATTTCTAGTAAAAGTCATGTGATATGTTGGAATTTGTGTTTAGAGTTGTAATGCAGGAGGGTTTTTAGTGGGTATGGCTGAGTCTTTCGGCGAGTCCCACACGCGGGGAGAGTCATGTTGGCTCTCCCTAGTGCGTAACTGCATTTTCCCTACCTGTACAAGTTTTAAGGGCTCTAATGACCTCGCTGTTGACGAGCCCTAAAGCCAACAACAACAACAACAACAAAAAAACAGCTACAATACCTAATCATAATGCATATGGAGAACTGTAAAAGATAGATCAGTACCAATGTACAAATACAGTGTGTCCCACAAAGGCGTATACACTATATGAACTTAAATAACTCCAAGAAATGACAAATATACGATTTTTTAAGTCTCAAAGATGTTCAAAATATTTCTTATAATGTTTAAATGTTGAAGATGTTTAATATGGCTTCCATTAGAGGAAATACATCGTCTCCGTTGCGGTAGATCAGATCGACAAACATGTGATATAGTTTCTATGGAATTGGATTTACAGGCAGTAACAATCACCTCTCTAATAGCATCCAGTGTACGTTTTGTGGCGTAGACACTGTTCTTCCGAGAATTAAATTCTACCCACCACGTCTCTGCACTTCATTTATTTTCTCATATTTTCAAAAAAAAAACTTAAAATTCACTTCCGTTACTCAAAGAATACAGACATCTTGTTAGTTACGTGTCACTACAGGCAATTGAGCTTAAAAGAAGAAAAAAACAATTACATGGGAACAAGCACTTACCATGACAGATCTAGATACAAAAAGTTATATTTGGTTACCTATAATGCTTTCTCTGATATTAACTTCCATTCAGTGTAAATCCCTTTTTTGGAACATTCTGTACACTGTATTTGTACCATTAAATTTTGTTTTCATAGATATGTAAGTTTTGTAACTCTTTAAATTCACATATTTACCCTTAAAATATACCAAGTAAATTAACCTCCTAAATTAATTCTTACTTCAGAATAAGTGTTTCTTCCAAATGAAAGTTAAATACTGTTTTACTAATCATTAAATGTTTATTTTTCAGAAAAAGAAGAAAAAGAGGAGGTATGTCAAATTTCGTCTATTTTATATTTCACGTTGTAAGAATGTCGGTATACATAACGCACCAGGAAGAGTTAGGTATTAAATAGTCACAGGTAAAAATATTTAAGAACTGACAGTGAAATATTCGAAACACATTGTAAACTTAATGCTTGTCGTCTGGGTCAATGACAGGATTTGATTTAATTTTTGGGACCGCTGAATTGAAGAAACACCACTTACGTCTACGGTCACCTCCCATAAGGAATAAACACCCTTTGTGTTGGGGGTGTGAAGGGAATGAAATGTAAAGATAATCGAAAATGTCTGATATTAGAGTTAAGATGATTATTTTCGGGGCCGCTGAAATTGGTAGTGACATTTTCGAAGACGTAGAAGTTTTAAATAAGCCTGTATACAATCCTAGCACCAGTAAAATGCCAGATACCAGTGACGAGTGTACAGATTTTGGCGTCGTTGATTTGGTTGTGTAAGTCAAAATTCAGACCTCATGGCAAAAAAGACACCCCTAGCACAACTTGGGTAAGGAGTGGAAATGGGTCTATAGTTTTCAGGGTTCTGATATGTTTAATTATACTAACAATTCCGCAAATCACTAACGTTAACGCATAACATTCTTAGTGGATATCAGTAAGGATATGGGAAATAATAAACGTTGGAGACATATTACAGTGTAAACGCGAGCAATGCTGCAGGTACTCGGCTAGTGTTCCGATTTCTCTAAATATTCTAATTGAGTGGATTCTTTGGTCTTAGTTCTTAGATCAATGAAATCAGGTCAAAACACAGAGCGCTCTCCTGTCGAAGACATTGAAGAGGAGTAGATGTTTTCCAACTCAAACGTAGTTCACCAACGAAACTAATTTACTTTCAGGGAGCAAAGAAGAGCCCATATTATCAATTCGGTCCAAGTAAAATAAAAAACAGAAAAATCTCTTCAGCCCCGTTTCAGAAATGTTACAAAATGTTATTTCTTCTTTATGTCAAGTGCACTTTATATAAACGTTATAAAAATTCCAGAGTAGGATCATCATTAAAAAGCGTACTCTACGTCAAATACCAAATATGAATGAAATACACTAATATGCACACTGAGACGAGTGGAATGCTAAAATGAAGATAATATATTTATTTGAAATATATTCATATTGAAATCATATATCAATTAAGTCAGCTATTTTTTTAACTCTGTTCAAATTGGACGTAGCTTATGTTGAACTAGAAAGTTTTCTCTTTAAAATTTCGAAAGTCCTAGGTCAAAAAAGCGTTATAGTTCTGTTGAAAAGACGGTATATGAAAATAAGCCTTTAAGGTCGACGCGCCTGAAAACGATTGCAGAGAATTTTTAAACCCCTACACTGTATTCTTAAATGAAAAAATTGTGCTAAATACTGTAGGATCCTTTTTGCTATCTATTATTCTTAATTATTGAATTAATAGACATAGTAATGAGTATTCGTTAATTCTTTAATGTATTATCAAAACTAAAACAAGAGCCCATTTTGGCAAACTTTTATCTTGTTCTCCTTTCAATTTAAACGGCCGTTGAAATCTTATCTGGAAAAACCAATTAACTCTTTTGCATTCCATTCGCTTAGGAGAAAAAGGAATCCGGAGAGGTCGAAGAAGAAGAAGCGATGGAGGAAGTAGCCGCAGAAGGAGAGGGCGATGAAAAAGGGGGCAGCGAAGAGGAAGACTTTGAAGAAGGAACAGAGGTGGAGACGGCGCCCTCCGAACCGGACGATGACTACCAACGGGTGAGCACGGCAAAAAATACAAGGACGCGATTTAAGTACATTCGATTTCATTCCTCTTTGTACTTAGTAATAAATTTATTGACAAAAAAGCAGATAAAACCTTCGTTTGACTAGAATCGGTCATATAACTTTACTCACGCAAAATGTAACCCAAGGAAAACAGAACATGAAGGGGAACGCACTAAGTTTTTAGTTTTTTGCGAAGTAGTATCAGTAAATTAGTTTGTTGTCCTCTATATTATTAATTTTTATTTATATATTGCCAGTCTAACTGGCTTAATGTTGGCACAACGTTTGTACACAGTGCAGCCAACGCTTTTATTTCGTCATTGTCCATAAGCGTAATGAAACGTGTACCTCGCGTTATGTTGGCAATACTTTCGGATTTCTTTAAACTTAAATCTATCGCCAGCATCGGGCATCAATTCATTTCGCTTGCTTTCCAGACGCTATTCTGTTCTTTCTGCATCGAGCATGTGGAAAGAATATTACTTTGTGGCTTTGTTTGTTGTGTTATTAAACTGTATTTTTTACAGCAAATAGTCGCTTTTGTGACTACTATTAACATTTATTCAGATATTAAGTAAATTCGTAGAAGTTGGTATATCGCGTTAAGCTGTCCTATTGCATTATTTTCGGTAAAGCTACAAGTCTTTACCATGGACGTCAGATGTGATCTCATTTGAGATACCCTTGTGGAGTACTTTACTTTCCAATTCTGGAGTTCCCAGACAGATGTAACTGCAGTTTAAGATATTTGTTAATTTTTTGCTTCCCCCCCCCGCGGAGTATTTTTGCTGTTGTTATTATTTGGCTCCCCCCACCCTTTAAATTTCGTTACGCAGTCACTGTTCCTGCTAATTATCGTGTCCTGTCGTATTCTCAGGTTTCCGCCGAAGACTCAGCGGATGAAGGAACTGAACGAAAGAGACCAACGGACGTGCTGAGAGAGAAGTTGAAAGAGGATGAGATCAAGAGAGCCTCTGTCCCTGAAGAAAAACAAGAACCGGTATTAGGCGAGGACGAAAATAAATTCGTGGGCTTTGACGAACCCGTCAAAGATATCAAATCGGAAGATTCGAAAAGTGTCGTTTCCAAGAAATCCACTGTCGCTACGGAGCCTCAGATTCCTGACCCTCCGACTCCCGGAGATGAATCACCTGCTGAGGAAGAAGGAGGTGGAAATTGAAGCGAGCTCTTTCGACACGGCGAGGGAACTTGTCTCCATGTATGTATGTTCCGTTGCGATGTGTATTATTACATACACATTCATTTTCATTAAATCCTAACTATTAATTATACTTCGTAAAATAAATGTTAGAGTGGAACTTAAGTCTTCATTTTATTGAAAGAAATAATATTAATAATAATAATAATTTTACAAGAATACTATCTTGAGAATTAGGCCAAGATCACAAAAGATAAACTACTTACCTCGCCCGTATAATCTACCCATTCTCAGAGTTTCTTTTACATTTTTGGATGCTCTATGTGAGTGGGAAGATGCCTGACGTGTGCGAGTGGTGGATGGATGAGTGGTGTAGATGATGTTTTTTAGAAATGTTGTAAGAAATCTTGTGGGTGGATGGAATGTATCCGAAACGTTGCTGAGTTAAATAGTTTGTTTCTTAGGATCCTGACGTAATCCTTAAGATTCATTTCCTATAGTATGATGTGACCAAGAATTCCCAAGAAGATACATAATCATAATGTTGTATACTGCGTATTTAGCTATTTTATTCTCCTGACGCAAGGACCATCAAATAGATCAAAGTACTTCGGGGTCCCATAATATCTGGCAGAAATATTGAGGGACCCAAAATTAGCATAAATCGCAAAGAAATGGTTGATGCCGTATCAGGGAAGGAAAGTGTGAACAACAGACGATTTAAAAAAAGTTGAACTCAAAAGAATCAATAATTTTCTGTTTCAACATTTACAGCAAATGTTCGGAAGTACGTCCAGCAACGGCAATTATGAAATACTTTTACTTTAAGTAAACAGATGTCAGTTTAACAAATCAGTGTATCAAAATATTTCTTAAACTAGAAATCATTCATTTTCTACTGTTTAAAATAACTTTAACTGTATAAATAAAGAAAATAACACATGAAATATACATTTTGAGTCAATAATGATTTGTGGGGAAGTTTCCTTTACATTTGTCATTCCCGTAAGCTGAGCCTGGTACAACTACTCAAGTGTTACGTCGAATTCCTAGAGCACGATTCATACCGCTGAAGATGAACAAAACAGTTTTTACGATGTCAATATAGATTACTGAGTCACCAACATCCAGGATTGCTGCTAAGCCATTCACTAATACTTCCTTAAGAGTAGCCCTACACATTTCATTCATGACTTATCTTGGCCCGCGAGCCATTTTCTATCCACTGTCCTTAGATCGGACCGGCACCGAACAGGGTTTGCTGGATGTTGCCCGGCAAATAAAGCTAAAGTGTCATATTTATTTACTTTTAAAGCAATATTTGATTCTCATCGACAATTTTATATTATTTGATACTGCAAAATGTTATAGTGTATTTCTTTAATAGTCAGTATTACAATAAGTTTTCTCATTGTAATGTATGACGGAGTAATTCCGAACGCAATATTCTTATTTACTCTAATTGGACATGCACGTCATAGGTTTCCACAGGTCATCACTTGGACGGCGCTGATCTAAAGAATAACATTATATTTAATCTAAACAATAAAATGGGGGTACGCTAATGAAAGGAGAACTTGTGTATTTTTTTAATTTCACTTGAGAATTATGGGAAAATGCTGCGAGAGCAACTTTATCGAAATTTGTTTAAATTTGAATTTAAGACAAGTGAAAAATTGTTTTTCTCTTTTATCTGAATTGTGACTGTAACATCAGGACCAGTGCCGTATATAGATTTTGAAATATTAACACTTTCAAGTACTTTGCTAGTCAGAAATTCCTAAGGCGATTAAGGGCTGGGCCCGTCGCCGCCAAACAAGGAAAAATACCGCAACTAAGACTTCCCGTCTATTGTGAAGAGGCTGAACAGTTCCCAGCTACTTCTGGAAACTGAGATGAACGCCCTCAAAGGAAAGCGAGTGTGGAGGGAATATACCAGAAGTTGTCAAAATTAATGGTCAGCCGAAAGGACGCCGTGTTCTCAGTACAGTGGCGAGGGTGTAGTCACGTGACCTCCGCTCCTGTATAAATTGGGAGGATTGCAGATCCAAAAGTGACTTTCAGACTTGAGACTTCTGCGGAAGTGTATGAAAGTACGCAGGTTATTTGACATGTAACTTGGTCAGTTTTTGTCAACAGTCAACTGAGAATTGCTGCGGTAATTCTATTACATTGCTATCGGCGCGAATGACTTAGCTTGGAACAGTTAGTTATTTCGGGATAGCAACTTGGAGACTTTTGAGATTCGGAGAATCTGAGTTGATTTTCCGAGTTAATTCATAACACCAGTATTTATATCTGTGTGTAATTGTTGCTTTTAGATAGCAATATCTTTGTAATAACAAATTCAAACTTGTATTTATGATTTGCGAGTTTGTCTACATTTGTAAATATTCAGATCTCTATTTAATTTGAATTAAATATTTACTTGTTATTACACGAGTGTTTGATTGCTTGGGGAAACCAAGCTGGTGGCAGCGAACTCTACCATAAAGGTTGTGGTTTTTGGTTGAATCCCGCTTCTACCCAAAACTACGCACATCGCATCTGGGCTTGCGGTGTGCCATAACAGTGACCTACTTATATTTGAACATCACACATAGAATGTGAAAACATGTCCAACTTGTGTCCTGAATAAAAATAGAAAGAAATGTAATGCGTAATTTCTCATATTTCCGGAAAATCCCAATTTGTCATAGTTGTTTGAATCAGCTGTGGTACGTCACATGATGGTGTCGTGTCTCTCTCCCTTTCTCCCTTTCTCCCTTCTCCACCAATAAGAGGCGAGCGTCGTGAGACAGCTGGCGCCAAAGGGACTATGGGAATTTGTGCGTAGTAAAAATTGCTGTTATGAGAAATTATGTGCTCCAAAGTTATGGACACTCTTGGCGATTCTCCTTTTATTCTGGCATGAAGGACCTATTAATCATCCTGGGATCGGAAGGCTCCGGGAACACTATAGACAAGCCTACTATTTAACGCTGTATGTAATACAACATATGTGTCCTTCCCGTCGCATAGTGTTTAATTATAGTTATATTTTAGAAAAAAAATTTGGTAGACAAAATAAAACATGAGTCCCCGAAGAGGATAATTTGGACCTTCAATGGTCTCCTCTCCAATGGTATGATCTGATTAATGTCTCGATGATGAGAAGAAGTTGAATCATTTGTGGAACTGTAAAAACATTATGGATAATTGCACTCAATACAGTATATCCACTTAAGTCACATGGAAGTTACTTAAAAACTTATCGAAATAAGCTGTTTCCAAAATTGTCATCTCAAGGATCACGAACATCTAGATTGCTTATTTTATAATGAGTCAAACTTGAGCATCATTCAGTTCAGAATTAAAGTTAATCTTCATATACAAATTTGAATTCCCTATTTTTTGATCTTTACTCTTTTATTCTTATGTATTTTCTACGAGAATAGCACAGGAAGGACTTTTCTTGTGGTAGTGTTCAGTTCACTCACACACTTAGAATCCACGCTCGTGGTACCGAGCAGTACCGATGTACGAAAGATGCGTCATATTCTGATATAAAAGGTGCACCTTATTATCAGCTTTGTCAGTTTCTAGGAAGTCGCCGGAAGAAGCAACATGGAAACGAAACACTTGCTGCTCTACCTTCTTGAGGCGATGGCATCCAGCGTTGTACTCGCTGACGAGTGCAACTTGTACGGTCCGGTCGATATGGGGCGATTGATATCTACCAGGACTTCAACCTTCGTTCCTAGTGAAGTTACCGAGCTCAAAGACGACAAGACAATGTAAGTACAAAAAAAATATCTAAACAAATATCGATTCGGCACCAAAAGTTCCCCGGCTACCCAACATCTCTCCTTCCCAATTCCCTCACCCACGTCACGGTTAGGAGGAAGATTAGGCCTCATGGCCTGTGCATCGCGAAAGATCGAAAGGTATCTGGGGTTTCCTAGACGCTCGCGAGATCGGTTGGACCAGTCTATGGACAGAAAAGTAAATGATATACTTTATATTATTTTCAAGATGGGTAAAAGTCAGTAAATAATCGTCAGTAATCTTCAGTAAAAGCGAATCAAAATATCAATGTATGCTTTTCACTGACATAGCTAATTATTTGACGTATTCAAATTATAGCTGCAGAAACAATAATACTTTTGTATATTTTTTTAAATCAAACTAAATATTTCTTCACGTCTTATTGATAACCCGTGAAAATACTAATTCAAAGGTATCAGATTTATTTCATTCATTGCGCAGCGTGAAAAGCGTCTAGTTTTCCTTGTCCGTATACCAAATATCGATTTATTCTCTATCGATTCTGTCTCTGTTGTTGCTCATTCAAGTTTAATAAATGTTTTACCATTTTATGTGTGTTTTGGGGGAGGATTTAAGGTAGTGTTGAAAAGAAAACATAGTTCTATTTAAAAATAAATGTCAATATCTCTGCAACTGAAAAAAGTTAATCATTTAAATAGTCAAATAATTAACTTCACGTTACGACATATCTGAAAGTGAGAACAGCACTTCAGTATCATTTTTCCTGTAGATCAGCGCTGTTCAACTTATCTTAGCCCGCGGGCCGTTTTCTTGGCACTTTCGATCAATCGGACCGTCACGGGATGGGGTTAGACAAGATACTTGGTAATTGTGAAGTATTAGCAACATTGTCAAAGGATGATAAATTAAACGTCGTTGGGTTGTTGCTCATAGTTTTAATGTTATAAAGTTTTTCGACTGCATAGCAGCCATCGTCAGTAGCATACACTGAAAAAATCATGAAAGTATACAATAATTGAGATGTAAAAACTGTATCGAAAGAAGTGTAAAAATTATTGAAATTATGAAATGAAATAAAGAAAAGAAGAATGAATAGAAGAAAGCAAATGCATAGTGAGCAAACAGACGAAATTACATTATTGAGGAAAACGTTTTGGCAAGTGCGCAGATGGCGCCGAACGGAGGTCATTATATGGTAAGTGAAAGTTGGTTGCGGGGTTGTCGGGGTTTTCCAGGAACTGGCGGCAGAAGACGGAAATAATTTCTCAGGGTTTTAACAGTTTGGAGTAAGGTGCGCTGCACTGGAGAGTTGGGGGGGGTGAGAAAGAAAGAATTTAAAGCTAGTTTCATAAGAGGGGAATGAAGTTCAGGGATTTGTTCATTTAATAGGGAGATGTTTTTTTTAGAATACTATGGATATGTAAAATTTCTAATTTGATCCGGGGTCAAAATCTATTTTCTACTTCTAATTTATGAAGATCTTTCTCAATGTTGAAAGTGTGTTTCTTTTCTATTAGGTGGTTGGCGAAGTGAGACCCATGCAGCCTAAAAAGTTTTATAACATTAAAACTATGAGCAACAAACAAACGACGTTTTATTTATCATTCTATCATTTTTAGACAAGATGTCGCCCGACGATTGAAATTACTGGGTGATATTTACTTATCTGTTACGCGATATTTTGATTCTCGTAAAAAATATATTACTTCGAGCTTATTATTTCGAGCTTATATTAAAAAATATATTATCTTTATTTAAAAAGGATTATTAATCCTTAGTATTACAAAATATTTTCGTATTCTAATGTACGACGGGGTAATACCGAAAACAATGTTCTACTTTCTATCATTCGGGAATCGTTCTATATAATTCCTTGCCCAAAAATAAAAAAGATATTATGAAATTGAATCTCTTCAAATCCGCAGTAGAAAACTACCTCCTGCACCAGTGCTTCTACAATGTAAAAGAATTTATTGATTTTAATAAAAGTTAAATCCGTCTTCTACTTTATCATGCCATTGCTGTAGTACTTTTAAAATAACTTTTAAATAATTTCAAAAACTATTTTCTTGCATGATTGTTGTGTCTTATGATTCATATTAATTTTGTTTTATGTGTACTCAACTTTGGCACGGTTGTGTACATAAATTCTGTAGCCCCATCCTGGCCCGGGTTTTGCTCCGGTTTTCCTTCGCGTAGAGGCGGATTTCTTACACAGGTTCTCTAGGTTTTGTCTAGGGGAGTGTTTATTGTAACAATAAATCGTGAATTTAGTGTTATTTCAATTCTTATGATTTGTCAACACTATACTCAACACTATACTACAACACTATTATTTTTGAATCCGCCTTTACCTTAGGACCCTCAATCGGAATTGATGGTCCCTTGCTTGCTTCCGGAGAGTTAATTAGTATATTGTCCTCCACGTGGTCATACGCAGTTTGTGCTGCTTTTTTGACAATAAATTTATTTACTTTCTCTCACCGGTCATGTGACCTGAAATATTAATGCTGAGAACATAAACATATAACAGAAAGTTGCTCCCTTGAACGTTTGGTGGAAAATTTGAAGTAAAATGTACTAGATCTCGTGGACCGTAAACATAAAAGGATTCTAGGATCTCTAGTTAGCGCCGCTTTAGGGTATTTTGAGTTGTCCGCTTTTAATGACTCATCCTGCTTATAAGTACATGAACACAACCAGCGTTTGAATTGGTCTCGTCCCGAACGTTTCGTACAATTTTAATAGTTTAATTAATAGATACCTCCGCAGAAACAACCCTCATACCTACCCCATAATGACGTCTACGCTCATTGTACTGCTGTTACCCACATGTATACGTAAATATCCGTTCGCGAGGGATAACTTTAAATATCCTGATGACTTTTCTAGAACAGTTAAAATAAACTTCATTAAAAAAGCAGTTGACAACTTCATAGGACCACGTAGAACAATAGACTAATACCATCAATTCCGATCGAGGGTCCAAAGACTGTGGTGAATTTAATATTTGCAAAAAAAATATTTAACTGATATGTGTTCATATCTGTTAAATCACACAAACACACACACACACA
>NNCF01128017.1:8918-34779 GCA_002313205.1 Laupala kohalensis
GCGCACTGTATGCAACAAAACAGGAACTCCGCGGTGTCTTCGGAAACTAACTCGCTTTAGGTAATACGCCACGGGTCGGACATTACCTTAAATAATATAAACTAATTTATATGCAACATCTCGTCATCGTCTATAAAATTTCTTCAACTCCTCGTTGCACATCTATCTGGCCACATGTACATAATTTCCTACTGTCACACTCTTACACCCAGAAGGTGAGGCAACAAAGGGTCACAAAATCCCCTTTGCCATCTCCTTCACTGAGACCATTCTCACTGTCATTGCTGCTATTAATGATCCTATCTTTTAATTCATGCCAACTATCATCAATGTTTCTTTCATAGTTTACATTCATAACTACTTCGACGCAATTTTCTTCTCCCATCTTAAGCAAGTCGGTGTAATAAAGGACACATGGGGTAATAAAAGACAAATAATTGATTAACTTATGTCATTCACGTTCAACAACTTTGAAATAAATACCTCAATATTAAAGGCAGCCCCATTCATTTTTTGGCATTTTTTAAACATATTTAGTTAAATATTTACGTTATTTAATATTAAGCAATAATTTTGTCTCTAATCCCATGAGAAGTAATAGGAGACAAAAATTAAATTGCCTTAATTGTCCGAAAGACTTAATTCAAAGCACTCTTTCAAACGAACTATGAAGCACATTTCAACACCAAGGGGGGAAATGAAATTTTAATTTTCCTAGTGGCATAGAAATGCTTGAGACTTACTATTCACCTATTAGTAACTCTCATAGCATTCCTCTATCATATGCTGGCTGTGGCAACTAGGGCTGGTATGCAGAGGTTGAATAAGCATGGAATTGAAACTATCAGATCTATCTGTTCATAATCTCTCATTTGGAAACAGTTCAAATAAAGCATTAGGTTGAGTGCCGGATGAATTTATGTGAGTCCGATCATATTCACATAGTGCTCTCAGTTTAGGGCGGATCTATTCTAATAAATGTTGTACTTCAAATGAAAGCAAATATTTCTTATGCTACTGGCATTACTACTATGATTACAAGACATTATTACAGACCTTAACACACTTCATTAAAATGAATTTAAATTATTGATTTACTATTGCATTTGCTGTTACTATGTGCAGGCATTAAATTAGAAGCACTGCAAATAGTATGTATTTAGTAGCAAATAGTATTTAATAGAGAGCAATTTATTTTTCAACATTTGTGAGATATTTGCAGAAGACCATAAAAGTATAGGCTAATATTTCATAAAAGTTGTTTTTCTCTTTCAAATGTAACTTCAGAAACTGTAAAATGATCAAAGAATAATTGTATGGTTGGATATTTCGTTGTTTTCGTGATCACATTATTTTGACTGATGTGTAGATGATCAGTTTATTTAAAATTAGAATCAAAACACTGAACCATACAATCAGAATTGTCTGTATTTCAATAAAAATTAGGTAACCTTCATTGACTTATTGATCTATTTTGATTTTGTGAATTTTCACTGTAATGAATACGTCATAATTGGTTTTAATATATTGCTTATCTGTTTCAAACGTGGGCCATTATTAATGAACTATTTTAACAATTCTTGGTACTAGGTCCCAAATAAGAGCATCATTGAATGTGCCAATAATTCAGTATCATCAATTTTTTAATTGTCAACCCTTTAGCCACACGTTCACCATCTACATATTTGGTAACTTTTGTAATTATATGCTTCATATAACCAAATGGAGTAGAATACTAACGTGGATAAATTTATTATTACTCATTGTTGTCAATCACAGTTGGTAAAATACCAGACCTTCTTTCTTAACAGAAGTAGTATAAAAATTATGTTACATTCCTTTGAGTTAAGACTTGTATCTTTTATATTGAATCATTTTTTACCCTATCAATGAATGTAGCATCATTTCTCAATGACTGTACATTCACAATCTTCATCAAAAAACGACTTTATAAAAGGGTAGTCAGACAAAGATTGAAAAAAATAATGGTTTGCGTTAATAACTAATGGTGTTTAAAGCAATGTCTGCACTAATTTTTCACCTAAAAGAAAATTTTGTTTTCGCTGNGCAATGTCTGCACAAATTTTTCACCTAAAAGAAAATTTTGTTTTCGCTGACAAAATTAATGTATTAATACAGTGGACAAAACGTAAATGAAATTTAAGTTAATAAAATTAACAATTATTAATAAAGGTTTCCTATGACTTGTATTCCATTGTGGGAATAATACCACATATAACTCAAGTATAGAGAATGAATCAGAAATCACACAAAGGATATGTCTGAATACAGTGAATTACAATATTTCTTAACTTTTAGAGAAATGGTCAGACTTTTTATTTTAAACTTAAGTCAGATCACAAACAACTAGTGTGAAATAATGTACATGAAACTGGATAATGGTTTAACATTACAGATTCACCATGAATTCACCAATACACTATAGAATAATTAAGTTGCTAAAAAGTAAAAACAATAGAAAGCTGCAACAATAAAAATTAAATAAAAAATGTTTTATAAGTTAGATGCAAATGCATATATGTATCATGTAATTTGCTGCATGTAATCAACTGTAAACTGCTATAGCAATGCATTTATTTACCTCTCGTATAAACATTTTAAAATAGAAAATAAATTTAGTTAATTATGTAGTTTAATTTAGATGAATGGACAAGTAAATCCATCAAATCAATCTATTGAGAAAAAGAAGCTTTCAAGATAATTCTCTAACACGTATTTTAGCCAGTGTAAGTTCGGTTATGCATTTCCAAATTACACTTGAGAGAGAAACAATCTGCGCAGGCTTTACAAAAGTATGGCTCGTCACCAATGTGAGTTCACTTATGTCTTTTCAGATTGCTCTTCTCAGAAAAAGATGATAGAGAGACAACACAAGAGAATGGCTTCTGGCCTGTGTGAGTAAACATATGACTTCGTAGACCACGCTTTCGTGAGTATGATGCTGGACAGACATCACAAGAGTACGGTTTCTCGGCTGTGTGAGTTCGCATATGACTTCGTAGATTACACTTTAGAGAGAATGATGCTGCACAGACATCACAACGGTAAGGCTTCTCGCCTGTGTGAGTTAACATATGACTCCGTAGATGACCCTACTGTGAGAATGATGCAGGACAGACATCACAAGAGTACGGCTTCTCGCCTGAGTGAGTAAACATATGTTTTCGTAGATATCCTTTTTGTGAGAATGATGCTGAACAAAAATCACAACCATATGGCTTCTCGCCTGTGTGAATTAGCATGTCTTTTGAGTTGGCTAATACAAGTAAAACCAGCATCACAAACTTTGCATAAATAAGATTTCTCTGCAATGTGACAACGAATGTGTTCTTTGAGATGTTTCTTTTCTCGAAAGTACTTTTTGCAGACGTAACACGAAATTAGGATTTTGCTTTTGTGAAAATGTGTTACTGGATTCAGACTTTTATCTTCAACAAAAATCGACTGGGGATTGTAACTAGAAAAATTATTCTCTAGTAAAGGATTACATTTACTCTCGTAGTTCTTCTCAGAGCCAAACACACTACCACATTTCTCAGATTTAGCTTCTTCAAAGGTTTTGTTGAATTCCCTTTCCTCTTCAGTGTTCAACGAGCATTAAAAAGAGTTGAATACAGAAAGCTTTATTTATATAGCATTAAAAATTCATTCATGCTTTATTTATATAGCATTAAAAAGAGTTGAATACAGAAAATACCTTGAAGTTCTTATAGATAGTCATAAATAATGGAAATATTGCGTAAAAAATATTGTTTAATATAGTCATTACCTGCTATAATTCTTTGCTAAATTAGAAGGTATTCTAAATATATTCATATATTCATTCATATATTTCTAAGTAGACAAAGGGTGAACAATTTCACAATAAGACTATATGAGATAAAGTTTTTAAGTGAATATTAAATACAATCTAATGAAATTAAATAATGGATTTTAAATGGCTAGCAGTAAATTACCTTTGGTGAGGAAGATAAAAGGAAAAGACATTAAATATAAAATAGAATCTAATCAAATAATAAAAGAAATGTCATATTAAAAATTAAGGACATAATGAAAAATGTTCTTTTTTTAATTCTAACAGAAGTTTCTAAGACACAACATACAAAAAATTATGTGTAAAACAAATCAGCTCATTAAAAAACCTCACCTGAATGGTTATAATTAGCTCACACTTGATAAAGAGGTACTGCACTTTAAAACACCATTCAATGTCAAAGGATGATATCTGTCATCAACAGTTTTAATGTCCCATCCATTTTAAAATTGTATCTCTTCTACCAATCAGAATTAGAAACATAAACAATTGATTCAAAAATTCCATTCTAATCCATCACTTTCATCAGAAATACTGTCCTTTTAATTAATAGAATGGATCGTCTGTTGATACCTTACATTTTGCTTGCTCTGTGCAACGCCCAGGTCTTTAGCAGTTATTCAATGTGTTTTTTAATTTATTGTCAAAAAACAAGACAAACTGCGTATGACCACGTGGAGGACAATAAACTAATTTACTCTCCAAAAGCAAGCTAGGGACAATCCGATCAATTCCTTAGGCAGAGGCTGATTCAAAATTTTTAGCAAAAGTTTCTAGATAAGATAAAATGTTAGCTGCGAGTTATAATACTAATAGAATGTCAATATGTTTGTAATTTAACACAAATATGTTTGTAAATTTACATGTACAAGTTATTATCGAACTAAAGATTATTCCGAGTATAGTGTTTAAAAATCATAAGAGTTAAAAAAACACTAAATTCACAATTTATTGTTACAATAAACATGCCCCTACACAAAGTCTAAAGAACCTGTATAAGAAATCCGCCTCTACCTGAAGGAACACCGGAGAAAAACCTGGGCCAGTATTGGGCTACAGAATTAATGTACACAACCGTGCCAAAGTTGAGTACACATAAAACTAAATTAATATGAGCCATAAGACAACACAATCANTTGTTATAAGTTATTTAAAAAGTACTACAGCAATGGTGTGATAAAGTACCAAACGGATTTAACTTTTATTAAAATCAATAAATTCTTTTACAGTGTAGAAGCACTGGTGCATGAGGTAGTTTTTAACCGCGTATTTGAAGATATTCAATTTCATAATGTCTCTTATATTCTAGTGCAGGGAATTACATAGAACGATTCCCGAATGATAATGTCCTCTTTGGCAAAAAGTGGTTGACACTCTAGGGTGATGAATCTTATTACTATTGCAAGTATTCTGTTCGTGACCAAGACTCTTTTGTATAAAGAAAGGGTGGCACTTCAGTAATTCGGTCTTAACAAACACGACAGTTTCATAAATATAAATGCAGGGAAGTGTTAAGATATTTAATTCCTTGAATAAAGGTTTACAAGAGTTTCGGGGGTGAGATTTAAATTTCTTTTTCTTGTTTCTCATTCTGCCTAAAAATACTCTCACATTTCAAATATAATTTTTAACCATAATATGACCAAAACATGAAAAACAAAATTGATTACATGTGATAAGCTCTTCAAAACTTTTATTTTCAAATCTTTTGGAAAATTTGTTAAACTGTTTCTGCAAACAGAAATTGTTTTTGACTAGTGACAACCTCAACTTTCCTCAAGACTTGTTTTGACAGATGCCACTAATCTTTCAAATTCTAATTCACTCGCTTTTAAACATATTTGCAGTGATTTGGTTATATACTGCAACAAAGGACAAGTAAACAGTCTAAGGATTTGATGCTCTTTGTGCCAATTGAGTGACATCTCTCAATTGTCGAGCTTCTATGAACTATTTCTCCAAACTTCATAAGACTTTGAGTTTTTTAGTTTTGTATTCTTTTATCGATTGCCTTATTTTAATGCTTTATCTTGCTAGTTGCAATTTATGGAATTAAATTATTTTGTTGTCAATTCTATTGCTCAACTCCCATCTCAACATCTTCATCACATTTCGAAACCTCAACACCCAAAAGTATCGCAATTTTTTCTTAAATTCTGTACAATATTTTTCTGGCTCTTATTCTTAAAGTAAACTATATATTGTTTTGTAAACATTACAAACTGAACAGAAACAATACAAGTTTACTTTCGGATACCAATGCACTTGCTTCAACTGTTACACGAGTGTCTGGAGAGCAACACACCATGTTTCAATTGATTGGTCCCCTCTTTAAATAGGATGACCAAAAACCTACCAGACACATTTACACATTCAAAAAATATATTTATACATGATAAATTATTCAGAAAATAAATATAGAGCATTTTGTTTTATATTGGAAAAATAACAAAAATATTTGTGCTTACAATACTTATGTCATCCTTTATTATAAACAAATTCCATTTGTAATTTTATATCTATAAAAAAATACTGCACATCCTTCAAGTCAGGATTCTGAGATAATTTGTGTTCAAAGAAAAGATTCTGGAAGTATAACTAATGAAGATATAGAATCACCCTGTTTATCACAAAATACATCTTTAAACAAAAAGAAATCTGATACAAATTAACAAAAGATTTATAATTTGCACAGCAACGTGGGTAGCAAGTTGTGCAGTTAGAAGCTCATTTGAAGTTCTCCCTCAAGCAAAATTATAAATAGCTTTATAACAACTTTTTGATTTCTTAATCTTATCTCTACTTAATTCACAATAATAAGCTTCAAAATTTTTTTAAAAAGTTTCTTAAGGCATAAAGCAAATTTAAAAAATATAGAGCTGACAATATAGAGAAGACTAGGACAATGTGCCAGTACTATTCAAATGATTGCATGTTGGGACAATAAAATTATATTAAATTTACCATAATCGTTCCATTTCCTTCAAAAAATCCAATACCCTAAATAACATCTTGTTTTATTTAAAAGATTTGAAATGCTCTCTTATGGCTCCATTGTAACAACATCCTGTTGAGAATTCACTTTCTGCGCTAGGTTTCAAATCTTTTAAATAAATTCACTAGGTTTCAAAGTCATTGTTCTAGTCTTTATTTGGAGAAAGGGAGACTTTGCAGATACCACATCTTAACGTTTTTCTCACATCCATGTAAGATGGCCTTTTGTTGTACATTTTCTTCACTGAAGAGGAAGCTTCACGAGTGTTCGCAAGTGTACTTTCATCTGACCCTGTTGGCAAACAAAGATTTAAAAATGTTACACTTAAATGATTACTGAGTGAGTGGGTCCACGTGTGTTTTATCAAATCAAAACTGAGATAGCAAGGAAGAATGTGTCACTACAAAAGTGTCACCAGGGTGAGTTCCAATTTGTGTTTTCAAACTAGTCTTTCGAGAAAAGGAAGCACCACAGAAATCACACTTTTAAAGTTTCTCTCCAGTGTGAATAAACATGTGATCTTACAAAGTAACTTTTCTAGAAAACAAGGCATCACATACCCCACACTTATAAGGTTTCTCACTTGTGTGAATTCGCATGTATATCTTTAGATGAGAGTTACAACCAAATAATCCTCCACACATGTTACATAAAACACGTTGTCTAAGCAAACTATGACTTTGTTCTTGTTTCTTCTGCTCATACTTTCAGCCGCACTTCGTGTCCCGATTGATTTCTATGAAACGAACGTTTTGCTCTTCTTTAGAAACAAGGAGTTGATCAACTTCCGAAGTAACACATCGTGAACTATTTAAATTTTCTTGATCTCCATTCGACCTTTTCTTTAATACGTTTTTCTTCTTTTTGGGTTTAAATCGTTTCGTCGATGATTCACAAGATTTTCTAAATACTGAAACAAAAGAGTAGAATCACACGACGCTTGACAAAATTAAACCACATACTGTCAATTAAACAATGTAAAAGATGGAATCTTTCACTTTCTTATACGTGACATTACTAACTCTGTAACACTTTATCAATTAACTATACAGGAGCGACCCATAAAACCAAGACAACAAAATGGTTTATCTATACACACTTTTAAAAAAAGAAGAAATTTAGGTAAGTATACCCCAAGATAAATTTGGAATATCTCAAACAATTTCAACCAACCTTTATAAACCGATGACTATCAGACAATGTGAACTTAGGGAGTAAGACATTCCTGCACCCTAAGGATGGGCTAGGAAGGAAAATTCCGTGATTCCGTACTGTGATTCTGAGCCATTTTTCATAACATTGTAAAGAGAAGCATAACACACGAGAAGATTCAACTTTTCAGTTCGTATTTAGCTATAAGTATAATGATGATCATTCGTAAAGAGCTCTTCGAAGAAAGACGCGGCCACAGAAGGATC
Organism: Laupala kohalensis; assembly: GCA_002313205.1. Lineage (NCBI taxonomy): Eukaryota > Metazoa > Arthropoda > Insecta > Orthoptera > Trigonidiidae > Laupala > Laupala kohalensis. The sequence continues at coordinate 17,167 of NNCF01128017.1, forward strand.
GAAGTAAGCATTTGTAAGAGAAGTTTCCACAATACTGAGGCAAAAGAAAGAAAACCGAAAGTCAGTTCCACAAAAAAGAGAACAACTATTTTAAACTATACGAAAGAGTGCACATGTTTTGTTGAAAATTAAGAAAGAATTAAAATGCATCGACGAAGGCGATAAAATGATCTGGCCAACAAAAATCTGGATTTTAAATTTTTTTAAGTTAAAAGTAGTGATGTGTGTCGCAGTGGGCAAGATAAAAATCGAGAATAATACCTGGTATTTACCCCGAGCTCTTTTAAGAGTGGCAAAAGTAGGTATTTATGAAAATTATCACATTTTTGACGTTCTTTGTTGTATTACAGACATATTCCTAATTCATACCTAAAACCATGTACTCAGTGGTATCATTAAATAGAATAAAAAAACTTTTCTATTCCACTGATAAATTTTTTCCATTGTTAAAAATTACAGTTGACGTATTTTTAGCAGAATCGGTTACATCAACGTACACAGTGTTACAAAACAATGTAACGTAAATGAAAAAATTTATTGAATACGTTTCTACTGGTATTACTAAAATAAATGAATAACAAGGTACTACTTTCAAAAGATTGCAAATATATATATTTCATGAAAAATATTGTTGTAACCGATGAATCTCGATCTGAAAGTTCATGAAAATTTGTGTCAGTTAACGACAAAAATTAAGATCTAACGTATTTGTACTATAAAATGCTTGGCAACAACAAATTATCAACATCACACATCATGAGAATCATTACTTCTATCAACTAATTTTAAACGCGCGTAGATTATTCACCCGAATTTATGGTTAATTCATTTATATTATTAAGCATTATATTAAATCTACTCATTCTTTAATTGTTCTTTATTAGAAAGGGTGTCTCCTAATACATCTAAGCCATCTTAAGTGAAGCCTTTACACAAGAAAGAAAAACTGAATGTTGGAAATTGTCAATCAATTTCTCATTTTTGTTTTTTAATTTCTCACAATGACATTATAAAAGGTTGTTTTCAACATGCAGTTCATGCCACCTGTAATGCTTGAAGTTAGCATTTTATTTTTATTTTTGACAAGTATTTTTCGTAATTGAATTTTGGGTGTAGAAGCGCCGTAAATCTGATAATTTTATTTGCTTAGTTTAATGTTTTTGTTACACGCTATACAATCAAGAGCACACTAATTTTTTGCATAATTTTAACGCTCCAACGGTCGTTTTTCTAGTTATATATAATTTTACTCATTGTTAGGTGACAGAAACGAGATATAATGCTACTTCTGAAACCAAGTCGGGTTTTTATTTTTTAAAGTTTTTTCACTTCATAGCTAATTTTAGACCTTAAGATGCACTAATATATGAACATTAAATATACCATTAGAAAAAGCATAAAATTTAGTGTAAGCTACATACACAGAAGTCGATAGGAACATAAATATTTTAGAGCAAATAACACAAAACTATGTTGGCTTAAGTTTTCGCGAGCCGAGAAAAAACGGCCGTATTTCCAGTAACTTTAAAAATTAATAACTCGGAAACTAATGAACAGAATCGTATAAAGTTTTTAAAAAATCATCTAATATCCATAGATAGAACAACCACATGAAAATTCAATAAAATCTGTGACGGTGGGTTACACTGCTGCACGATTTGATGTGGAATGACCCAGTCCTAACACACAACAATTGACATATAATTAAATGATTATATTATTTTAAATTAATTAGCACCTAAAAAATTGTCACCAAATCTAAAATGTCCATTACTAGAAATCAATAAAGAAAGTAATTGCTACTTGTAATTTGTTTAAGAAAAAGGCATTCATAATTTTTTAAGATAAAAAAAAGCATAATCAATTTTATAATAAGACAATACAAGAGAAAATTTAAATAAATATTAAGTACAACATTTATTGAAATTTTATAATGGATGAATTGCTTGCAGTAAATTTCCCGGCTCCAGGAAATGTAAACGATCAAGGTGAAACATCTAGAAGAGCGTAATTAAAAAACAATACAAAATTGTTTAAAAAAATTACAAGACGAGAAAACATGTTTTTTCTAAAATCAGCTCATAAAGAAACTCACCTGAATGTTTATCAGCCATCATTTGATAAGGAATCATGATCCTCTCCAAAATCACTATACTTTTTTAACTTCAGTCCCTTTGCAATTGGCTGACCAAATCCTTCTTTGCCATCTCGCTTGTTTTCAGTAAAAGACTATTCCTCTGCTCCACATTTAAAAGTCTCGCTCACTCCATTCAATGTCAAAGGATAATTTTTGTCATTAGAAATTTCAATGTCCCTATCATTCTTAAATTGTATCTCTTCTATCAAATCAGAATTAGAAACATCAACAATTGATCCAAATTCCATTTCTTCCATCAGAAACACTGTCCTCTGAATTAACAGAATGGACTGTTTGTTCACACGTTACACTCTGCTTGCTCTGTGACAAACCTATGTCTCTAGTAGTCATTAACACATTACTGTCCAATAAAGTTGGCAACATGTCACATAAAAGCTTGGTTTCCTGAGCAATGGAATTAATTTCTGATTGTGAGTTGACTTCCAATGCTCTGGCCACTGATACAGTGTCAGATACTTTAGAGCTTAATTCACAATCATCCTTCTTCTTCTTGATTTCAATCCCTATTTCAGATCCAGAAAGAATTTCTCTTTCCTCCTTAGTGTGTATAACGTTTCTCTTGCCACAATTATGCGGAAACCCTTTAAGGGGATCTTTATACTATGAATCATTAACACTAGAGCTTCTTTGTTTATCAATCTCCTTATATTTTTTTGTATAATGGACGTACAGCTACAAAAGTAATAGGAATCAACTTACACTCAGAATTCCCATCTCCTTTACAGATTACCTCCATTTCATTAGGACTTGGGTTTGGAATATTGGTTATTGCATTTATCACACTGCATTTTTCTGATAATTCCTTATTGCATTTGTGTTAGAATCAGCCACCGACTGAAGATCAATGTCCTCACAATTGGCATTCAATTTCTCTTCAGTTCCATGAAATTAGACTTGTCCATACATAACAGTCTTTTCATGTTCAAATACATCACATTTATCATTCTCTATCAGATTTACACAGCATTTGGTCACTGTCTCCTATATGGTTCCCTCTGTAGAGCCATTCGGGTGAAATTTTACCTCTAGAGAAGACAAAGAACAATAAATAAAAAGCACACACATTTTAATACAGATATATTCTCTGTGGAACGTACATTTTGAAGACTACACATTGATTATGAGATGTGCAGTAAGTGAGCAGTTTACATTAAAGACACCACATCAGTAACAGATACATCCACATCTCCATAATTCACAAAATCATTTCATGTCATTATCTTTAACTTGATTTAAAAGAACTAATAGTCAGTTTCTGATAAGAGAGAATGCAGAGTTTTGCAATAGAGATTCTAGTCCTTTCTAAATAATGTTTTCAAAAAAAGTTTTATTACCTAATTGATAGAATGTATATTACTCAAGCTATGATCCAAATAGATGATTCTGTTTTCAACAAATGCTGTGTGAATAACATGCACAATTTTTTTGGATTTTATAGTAAATTGAGAAGGAACAACAGTTAAGAATCTACAAAAACAAAAAACCTATAATAACCAAGAGTTTTTTTTTACACTAAAAACCACTTAAGGAACACAACCTTATCAATGGCCAGACATTATGCATGTGGAAAATTCTTACAGCACAGAGAACAGCCAATAAACTATACACATCATAAAAAGTGAGAGTCTATGTTATATAAAATAACAAATTATCCACTATATAATATTGTCACCACTGTATTTCATAAGCAAACAAAACCTCATCTATTCATTGATATACTACTAAAAATACGGATTACATACACACTCATAGCATTTCAACCGCTTTCCACAAGTAAGATGTAGTCTGTCAGGAATCATTCAATAATACGCTCTAACACAAAAATGAATTCCACAATGAATATCTTCAAAGGTAAAGTAATGCAAAGTAGTCAAAAAATCAAGGAAGTCCATAGTTACATAAAGAACTTAATATCAGTTATGAATATAAAAATATATCCTATTATTTTGTGCCCATTTTAAGTTGAATAACTGGGGGAGAGAAAAGTATTCTTGTGTCTTGTATTTACAAGACACAAGAATAGAAATAATAAACAATATGGTACCACTTTCAATGCTTTTATAACAAAGGAACAACTTCCCATATTTTCACAAATAAGGAATTATATAACCTGTGTTTTTAGAAGACAAAAAGTCACAGAGAATGGAAAATTTTAGAAAAGTTTTCAAAATTGTATTTAATACAGTACAATAAAATTGTACAGTAATAATACATAATATTTAATACAGTATATTTAATATATTTAATATAGTAATAATGCAATATTTAACACAGTTTAAATCTTGGTCGTGTCTTATAGTTTCCTTCAACATAACATAATATTTAATTGTTTGTTCTGAGAAAAGTGTATTCTGATAGACTTATTACAAATTAAATTTACTATCTTCTTTTGACCAATGCTGAGTACATGAGATCAAAGTTTTTAGATGAACCTCTACACTGCATTCCAGATCACACCCAAATTTCATTGATTGCTATTAGTCCAAAATAGCATTTTGTCAGAAAGGTTCTGTACATCATTTTGATAGCAGAACTTTCTAGCATAACTACATTTAACTTGTTATTAACATGCGAGTCTCATGTAATACTGGTTTCAATTGCTAGACCAAGATGTACACAAGAAATATCACTAGACAAATATTACAATCATGGCTTCTTCCAAAATTAATATCATAATTTTTTTTCACTGTCATGTGTAATTAAAATGTGAAGATAACATCATTTAATTATAAAGTATAATGATTTGCCTTTCTTCATATCAAATATTAATCTATTTCTTTAATTTGTAATAGTTATTTCATTTAACAGTTGAAATACAAAGCATTTTTTAAAAATCCACTAAATAGATTATTAATTTTTGGAAAGGTAATCTTGTTATTTTTAATTTTGCTAAGTCAATGTGACACGAATACCCATTCGGTTAAGATAAAAGGATGGGCGAATAATAAAATAAGTGCTTCATCCTTTAAGTCTGATAATTTCAATGCATTGTGTGAGAGTTATTACTTCACGATTCTGTTATTACAAAATATTGTGATTCTGTTAGTTCTAAAATTATCTTGTTATGCAGGTCCCCAAAGCCATCATTTACAAGATGTGATTCACACTGCTTTCACTTCCAAATAGAACTGTTTGTTCAAGAGGTGAGAGAAAACCTTTAAATGACATCATCTTATGTAGGGAAGAGCTTGCTCATAAAAAGATTATTATTGACACTGCATTGACAATATTATTGTCCACTATCATATTTTTATTATTATAAAGTGCTTGATTTGGTTTAAAGGAAGTTGAAAATGTACATTCAAACACTGCAAGTGTGCCCCTCTCTGCCATGGAGGGCAACATGGAATTGACTGGGAAAAGGATCAAGAAGATGGAACGACATTGGAAAATAATTGCCCCCAAATTTAATCGATTCAAAGATGCTGCCTTTAATGTAAGAAGCAAAATTGAAAATAATTCTAGTGAATTGAATTGAAAATCTTAATAAACAAATGACAAGGTATTATGTACTACCATCCATGTGGCAGATCACCAATGAACAAACAATGATTCTGGAGATAGAATTCCTTAATCCAACTTCATAATAAACCGAAGGAGGAGGAGGAGAACCAGAGTATGTCTAGCACTACGGGCACTTGTATATCGTCACTTCTCTCCTGAAGTTGTCATAGACAGAACTGCTAGCCTTCAGGAAGAGAGCAGATCTGCAGACGTCTGTGTGACAAAGGGCTCAGTTCCATATCGTGCCACTGTAGTCTTTAATTCTAGCAATGAGGAAGAACAGGATGATCCAGAGGAGACACAGGATGAGGAGCTGGGGAATAAAACAGAGGTTACATCTGCTCCTGCTCATGGTGTTTCCCGATTCCAGTTGAAGAATCATGGTTTGGAACTAGGAAAGCAGCTGCTAGTGTACATTTGCAGAAGAAGTATTGGAATTATAATGAGTCCCAGGGGAAGCTACTGGATGAAAAAAATAAAACTATTTAAGCAAAATAATTGCTTCGAGGCCACAAAATAAAAAAATAGAAAAATTTAATTAAAAAAACAGGCAACGCCATAAATTTTTGAAGTCAAAGACAAAAAATAAAATTATTAAACGAAGATAGAGTATTCCATATTTTGAGATTTCTGATCATTTCAATAAGATTTTTTTTGTTTATTTTTTGTCTAGTAAGTAAAGTGAAGGAATAAAGAAATTCCAGCCTTGGGTTTATTCTTCCACCACAATTTGTACTACAACTGTATAAAATGGACTACTGCTAAATATTGTTACATCACGCCTCACCTACAAATTGTAAATTTTTTTTTTAGCATTACGGATAGCAGTCAAGTTAATTGCTTATTGCTTTTTACAACTCTAATACTCATGAGAAATTTTCATTGTTTGAAAATCTGAATGTAGCTTCACTCCAAAACCAGCAAGCACCTATAAAACTGACAATTTAGTTTAGATCCCTGACATGTTTACCTAACTTCTTCTTCCTCAAGAGGCCATCTCACATATATATCACCAGGTCATATATTACCAGCCACTATGGTATATTAAAATTTTTCCCCAAATGCATGTAAAGTTACAGTAAGCAATGAAACACAAAAAAGATAAGGAAGTTAGTTCAGCTGATTTCTTTTGTGTGTGTGATTAGGGTTGTGCCCACTCAAATCAAGTCTGTCTTCAAATGTGTAACAATTGCAATGAAATTATATATGACAACTCAACAGTTCACCTTAAATAATAATGAACCTTAACTCCTTTTTCCTTTGCCTAGTAGGGGTAGGAGTTGATATGATGCCTTTTTTTGTAATGGCAGGGGACATTATAGGGGTGCCAGATGCCCTTCCTGACGCACCTTCCCAAGACGTATGATGAATGTATGACACGAGGGTGAATGACAATGATTGGAATGATAGGGAAGTGAAACGGGAGAACTCAAAGTAAATCTGCCACGAACACCGCTCCGTCCACCACCTCGGAACGGACTGGGATTGAACCAGCTTCCCCTGAGATAGAAGGCGAGCGCTTTAGGTAATACGCCACGGGTCGGACATTACCTTAAATAATACAAACTAATTTATATGCAACATCTCATCATCGTCTATAAAATTTCTTCAACTCCTCGTTGCACATCTATCTGGCCACATGTACATAATTTCCTACTGTCACACTCTTACACCCAGAAGGTGAGGCAACAAAGGGTCACAAAATCCCCTTTGCCATCTCCTTCACTGAGACCATTCTCACTGTCATTGCTGCTATTAATGATCCTATCTTTTAATTCATGCCAACTATCAACAATGTTTCTTTCATAGTTTACATTCATAACTACTTCGACGCAATTTTCTTCTCCCATCTTAAGCAAGTCGGTGTAATAAAGGACACATGGGGTAATAAAAGACAAATAATTGATTAACTTATGTCATTCACGTTCAACAACTTTGAAATAAATACCTCAATATTAAAGGCAGCCCCATTCATTTTTTGGCATTTTTTAAACAACATATTTAGTTAAATTTTTTACGTTATTAAACATTAAGCAATAATTTTGTCGCTAATTCCATGAGAAGTAATAAGAGACAAAAATTAAATTGCCTTAATTGTCCGAAAGACTTAATTCAAAAGCACTTTTCCAAAAGATCTATGAAGCACATTTCAACAGCAAGGGAGAAAATGAAATTTTGATTTTCCTGATGCCATAGAAATGCTTGAGACTTACTTTTATCCTATAAGTAACTCACATAACATTCCTCTATAATATGCTGGATGCAGTAACTAGCGCTGGTAAACAGAAGTTGAACAAGCATGGAATTGAAACTATCTGATCCGTTCATAATCTCTCATATGGAAGCAGTTCAAATAAAGCATTTGGTTGAGTGCTGGATGAATTTATGCAATTAACCATAGATTCATAAATAATTGATCAGATTATTTTGCCTGATGTGCCCATGATCCGTATACTTCAAATTAGAATCAAATCACTTTACCATACAATCAGAATGGATTATATTTTAATAAAAATTAGTTAACCTTAATGGATTTATTTATCTATTTTGATTTAGTGAATTTTGCTTTGTAATGTATAAGTAATATTTGTATTTTAATATATCGCTTATCTGTATCAAACATGGGGCATTTTTAAGGAACTATTTTAACAATTCTTGGTACTAGGTCACAAATAAGAATATCATTGAATGTCCCAATAGTTCAGTATCATCAATTTTTAAAATGTCAACCCTTTAGCAACACGTTCACCATCTACACATTTAATGATACCTTTCGTAATTACATGCTTCATGTAACCACATGGAGTAGAATACAATCTTATATATAAAGGAGAGTGTTTGTATGTATGTAATTTGTTTACTTTTTTGCTGTCATAGAAACACAACAAAAGAATTTTCTTACTTAACCGACACTTGGTAATTTAGAATTATAAACAAAAACAATTGAACATCATTGCTTAACAATGCCTCCAAAAAAACGTAAAGCTATTGAAAGTAATGAAGAAAGATATAAAAGATTAGCAACGATACGTGAAAGAGTTGCAAGATCTAGAAATTCAGAAACAGCAGGACACCGTGAAGCCAGACTCCAAGAAATGAGAAACAGGGCTGCAAAAACCAGAGCCTCTGAAACACAACAACAACGTGAGGCCAGGCTTAATGATCTACGAAACCGAGCTGCAACATCCAGAGCCTCTGAACCACAACAACAACGAGAGGTCAGGCTGCAACAAATCAGAGATAGAACGAGACGTTCACGAACTGATGAATACTCCGATTTACAGTGTGAAGCATTATTCTATGACCCTCACATAGATTACGCACATCACGCCAGTATCAACATAGGAAAAATGGATTTAATTTGCCGCAATTGCCAAGCCAAAAAGTTTAAATCAGAACCTCCCGGTCTTTGCTGCAATAATGGTAAATTAAAACTTAACCAACTGGACCCATTACCACAAGAACTCTTAAAATATACAACTGGTGATACACCACAGTCAAGACATTTTCTGAGTAATATCCGAAAATACAACTCATGTTTTCAAATGACCTCATTTGGAGCCACATCTGTTATTAATCAGCCTGGATTTCAATCCACTTTCACAGTACAAGGGCAGATATACCATAAAGCAGGATCGTTGTTGCCGTTGCCTAATCAGCAACCAAAATTTTTACAATTATATTTTATTGGAAACGACCAAGTTGAGACCGACCAAAGATGCGCCAACAATTCAGGAACAAGACGTGAGATTGTATCTGATTTACAACAAATGTTCCATGCACACAATATTTACATAAAAACGTTTGAAACTTCAATTGATCATATGCCCACAGATGCATATAAAATTATTATAAAAGCAGATCGAAAACCAGCAGGAGAGCATGAACGGCGCTTCAACGCTCCTGTAGTGGATGAAGTTGCAGTTGTGATATCGGGTAATGAATTTGAAAAGCGAGATATCGTGCTTCAATTACGTAGTGGATCATTGCAGCGAATTTGCGAAACGCACAGGTCGTATGATGCTCTACAATATCCTATTTTATTTCCTTATGGTGAAGATGGGTATCATTTCAATCTGAGGCAAGTTAATCCAACAACAGGTATTCCAACAAGTGCAAAGGTATCTGCTATGGATTATTATGCTTACCGTCTAATGATACGAGGTACTAAACACAACCACGTGATAAATTGCAGACAATTATTCCATCAATTTATCGTGGATATGTATGTAAAGATTGAAAGTGAACGTCTTCAGTTTATTCGTTCGAATCAAAAAAAATTAAGAGTGGACCAATATATTCACCTAAGAGATGCGGTAGCAAATGACGGAAATATTGAGAATCTGGGCACTTTGGTTATTTTGCCAGCGACGTTTACGGGCAGTCCTAGACACATGCATGAGTACACACAAGATGCAATGACCTATGTAAGGACATACGGGAGACCAGATTTGTTTATTACGTTTACCTGCAACCCGATTTGGTCAGAGATTAAAGAAATGCTAATCAACGGTCAGTCATCCAGTGATCGCCACGATTTAATTGCGAGAGTTTTTAAACAAAAGCAACAAAAATTCATTAATATTATAACAAAAGGTCACATCTTTGGAGAGGTGAGATGCTGGATGTACACCATTGAATGGCAGAAACGAGGTTTACCACATTCACATAATTTATTTTGGTTGAAAAGGAAGATTCAACCAACAGAAATCGACGCTATTATATCTGCTGAACTTCCTAACCAAGAAGAAGATCCTGATTTATACGCTGTGGTAACTAAAAATATGATCCATGGACCATGTGGAAATATAAATCGGAACTCGCCATGTATGAAAGATGGGAAATGCACCAAAAACTATCCTCGAAAATTAATTAAAGATACACAAACAGGAAACGACGGCTATCCTTTATATAGACGGCGAGCTCCAGAAAATGGAGGTTTTACGGCAATACTGAAGACGCGAAGCAACGTGGAAATAGACGTGGATAACAGTTGGATTGTACCATATTCTCCATTATTATCAAAAATGTTTAACGCACATATTAACGTAGAATACTGCAATAGTGTCAAATCTATTAAGTATATCTGCAAATATGTTAATAAAGGTTCTGATATGGCAGTTTTTGGTGTAGGCAATGAAGACACCAACAATGAAGTAAAGCGTTATCAGTTGGGAAGATACGTCAGTAGCAACGAAGCTGTTTGGCGAATCTTCGGATTTTCAATTCATGAACGGTATCCTACTGTGGTTCACCTTAGCATTCATTTAGAAAACGGTCAACGAGTATACTTCTCAACTGATAGTGCCGCAAGAGTGATTGATCAGCCGCCAAACACAACTTTAACAGCATTTTTCCAACTATGCCAGCAGGATACTTTTGCAAGAACACTATTGTATTCAGAATTGCCGAGATATTATACGTGGAATACATCAAGGAAAGTCTTTTGTAGAAGAAAAATGGGCAACTTTGATCCTGAGCATAATATTTATTCATGTGACGCATTGGGCCGAGTCTACACAGTCCATCCTAACAACGCCGAATGTTATTTTTTAAGAATGCTTCTACATACCATTAGAGGACCTCGCTCATTTGCAGAATTAAGAACGGTAAACGGAGAAATATGTGAGACATTCAGAGAAGCTTGCCAGAATTTAGGGTTGCTAGAAGGAGATCAACACTGGGATGACTCATTGCGAGAGGCCAGTTTGATTTCTCTTCCAGGACAAATCCGAATTTTGTTTGCCATCATAATAACCTCCTGTAATCCATCTAACCCAAAAACATTATGGGAAAAATATAAAGAATCAATGAGTGAGGATATACTGGCTAAAGTTCGAAGTGAAAATCCTACATTGGATATTACGTTTAACTCCGACATTTTTAATAAAACTTTGATTATTTTGGAGGAAAAGTGTATCACCATGGTTAACAAGACTTTAGTGGAACTCGGTCTTTTTGCACCTGTACAACATCAAGAGGGTGTATTTTATCCAGATTATATACGTGAAACTAGCTACAATGTCTTAGACTTAGAAGCATACATCGCGGATAAAAAGCCACTTCTTAATGAAGATCAGAAATTCGCGTACGAAACAATAATGGATCAAGTAGATAAACAAGAAGGAGGAATCATTTTTCTTGATGCTGCTGGTGGCACGGGAAAAACATTTTTAATTAATTTAGTTCTCGCTGAAATCAGGGTTCATGGAGAAATTGCTCTAGCCGTTGCATCTTCAGGTATTGCAGCGACATTAATGGAAGGAGGAAGAACAGCCCACTCTGCCCTTAAGTTGCCACTTAATATTTCCCGACAAGAAAATCCCACATGTCATATAAATAAAACAAGCGGCCAGGCACAAGTTCTTATAGAATGTAAATTGATAGTATGGGATGAGTGTACGATGGCTCATAAAAAATCTCTTGAGGCCCTCAACGCAACACTTAAAGATCTTAGAGGAAACTGCAGTTTAATGGGAGGAGCTCTGGTACTCCTGTGTGGAGACTTCCGTCAAACTCTGCCTGTCATTCCAAAATCGACTCCAGCCGATGAAATTTATGCCTGTTTAAAACATTCTGTTCTATGGAATCATGTCCAAGAAATTAGCCTTAAACAAAACATGCGAATCCTCTTAAGAGATGGGAATGCTCAAAATTTTGCAAATAAACTTTTGGAGATTGGAGAAGATAGATTAGTTATTGAAGCATCTGGTATGATAAAATTGTCATCAGATTTATGTGTATCGGTGAAAACTGTCCGCGATATGATACAAGCAGTCTATCCTAACGTTAATCAAAATTATAAAAATTTAGAATGGTTGCGAGAAAGAGCCATTCTTGCTCCTAAGAACGATGATGTTAATGTAATTAACAAGGAGATACTAGCCATGCTGCCAGGAGACGTGATTGAATATAAATCGGTTGATACCGTAGTGGATGCTGACGAAGCCGTCAATTATCCAACGGAATTCCTAAATTCACTTGATCCAGCTGGATTGCCACAACATCGCCTTATACTTAAAGTAGGATCTCCAATCATTTTATTGCGAAATTTAGATCCACCAAAACTCTGCAATGGGACACGATTGTGTGTGACAAAATTAATGAAAAATATAATCCAGGCAGTCATTTTAACTGGAAAAGGAAAAGGTGAAATAATTTTTATTCCACGGATACCTCTAATCCCAACTGATCTTCCCTTCAACTTTAAAAGATTACAGTTTCCAGTCCGGCTAGCTTTTTCAATTACCATTAATAAATCACAGGGACAGTCTTTAAAGTTTTGTGGTGTTGATCTAAGATCGCCATGTTTTAGACACGGGCAACTTTATGTTGCTTGCTCCAGAGTAGGTTCGCCTAAAAATTTATATATTCTTTCTCCTGGATATGAAACAAAAAATGTAGTTTATAAACAGGTGTTAAATAAAGAAGATTCTTAAATTTGTATGAAGTAGTGTATTATTGTGCTTTATAATTTGTTGTTTTTATTTATGTAGTATATTTATATTATTGTTTCTCCCTAACCCGTGCAAAGCCGGGTATTCAGCTAGTTGAGGATAAAGTTACTATTACTCATTGTCGTCAATCAAATTTGGTAAAATATTGGACCTTTTTTATATTAAAAGTTAAATAAAAATTATGCTACATTTCTGTGAGTTAATAGTTTTATTCTTTATATTGAATCATTTTTTACCCTATTAATAAATGTAGTATCATTTCTCAATGACTGTACATTCACAATCTTTGTGAAAAAGGCTACATACAGGGTTGTCAGATAAAGATTTTTAAAAAAATTATGTTTTGCGTTTATAACTAATGGTGTTTAAAACAATGTCTGCGTTAATTTTTCACCTAACAAAAAATATTGGGTTTGCTGAAAAAATTAATGTTTTAAATACAGTGGACAAAATTTTAAATGAAATATTAAGTTATTAAAATAAAAAATTATTAATAAAATTGTACCATGACTTGTAATCCATTATAGGAATAATACCACATATAACTGAAGTATGTAGAATGTATCAGAAAACACACAAAACACATGTCTGAATACAGTGAAATACTTTTTATCTCAACTTTTGGAGAAATGGTCAGACTTTTTATATTAAACATGTCAGATCACAAACAACCAGTGAGAAATAATGTACCTGAAACTGTCTATTTGTTTAGCATTATAGATTTATCATGAATTCACCAATACACTATTGCATAATAAAGTTGCAATTAAGTAAAAACAGTAGAAAATTGCAACAATAAAAATTAAATAAAAAATGTTTTATAAGTTAAATAAATGCATATGTCTCATGTAATTTCTTCTGAGTAATCAACAGTGAACTGCTATTGTAATGCAATTATAAACCTTTCCCATAAACATTGTTGAATACAAAATAAAATTTAGTTATTTTTTTACTTTATTTTGATGAATGAACAAAATATTCTTTCAGATCACACTTTTGAGAGAAGGGAGCTTAAAAGATAATAAACAAACTCGAATTTTAGCCTGTGTAAGTTCAGTTATGCATTTCCAAATTACACTTGAGAGTGAAAGAATCTTTGCAGGCTTCACAAGACAATGACTTGTCACCAATGTGAGTTCGCTTATGTCCTTTCAGATTGTTCTTCCCCGAAAAAGATAGAGAGATACCACCATATAATGGCTTTTCGCCTGTGAGTTACGATATCTTCGTAATTACCTTTTTGTCATTATGATGCAGAAGAGACATCACAAAGCACGGTTTCTCGCCTGTGAGTTAAAAAATGACTATGTAATCTACCCTTTCGCGAAAATGACGCTGCACACATATTACAATATCTCGCCTGAGTGAGTTAACATATGACTTCGTAGTCTACTCTTTAATGCGAATGATGCTGAACACACTTTACAAGAGTACGGCTTCTCGCCTGTGTGAGTTACCATATATTTCGTAGATTACACATTTGTGAAAATGATGCTGAACAGACATCACAACTGTGAGGGTTTTCGCCTGAGTGAGTTAACATATGACTTCGTAGACTACTCTTTAATGAGAATGATACTGAACAAACTTCACAACAGTAAGGCTTCTCGCCAGTGTGAGTTAACATATGAATTCCTAGACTACCCTTTTGTGAGAATGATGCTCCACAGACATCACAACCGTAAGGCTTCTCGCCTGTGTGACTTCGCATGTGTGATTTAAGTTTGCTAATATAAAAGAAACCAGAATTACAGACTGGTAATATTTCTCTGCAAGGTGACAACGAATGTGTTCTTTGAGATGTTTCTTTTCTCGAAAGTATTTTTTGCAAACGTAACACGAAATAAGTTTTTTGCCTGTGTGAGAATGTGTTACTGGATTCTGACTTTTACCTTCAACAAAAATCGGTTTAGGATTGTTACTAGAAAACCCCTTCTCTAGAGAAGGATTACATTTACTCTCGTTGTTCTTCTCAGGGCTAAACACTGTACCACATTTCTCAGACCGCATCGATTTAGCTTCTTCAAAGGTTTTGTTGAATTCTGTTTCCTCTTCAGTGTTCAACGAGCCCAAGTGTCGTCTTATGACTGAAAAAAAATCAC
The DNA here is from genome assembly GCA_002313205.1 of Laupala kohalensis. Lineage (NCBI taxonomy): Eukaryota > Metazoa > Arthropoda > Insecta > Orthoptera > Trigonidiidae > Laupala > Laupala kohalensis. The sequence continues at coordinate 32,388 of NNCF01128017.1, forward strand.
AAACAGTTTTATAAATTTTTTTTTATCCAAATGCTACTTTGGCGTATTTCGTTGAGTCTAATACAAGTGAAAGTAACTGACTCAATTGCAAAACATATTTACAGTAGTCATTTCTTACAAATAAAAAACTGTAACAAACTAAACATCCTCCACCATCACAGCTGCACACAAATAAAAAAAATAGAGTAAAAAAACATTAAAATATTGTTTGTGGAAAAAGAAAGAAAATATGGGACGCAAAACATAGTACAAGAAATATAGGAAAGCAAGAAATGTTTCCAATAAGGGAATGAAAGACAAAAAAATTACTTTTGCAAAGTTAATGCAAACCATGTAGGTAGAAAAATATAGAAAACAGTGTTCCCAATCTCAGGAATACAATAAAGTTTTTGTCAAGAAAGAGTAGAGTGTTAGTGTGTAGCCAGAAGACTGTATTTAATCGAGATGAAACATTAAATCTCCTAACTTAAGGAAAAAGTTACTAAGCTTAAAACACAAACACATGTTGTCTACCAACTCTGCACTGTAAAAGATTTCACAAGTGCAAACTTACATTACAAAAAAATTTCAGATTTATTTGGATATTTGCAGACCATTAGAAACAAAGTTACAATGATATCCAACAATATAAAAAGTTAAATGTTCACGAGTTTTCCTGATTATGCAATATTATAAGATTACAAACTCATACAGTATTATTTGTGCGTAAATAGTTTGTAAATTAATATTTGTAATTCTCCATTTTTGTGTATAGATCAAATAATAAAAATAATTTCAAATTTCAAAACTATCAGTGTGAAACAAAATTCCCTTTTTATATTTTAATGTGACTGTACATGGGTGATACAGAAATATAAGACATTTAAGGAAAGCAAAATCTTTAATAATATACTATAAGACATAATGAAAAATTAGAAAATACTGCCATAAAATAAATTTCATCACTCAGAAAATACACCATGTATTAAAATATTAATTTTGTATCATATTAATGAAGAACATATATATTTTTAAGAATAAATATACAGTATAAAACAAAGTAAAAAATGAATGTTTTTGAAGTCACTTCCAATATTTAATACAAGAAAAATGTCATCAATATCAACTCTTTCTCATTGAGTTAAAGAACACTTAGATCAAATTTCAAGAAAAACAAATTTAAAATTACCTATATATTTCATTATTCTATTTTTAATATTATGTTGCAATATTTATCCAAGCTTGACTAAAAAATAAGATTTAAAAAAAAGGAGACAATATTACTATTATTCATAATGATATTTCTATCAAAATATGAAAGAAACAAAAAGGAAAAATATGTACCTGCTGGTGTACATGACTCTAAGAAATACAAGTTCCATTGCCTTAGCATTTGGTTCACTTTGTAAAAGTGCACAGTTGTCACATTTCTTATCGTATTCTCAGATGGCTCATATGATTTTACAATCCTTTATCTAATAACTAATTCTACTATCAGATTTTTTAAAAATATGGACCACTGACTTCCAATAGAAATGAAGAGTACAACAAAAATCACAGGAAAAAACAGTTACCATAACTGGATTTTTTTTGCATATACAAAAAAAAATGGATTTATGAATAAATATTAATTTTTTCAAACCTCAAATGTATCAAAAGGCTTGCTATTTTGGTTGGGGAAGATAGGTTGTTGTGGAACACACTTCGTCTGGTACCTCAGCTGCGACCAGTCCGGTTTGGGTGGCCCTGCTGGTAGTGACACTACCGCCGGCATAGCTCTCAGCATTGATGGTACGCTCAAAACCTCATCACCCGCACGGAGAGTGCTTCGTTAAGGTGATGTTCCCTGGGAATGAAACGATGTCTAAAGAGAAGAATTAATTAACGTAGAAAGAATAGAAATAAATAGTAATAATAAGGCATAGTAAGAATAAATCTTTACATTTGTTTATAATAAAATTGATCTACCTCCGTATTTTTGTAACATTAAAAGTTCCATTAAGTAATTATTACTTTTTGATAGGTAATATGCTTCATCTGCCTATTTTTAATTTTGGTATGTCAACGAGACATAAATAACTGTTCAATTAAGACAAAGGATGGACAAACTATCAAACTGACGCCTTCATCCTTTAAGTCTCTGGTAATTTCATTGCATTGTGTGAGAGTTATTACTTCATGGTTCTCTTATTACAAAATATTGTGATTCTGATAGCTGTATATGTACCTTGCTATTCAGGTCCCCTGAGCTCTTGTTAACAAGATGTGATTCCTACATCTCCCACTTCCAGGATAAAACTGCCCATTCAAGAAGTGAGGAAAGTTCTTTCAATGATGTCATCTCACTGTAGGGAATAGCTAGCTTATTAAAAGAAAATTAATGACAATATAATTGTCCACTATCATATTTGTA
>NNCF01128018.1:1426-64336 GCA_002313205.1 Laupala kohalensis
CGTCATTGGAGGGTAGAACAACGAGAGGATGGAAGAGGAGTGGACCAGTTCTTGCTGTGCAAGATGCTAACTCTCAAGCGTCGCCCCAGGAGCCTACTAGCCGGTTCAAACCCGGGACCACAAGCCACAACTCAGATCTAGCTGCTCACTGGCACTTACCCGAACTGCAATAGTCTGACGGACACGAACTCGCCAACACTTCTCTCTGAACCTGCACCCCTTTCTACCGTTTCTAAAAGTATTAAATTCTTCTGACGCACTATGAGTATCTCTGGAACCAACCTCTTGACCTCTACCCCTCCTTTTCCTCCCTTCCCTTCTTCCTTCCTTCTTCCCTTTGCCGTGACCAACCTCGCAGCTCAGCTCGGCCAATCACGGAGTTGCGAGCAAGTTCACGACAATTTGAGACTTTGTTAGCCATGTCATATGAGAATTTCCTCTAATACATTTCGATTGAACAGAGATTAGTCACATTGAGTAGTGAAGAACTCTCAAACAATTGTATTCTTCTACGTCTTCCATTATACTACTTTCATATTCTTTCCCATCTTTCACAGCCTCTTCAAATTTTCAATTCCTCTTTTCGTTTTCATTTAATCATTCACTTTTTTTCCTCTTTTACTTGTTCTTTTCCTTTCATTTTTCCTTCTCGAGATTCCATTGTATTTAAACTTGTCATCTGTTTGACGGTAACGGTTTAATTTTTAATATCTTAATAACAAATTTCTTGAAATATTTTTTGGAATGTTCTGTTTCAAAATATTTTTGATGGCATTGTGATCAATCCCTTTCAGTTGTTCTATTCCAAGATATTTGCACCATTTAGATTTATCCATATCTTCTATAATGTCACAAAGGTGTTACACTATATCCTTCACAAGGGGCCAATTTACCTTTTTCGAGATGTATGGACTTACAATTCTCAAAACCAAATTCCATGCATATTTCATTGCTGAGCCGAGAGATAACATCAAGAATGTTGTGAAGTTCGATGCTTGGCACATATTTTTAAGTCATCCATATATAGCAAATGGTTGATCGCATAGTTATCCTTGTCTTTTTTGGCGATTCTATATCCATATTGCATGTTGTGAAGTGCCTTACTCAGAGGATTCAGTGTCATGCAGAAGTACAGTGCACTGAATGAGTCCCCATTGAATGCCACGCTTAATATGAATGGATATTGAAATAAACGTTCTAGTATCAATAGAAATGTGTAGAACAGTCCTCCATTTCTTAATCACACGGCAAATAAAGTTTTATGCATTTGGGTTTATTTTATAAATGCCTAAATTATCCTTCAGTTAAGAGTGTGGTATAGAGTCAAACCCCTTTTTGTAATCAATGCAAGACATGCTAATGCTTAGCTTCTTTCTCGTTGCTTTCTTATTTCTTCTTTCCTATTGCTCATAACTGCATCTATAAAAAGTTGATGACCTGTAGCATCCGTTTTGATTTTCTGCCATAATGTTGTTTTTCTCTAGATGTGTGTAGATCTTGTCAGATATGATAGCCGTCAAGTTATTATACACTGAGTGTAGACATGTGATTGGGCTATATTTGGCTACATCATCCGTATGGTAAACTTTAGGTATTAAAAATGTTTAGACCAATAATAAATAAAGATGCATTTTCCGGTTTCATTAAAATTGTTGTAATATTGTTCTGAAAGGTTTTGATAAATAAACGTGTATTGTTTCAACAAGAAATTTTGGATATGATCAGGGCCTGGAGTCTTTCAAATATCTATTCTTTTTTATAACTTGATGTACTCATTCTGCATTTTATTATAAATATGGCTTCCATTTATAAGTTTTCATTATTTGTTCTTCATCAAATAGAAGAGTGCTATCATTGTAATGTACTGGTTTCTCCTAGGTACCGGACCAGAAGCCAGTGACGGTTTGTTCAGATGGTGTAGATATACCATATTTTCTCTTATCGTTCTTATTGAGATAACTGATTTTTCAATTTCTGTACAACCGTAATTGATCTTGGTATTCTGGATTTAGTTTCTTGCGAGCTATAAACGTTGTTCAGATATTTCTTTCATGTAATTTCATGAAGACTAGTTTGTCATCTCTGAAACTCACACTATTTGTGCAAGATGAGTGGCACATTTAATTTTCTAAACTTCGGTGCTCAACATGCATGTTATTAATTTTTCTGGTACCGAAGCAGCGCTTCCCGCCAGAAATCAACGAGACGTCAGACGACTTGCCTTGCGATTGGCACGTCAACTCCCGCTGCAGGGCGAGTTTATGCACAGCGAACCATGTCATGTGCTCGTATTGATCGAGAATCGGTCGGACGGACACTCGGTCTCGCTTACCTGACCAGAGCTGTTACCTCGCTCTGAGGTGGTAGAGCAGTCAACTCTGAGCAGCCATTGGGACTACACCTCACTTTTTCTCTCTTGGGCGGTCGGCAACCGTCCACTCACTGCTCTTTAACAGTCAGTCACTCTCCATCACTGGATATGAAAGCAGTGCATTTATCACGCCGCAGCGTGGCAGCCGCACCATGGACGGCTCTCTCTGCGCCGTGCACTCACTCGACGGCGGTCATCTCATCGCCTTCTATCTGGCGCAAGGGCGGACTCTCAATCATCATTTGCCTCACCAAGCGGGTACTAGGACACGGCCGCCTCACCGTGGCATCACCATTAGCTCACCAAGTAGGCATTCGCTCAAGGTCTCACTCGCCACAACATGTTGGCACGCAGCGGGGCGCACTCATCGACTTTTACGGTCAGCAGCATAAGAGCCACCTCGGTACGTTGCTCACGCAGCATCTTCAGGAGAGTCATTCACCTCATAGCTATCACGCAATCCACACATCACAGCAGCTCAACTCGACTCCAACAACGTCATCTCGGATGACTTTCCAAGAGCATCTCATCTTATCACGATGTATCATGGGAACTCAGTAATTGTCAGTAATTTGTATTAGACAGTATGGTGCCAGTTGCCCATTTGTAACTAGTTAGATAATTTCTCTTACTTTCTTCTCTAGCGTTTTAGTTTTCATGCTTTCTGAAATTGTGTAAGTCTTCCAATTTTCATTATAAGCGTACTGATTCCATTTTAAAGTCTGATTTGCCATTTGGTAAGAATTTTATCTTTATTCCTGCGTTTAATTAAAAATTCAGTGAAGATATTACAGTCTCTGAACGGCGATATTGATAAGTTGACAACACAAGCAACACACTATATATTGTAGTGTTGTTCTTCCAGTGTTTCTATCAATTTCAACTGTTGTGGCAAAATGTCTGTATTGAGGATTCGTATAATCTTCCACATACTTGGTGATGAAAAATTTGTTTGGAATAGCTTTGGTTTTGCTGAATGGTTAATGAAATTAGTGCTAAACACTTGCTTTTTGCCATTTTCAGATCCTCCATGTCTGATATGTCGTTGCCATTATCACGATTATCAGTCGAATTTCGTATCATTTGGGATATAATCTTTATTTCTACTTGCATAATTGCTATTTGGTGAATCACATTCTTAGTTGTTTCTTATTGACTTACAGTGGTTATTGGCTTTGTCCTGTTTGATTTCTTTTTTAATATAGTTTACCTCTTGCTGTAATAGTAAGTGTGTATTGACTGTTGCTCTCTCCCAGTCCACAAGGTTTTGTTCTGAGATTATAGCTACAAATTCTAGACATTTTTCGAGACATTTTGTGTACATTATATTTCGGTAACACTCGGTCTGTTTTTTCGTTTGTAACTATTATAAAACAACTAATGACATCAGTGTTCATTTATGTCGTCCTTTTGATTCGTTGTGTTACGAGACCCGCTTTCGTGGTGGCTGCTTGACCCGGCAAAGTTTGATGTTGTCTGGAGCGTCTCTGTTCTGCGGCATGAATCTTTTCGGTTATCCCGACCAGGGAGCGCCTGCTTAGCTCCTGATCACCACCGACTCGAATACTGTCACCGTCAGCGGTGGCTCCAGGGGTGCCCAGGCGCTTCCCAAGCAGCGGCTCAAGATCCGAGGCCTTACGACTCCTTGTTGTAATTCTCCATGTTATATAAGGGACACCAACAATTTCTGCTGATGTCCGCCTCCCAGATTCATTGGAGCACGGAAACCCCCATCACCGTGTGGGGATCTTATTTATATTATTATTATTAATACTATATTTTTATAAAATAACACTTGTAACACAATCAACCAACGTTTGTAGCAAGGTAAGAAATCCTTGTTTGGTAAGAAGTTAATTTTACAAATATGTCAGGTACAATTTTTCGTAACCTAACAATGTTAATGTGTAACAAATAAATAACTTGTTAATTTGCAAGAATTTACTTGTGATTAGAAGTTTACAAGTGTATCTTTGTAAAACGCTAATCACTGAATATTTCTACAAACTTGTGAAAATTTACTTGTTAGTTACAAACGTATACTTTTGTGAAATGAAGCGCATGTTGGGATCTGGGGACGACATCTACTGCTAATCTGTGGGACATTCTCGGACCGATAAAACATGGTTCAACGTAGCTTTGTAATTCGTCTGTCTTCGTCTGTGGCAACCTCTAGAGACTGTTTTTACAGTATTCAGTAGATGTCGGCGAAATCGTTCGACTAGCGAAAATCTGAGCAACTAACTTTACGTTATAATTACTATATTTAATATTATAATTAATATTATACTATATTATACTATAATTAATATTACTATATTTTTATAAAATAACACTTGTAACACAATCAACCAACGTTTGTAGCAAGGTAAGAAATCCTTGTTTGGTAAGAAGTTAATTTTACAAGTATGTCAGGTACAATTTTTCGTAACCTAACAATGTTAATGTGTAACAAATAAATAACTTGTTAATTTGCAAGAATATACTTGTGATTACAATTTTACTAGTGTATCTTTGTAAAACGCAAATAACTGAATATTTTTTCAAACATGTGAAAATTTACTTGTTAGTTACAAACGTATACTTTTGTGAAATGGAGCGCATGTTGGGATCTGGGGACGACATCTACTGCTAATCTGTGGGACATTCTCGGACCGATAAAACATGGTTCAACGTAGCTTTGTAATTCGTCTGATTTCTTCTGTGGATGCCTCTAGAGACTGTTTTTACAGTATTCAGTAGATGTCGGCGAAACCATTCGACTAGCGAGAATCTGAGCAACTAACTTTACGTTATAATTTCTTCTATTTCTGTAAACTTTTACTCCTAGACGACAAAAATTGTTACAATGTATGTCCGTCCTTCAAACTGCTCCCGATATCATACTTGTGCATGATACGAGAATTGTATGTTATTATTATTTTATTATGTGATATATGTCCGGATATATAAGAAATTATCAGAATATATTGTATTCTAAATATACCTGTGTTTGACTTTTTCTTTTAATCAACTCTTCTTTATGGTATATTTCTTTTAATTATCATTATGTGTAAATATTTCTCTTCCTTTACAGTACGTTACACTAATGTTGCATTCGTGTATTTAAAAAGTATGTTTAAGTTTAGGGAATTTCGTATAGGGAAGGGGGAAGAATAAGGGAAATGGATGATATACGGTTGGGAGAGGAATAGGGAAGAATGATGTTAAGGGGTGGGGAGAATTTTAGGGGTGGTTTTACATTTTGTAAGAATACCTTTCGGCACCTCCACCATAATTTTAATTATTGCTGAAATCGTCCCTTTAAAGGTTCGATCCAATAAACTATTTGATCATCTACTAAACAAGATATACTGGCTTGATCTGTGTGTGTGTCTGATGGACGCTAGGATCCAAAATAATTCTGAAGTACACTTCACTTATGGAAAAGAATCATTCTATGGCCTTACACAAGCACATAAGTACAAGAAGCCAATACAAATCCGTTACGAAAAGTACATCAATTGCTTTACATCAATCTACGTTACATAACATCCGTTTCAATATTCTGCGGAAATGACCAAAGCTCGCCTTTCCGTTTATCGGTCTGGCGCTTATAACTCACAAAACAGAAGAGAATAATGCAAACATCAAAAATGAGGATGTCATCTCGCCACATAATGAGTAGTGGCCGGCATTTGTATTATTCCCTACACAAAAAATATGAGTGCACTGACAGAGTCGGCATTCATCCCGAGATATAATAAAAGAAGAAAAGAAAACATGGACGCTGAGTTCCAAAATAATTCTGAAGTATTCACTCATGAAAAAGAATCATTCTCTGTCCTTTCACAAGACGCTCTGAAGCACGTGTTGCGGGTTGTCGAGCCCTGTCGACACAGACGGTGTCTTCGTCTGGCTCTTCGCTTGTTTAAAAGATCTTTCTTCGTTTGAATTTTTGGCCCCCGGAGTGCGGGTACCAATCTCATCAAGTTTCCTAAGATGGCATGGGGATGTTGGCACTATCGCTGGTCTGTATTGGTTGGTCAGAATGCACGCCACCAAGGCGTAATGCTGACAACTCGGATCCAACGCCTCGATGGTGGAGGGAGGAGGCGGTCAGCGGAAGCGGCGAATCGTCTTTCCTCTGCATAGGTGTTTAGCTGGCAGGAAAATAAGTTTGACTGGTCATAATTTATGACTGCAGTTGGAGCAGCAGTCGGAGCAGCAAAATAAAGGAATGCCAAAGAAATTTTCTACTGCTTATCAAGCAGTACCGTAACAGCCTTATAGATTGTAACTGTTTACATTTACGTATTCCTTACGCATTGCGTTTTGTATCAAGTTTTCGATATATTAATTATTTCTAAAATGAGAGATAACTGATTCTATATATTACACGTGTTTTGGATGTTTCAATTATTCAATTGGATTTGCAGTAAAAGTACTACGCGAGACAATATACAATACATCCTTGTAGTAACTTCATTTCACATGCACTGTCAAACATATAGCCGACTTACGATCAATAGCGCTGCAATTGGCAGAAAGTGGAAGTATTGTAATATTACAGTTTGGGCACCAAACTCCCAATGTAAGAGAATGCGAAGATCTGATTCCTTCTCTCTGCCTTCATGTATTTGCATCGATTCAATTACTTATAAGGAAAATGTCTAATATTATTTTCTTTAAATCTATTTTAGACGATAACGAAGAAAAAACAAACGGACCATTACGAGATCCTAGACTAACTTTAATAGTAAACGATAACGATATTATTTGACGTCATGCACCACAGTTGTCCTGTGCCACGCCCTCCTCTGTTTATAATAGACACGCAGGCAATTGTTTCTCATTGAAACATTGAACGAAAAGCATTACTGAAAAAGTTATCTTCTTAAAAGAGTGTTATTTCAGCTTTAAAAGATGTATATCGAGTTTGATATCTTATCAAAGAACAACAGCATTTTGTACTGACAAAGAAGAAATCATAGACCACCAATGATCTGGAAAACCGTGAGGTAAGATTGCACTCGAAGTCCTTATTTATTTGATATGGAATTATAAAATTTTATGAAAATTTGATATGGAATTTTTAAAAAACTAATAATACAGTAGCAGTTATCACTGAAAAATAATAAAAGAAAAAATCAACAAAAATAAGCATGTAGACAATAATAAAATGGATCAAGGGTTACACATTAGTATCATCTCGTAACGAATGTATGTTATACATGGGGAAATCAGATCAATTATGGTGTGTGTATCCAACAGAATGAAAGAATCCCAAAACATATTTGAAAGATTTCTTAATATCTTGACTACTTAGAAAAAAATGGTTTCAATTCACATACTCTAAAAAAAATGTTAGGTATGCTCCATTCCATTCAATATCTGCCTTTCTGCAGATACGTTTAAATAGCATTTTACAACTTAAACGTAAATCTCATATTTTCTCAGCTGCAAGAAAGAAACAACTTGTCAAGGAAAACAATTAAACTGAAAGAAATGTGGATTGGTTTCCTAATGTTGGTAGTAGTACCTTTCGGATTGCCAACGAATTCTGAACAAGAGAAATCTTCCCGGCCAATACAAGATATATTAAATTTTAAAAGCTTCGTACCCAGAAAAATAATATCTCCAAATGTAAGTATAAGGACGAAAGCAGTAGTAAATCTTGCTTTAATTGAAAAAACATTGCTCTTGAGAGTAAAACACAGAACGTAGAAAAGCAAGGAATATTGGTTTGAATAATACTAGCTGTGTAATACTTTAAGCGGAAGTATAATCTAATGCTGCTAACTCCATACGTTTTTCTTATTAGTACATCGTATTATAAAAACATAATTACTATCTTAATCGCTGAATATAATTTAATCTTTAAAGTTGACGTTATATTGAATGATTTGTCTGAAACACGCTGGTCGCGAAATGTTTATAATGGAACTTATTATTTAACTGTATTGAACAGTGATTGATGTGAAAGTAATTATATGCCGAATAAAATAATTGATTCTTCATTGTGAAAATTAATATTTCATAAAAAATGTTAAATCACAATAAGCGATAAATATAGTAAGTACGTTTCGTTTTATTAAGTTCCACTACTTTCAAACACTTATGGAAGCACCAGCATTTGACATTGCACTACCTCAATAAAAACCTAAACTTGTTTTTTAGGCTTTAGTGCATCGCTTGTAGAAAATCTTACTTTCAAAAAGGTTTCATTTTACTTATTTACTTTATACTTTTTAGAGTTGTATTTTTTTAAATTTTCTTGTAATAATGATACCTGCCGGTTCGTATGTATGTAATAGCAACAAATTATATTTAAGCGCGTACGTTTCTTTATATCAATAAATCCTATATATCTTCGTCTGATACACTCTTTGACAGTATACATCGTTTGAGAAGCAATAGTACAAAAAGTTTAAATGTTCCTCCGCCGTTATAACGGAAATGCAAAGGTAATACAATGCGTTATTCTTAATTGAATAAAGAGAACTGCATTATATCGCCGCTTTTCGGAAAAAATGCTCCACAAGATATCTTGGAATAAAACACTGATTTAAAAAATCAAGAATAGTTTTTATTGCTGTAAGACATCATTGTATTGCATAATATTGTCATAGTAATCACGTGTGTACCATGTATCGGCTAAATCAGTTGCAGGGAATGATTTAAATTTCGGTTGGAAGAATAAAACAAAACATACTAACAGACTATAAGGTGAAATATTATACAAGTTAATAAATTATTTTTTAATAATCTCATTAAATTATATAGAAAATTGATATATGGCGCATTGGGAACCATCCGAAATCCGGTGATACGTTAGATCAGGGCACTGTATTGCGGAGGCCACGTCAAAATTGGAGTTCGAAGTCTCTAATGAACACGTTGCTCTCCAAGTAGCCGCACATTAAACACTCGCTGTGATTGGCGCCTTGGTCCATGTGGGAACCATTACACCAGACACGACATATTTGCCTAAAAGTAGAAGTATAACATTAAAAACAATTTTTGTGACGATTTATAAACTATTTACTCCCTAAGTATAAAAACGTATTTACAATCACAATATTTGCGAAATTTAAAATTGTGTCATTCGAAAAACTACACTTCCCGCTTTATGAAGTTGTTCATCTGAGAGACTATTAATTACTATATTAACGTTTCGGAAATACTACAAGAACAGACTCTGCAAAAAAACTAAAACAATGCTGTTTTAAAAAAATGTATTCAACATTCAATTTTATTCAATTATGTTCATCTTTGGATTCAGAATCCTTAGCTCTTCATTGCACGTTAACTTCTTCATGGCAGTCATCAAACGCTATTGAGATCGACGAGAATACGGATTGGGTGAACTATCTTCCCACTTTGGCGTCATAACTCCCACTCTCAACGACTGCAAACAACTTTCTGAACTCTCGTTCTAAATGGCCAAAGTTTTCCTCCCCCTTACTCTAAGCCATGTCTCATGAAATGGTCTTCACGATGCTCACACAAAGACAGTCAAACGAGGAAAGCTTCATGGAATACCCATTGCAGTTTTTTTCGTGAACGCGTAACTGCCATTTGAGGTGTCGAAGCACGATCAGATCACGGCTACTTGGACGCATCTCCAGGAAGTCCATATGTCATAGAATTTCCCCAACACTCGCCCCCGCGTCATAACATTTCAAGTCGACCGAAAGGACGAGTTTCAAAAACGCAAACTTATAAAATTTGAATAAGAAAGACGAAAGACTTTTATATAAACGTTTAAGCAAAGATTGTCGTAATGTTTGCAAAAAGTTTTGAGTTAAGACCCGCTTGGATAAATGCATTCTAAAGTTAACATTGAACTTTTCAACTTTAACGAAACCATTCGCAAAAAACCTTTCGCAAGTAATTTCTTGATGTCTAAAGCACTTAAAGCGTTAAACTAAAGAATTTAAGCGAAGATTTCTAATAAACGGTGGTGAACAAACGTTTATGTTAGATTTGTAAGAGTCAATTGAAAATTCGTGAGGGCAAATATTTCCCTATAACACCTTGTGACAAATAGTCACAAATGAATCACTAATGTCGTATTCTTGGTGTTGCAGTCAAGATTTAAAATGTCTCCAGCAAAAATGTCGTGTGACTCCACTGAGGGCAATAGACAAAGTGCAGATGATGTGTGTGGAAGTGCCAAAGTAGGTAAGAGACCGCCAACAGTTGAGGTCTATGTAATACACTAGAAATATATGGAACTTCAAAACCATTGCTATTCTTTTCCAGAAAAATATGCCTGCGAAGCAAAATTTGAGACTATAGACGTTTTTTTGAGTTCTGCGCTCGCTGAAGGTATATACATACATGTCTGTCCACCAATGAAATGTATTTTCTTAACGGTACGCATCAATTTTTCCTGTTAACTTGTTTATTTATACCTTTAAAAAATTTAAGTTTAATTTTTCCTAAGAGGGTTTATTTGAAATATCCAGAGGACATATTTACACCAATTATGAGACTTTATCTTATGAAACAAGGCGCAAGGACCAAGACATGTAGAAACAAAAGGAAATAAAAACACTTAAGTTGTGGGACTGGAATTTGATAAAACTTTAAATTTACGTTTCAATTACCGTAGCATTCTGCTAACGACATTAAATTTATTCCAATCCTGATTAAGACCACCCATACTGTATGAGAATATTTGTATTTCAATTTCCGGTAAGTAAAATAAGCCACATCCTCTTTTACATTCCGATATTATCGCTTTAGACATTTTCAGCCTCAATATCACGTTTTACAGACTATTTTTTTAAATACTGAAGGAAATGTTGCTTGCCTCAGGAAAACACTCGTTCCATTTAGACATTTGGTGATCTACTAATTTTGATTCAAGATCCAGCTTCGTCTTTAAAAGTTGTTTTTTAATGTCCGATGGATTTGTCCTTGTTGTCATTAATGTCCGAATGAATGCCAAAAGGAAGTAAAGTGGTTTCACGTTGGAGGGAGCGGGAGACATGGAACTTTTTTAGCATGCAGATTGAGAATAATTCGCGACGTCATTTATTCTTTTGTCAAATTCAATTGTAGATGTTAGTATTCTAACAGTGGGCAGTAGGAGACGTTTGCGAGAAAGACGAGAACGGAAGTAAAACCAATTTGTATTGAGATTTGAGCAAGAAGGCAAAATCTTATAGAAGGACGAATGCAGATAAAAGAGGAAACGAATACAATCGGACTGAAGTTCAAAGAGAGGTGGAGAAAAGAACAGAAGAGGAGCAAAGAAAAATATCGAGAATATCGTAAGGAATTGAATATATATGGTGTATAGGACTGGATAAAGAACGTATTGTGTGGAAAGACATAGTATTGAGAAAGTTAAATAAATTAGTTTATCGAATGTGAACATATTTCAACCATAAACTTTGTGCTAAATGAGTGTGATATCTCAATTACTAAACTCCTGTGGTCAACCACGCGCCATATTGATTTTTGTGGCACCACGAGGCGACGCTTCCTGTCAGAATCAACCAGCCGTCACGGCGTCCTACCTTCCGATTGGCGCGCCAACTCGAACTCGCAGCGCGAGTTTTGCACGGCGAGTCGTGACATGTGTTTGCATGTCGCTAGGAAGGTCGGACGGTCACTCTCTCTCTCTAGAAGTCAACTGTGTTCACTCGGCCCTTCACTACGCTCTCCAACCATTGTCATCGGACATACCTTGCTTCGCATCACTACTATCGTGCGTCGGCATGCTAGCCAACATTTTTCTGCTTCAACCCTGCACCACGACGTAGCCGAAGGCACTTTTCGTCCACCTGACGATCTTCCTCAAATTCCTTGGATTTCAACTCAGCTCGACTTCAATTCTCAGAACTTCAACACATCACTTCAACTCGACGTTCAGCGTCATCTTGGCTGGTTTTCCAGAATTATCCCACCTTATCACGATATCTCATCGAAAATCAGTATTGTATCATTTTTCTTCATTACCTACATAGCATGTTTTATTAAACTGTTTTGTGTTGACATTCACTATTCATCTTACACCTCATCCTTTATTCATTCTTTACTGACACCACTGTTGGTCCTTCGAACTGAATCATCTTCATGTGCAGGTATATACAAAAAATTGTCTGCTAAGTAATAACGAAAGAAATAGTAGCTAAGTAAACCCAGTCTGTACTTTTGAAGTTGAAGTCGTCCGCTATGAGTATATTCTGATGTAGGTATTCCAGTGTCGTTATGTCAGTCGGGTCCAAAGGAATAATGAGTTGTTTGTAAGCCAACTACTACAGCCGTACATACGTTAGATGCGTGAAGTCTGTCATTGTGATGAGTAAAATAATTTTTAAAGGAAATGTTCTTACTTGGTTTTATCCCAGTCTCTTACAACAGTAATCAAGAAAGTGTGTAGTCCGAGTTAGTGTCAGTGGAAATAATTGAAGAGGAAGTAATGATACTTATTTTTCAGACCATGGTAACGAACTACAAAGCATGTTAATGAATATTTTAAATCTGGCTGCTAGGTTTTTAAATCTTAATCTTTTTAGGAAGTTACGTAGTTTGCTCCAAACATTTACGTCGTCAGAATTTGGTCCTGGATTTTCCTTAGAAGTCGACGTTGTGTCTCTAGTGGTAGATTGAACAACATGATCCGTTGTTTGTTTGGAAGGGAGAGAAGGGAAATTGATAGAATTCAACTCTTTTCTTTAAATATTTTTTTATGAGGCTTTGCGGACTTGAGCGAAACGAAGTATTTGAGCTTCACGTTGGCGCTGTAGCGTAAGAAGCGCAGGACATCCCGCCAAAGTAACTATATGATCTTGAGAACAATTTGCGTACTGGGAAACTGCACGGGGGTGGAGATTCACGTGTATCAGGATCTACACAATGAGGGCCAAGAACAGGATGTGCACATCCCCTTTTGGAGAGTACACATTTACGCTGATTTAGCATGTACCTAACTTTTGATGTGAAATATTCGGTTTCACATTTGTCTATTTGAATAGTGTACAGTGCTAAAATAATGAACGTGCCTTCCTGTTTACGTAACAATTCTTAAACGCTCCAAATTTTAAAACTTTGTTCCAAATCTTCTAGAAATTATTTTACATCTAAATAAAGTGACAATCTACGCAATAATAATTTATGTTGTCTTTCTTCTGTAGCGCGATGGTAGAAGTAGGAAGCACTATCGTCGGACGATTCATGTTTCTTCATGTGAGATGATGTGATTCTGCAATCCCTTGTTGTGCAGCCTTGATGACGTGATGGGCTGGGAATGATGTGAGAGCTGAGTGGTTGTTCTTGAGATTCAGAAAAGTAGGAACGGCATCACGTTGGAAGCCGAGAGCTCTTGGTTGAGAGCGTGGTCACATGACCGCAAAAACGTATCGTGGGCCGACTAATGTCGTGATGAGGCCACCGAGAGACGCGTGTTGTCTCGTTGAGAACGATTTGGAGAGAATGGGGGAAATTGAGAAGTGGACAAGAGAATGGCATGATGATGCAGTGGGCATGCTGGCTTGTGCAGAGTTACGTCACGCGCTATCGAGTGACATCACAAGTCAATCTCCTTTCAAAATTGCATTCTTTAGGCATTCGTGGACTTCCACATAAATGGCTAACTTCGTATTTAAAAGATAGATATCAACAGGTAGAAATATCCTATCGAACTGTGAATAACGATATTTCCGAGAGTAAAGTTTCCACAGAATATGCATCAGATGAACGTGAAACGTCTCTGGCAAGAAAACAGATTATACAGTTCTCGTACATTTGTTGATGGATGTGGTCTTGTTGATCAAGATAATTTTTACCCCCTATTTAAATTCAAAGGCTTAATATTTTAAGCTTTCTATGATATTTTAAGAAAGAGACATATAGGAGTCCATTCACAAAAAGACAATCTGATCGAAACTTGTCAAAATTGAGATGACGATTTGTAAGTGAAAAATATTAAATCAGTAAGAAAACATTTGAAAATCCATTTGGGACCTCTCTCTACATCTACTGTTTAATCGGTCTTTGTCATGCTGAGATACTCATAGGTCAACTTCACATAACTGAAATTCTAAGTAAATGAAGATTTGTTTTAATTCTTTATGATTCGATTTACCATTTCTATTAATGAAAAAGGAGTATTGTGAAGCCACGACCTTTTCATTTCTGTGTTTCGGTTTTCAGATACCATGCCCGAGAAAGAAATGGGATAAACGAGGAGAAAGTTTTCGTGTATCATGTCATTATCCGGGAGTTGGAGTCTTATGGCATTACTGGCCAAAGGAATTAAAGTTTGATACTTTATACGACTTGCAAATTAATCATATGGTTGAAGACACAAAACGAGAAAAAAAAGAAGTTGTGGGAACGAGATATCGGTTTCACACGTGTAGTAAAGGTAAGTCGTTATTAGAGAGTTGTGTCTTTGGCACGAAGAGATAAGGCCAGATGATTTGTGCTTCAGACTTCACTATTCTGCCAATCCTTGATTCGAGAACTCGTCGTATACCAATTCAATTCAGTTCGCTTTCTGATCGGGTCGAGTCGGTCGGCTTGTTCGGTTTGAGTTCCGAAAAATGCAAAAAAAAAATGTAAGTTTGGAAATCGTAAGTAAATGGAAATAATGCAGTTTTCTAAAAAAATTAATATATTTTCCAAATTTTAATTATATTTTAATTGGTGTATAAAATAAAAGTAAAAATTAAATTAATATGAATCTATGTTAAAATGGAAAATGTTTTACGTAAAATATTTATATTTATTTGCTTAATTGATGTAAATGTGATTAATCGTTACAATGAAAATTAATAACACTACCTGAATATTGATACTTTACCATTACTATTTCTGCTCACTCCTTCCGGAACATCAGAATATGAAGTAATACCATGAATGTGAAACCCATGTGCATATCCTTTATTTTCAAATTACTCCATTTAATATGTATTGATCTATATATGAAGTTGTGTAGTATTCTATCAAGAAACACTGCGAAACCATTTCTTTGTCGGTCAAAATTTCAATGAATTTTTAGAACGTAACAGCAAATAACTTCCATAACGATTTTCTCAAGAGATTCCTCCAGTGGAAATGACGCTTGTTTAACATGATCTTCTAAAGTATTTGTTAAGTTCTATTAGTTGATTTATTTGAATTTTTTGTTGATTTATTACCACATAATATACATTATTCTTTCGTTTACAAAAGTAGCAGAATGCTTCACAAAAGTCATACGACCATACTTTGAAATCCTTTTTATAAAACCGCAAAATACTAACTTATATTTGAGCAGATACAGAACAAAAAAATATTATTTATATATTACCACAAAAATTCAATAATCTTATTTTTTCTAAGTTTAAATTATATTCAATACTGTCACATGAACTCATCTACACGCTTTCTCTAAGACTATAAAACAAAAGGTTTACACAAATAACGAACAAAACAAAATTCGTATAAAATGTTTTGCTACACTTATTTGACGTGAGCAAATCATTTCGTTATTTCTTCAAAAAAAGAACAATACTCTTTTTGTGTAATACATAAGAGCCAATATGAATTTAAAATATTTTTTACTAAACTTAGTTTGGCAAAATGGTTAGAAGTATTCCGTTCATATTGATTCAAATAACTTTACGGATGTTTCTTTACATTTGTTGTGATTGAATCTCCAAAATATAGTTCGTTTGTTAGTTGAAGCAACGATAGAAGAAAGAAATTGATCAATTTTATAGTAAGAGTAAGATTAAGTTTTATATTACGACACGGGCACAAAAAAACTAGATTAACGAGAAAAATTTGAAATTAATCTTCACTTTTTCGTCGAAATAAGACAATTAAGTATAGGAATAATTTCTAACTATTACTCAACAATTTTTTTAATGTTTCTTCAGAGATTTCTTAATTATTTTGAACGCTCCAATTACTTTCCACAAGAATATAATGTACAAAAAAAATTACGTAAATATTGTATTGAATATTACTCTTTTGTTGATAATAAATTAGTAATAAATTATTTAAACACGTTACAACTCATAATTATTAAATTTTATTCGTTATTGAGTGTTCGTTTTTCTACCATGACGTCGAGATACAAAAGCTTTTTTTTTTAAATAATTATGCAATGGCAAATTTTTTTTGTTTGTAATTAATTAGTATTTAATGTTTTGTAAATTATACGGTACTTTTTGTTTGTAAATTTGTTGTGACAGAATTGCTTTTCTAGCTTGTTGCTGTGGGTGTCGGGTTTGGTGAGACGGGTTTCGAACCGAACCGAACCGAAAACAAACAAACACAAAAAACCTGCAACAAACTCTTTCAGTTCAGCAAAATACATTTCTAAGAAATAAGTAATTGTAAGTTTTATATTAATAAGTAAATGGAAATAATGAAATATAAAAAAATAAATTATATTGCCCAATTTAAATAATGTTTTAATTAATAAATAAAACAAGAAAATTAAATGAAAATGAACCGATGTTAATATAGATCAATTTTAAGAGCTTGAAGTTGTTGAAATAAAAATACAGTAAAGAAATAAGTTATTTTTAAAAACACAAAAAATACAGTAAAGATTTATGAAAAGCCTCTTGGACCAACTGCATCGCACCGTCACAAATAAGCGTCCACTGTGCTCCGCAAAAGTAATAAAACAGCGTAAAATAAATTCGGTATTCTGATAATAAAAAATGCCTCCAACTTCTGCTAATTGTTCTCTATTTGGACCGAACTGATGTTAATCTATTTAGAAACCTAATCCAAGTGCAAACAACAGTTAAAATATAAATGTTTTCAACCAGAAGCGCGTTACATCCAATTTTTTTAAATTTGTTTTCTATTACTTCCGGTATATGTAGCTTTTGCAAAACAAGGATTTTACATTATGTTGCTCTTTAAATTAACATCTCTCTAGCGCTATAGAGGCGCTACCCTTCCGAAACGAGAGTTGAGGCGTTTCCATCTTCTACGTCCTTTCGTAATCTTCCTATATGGCTGACAATGTTTTCAAATATGTTGTATTTTGAGTCCTTCTCTATAAATCGATGATGTTCTTTAATATTTATTGCATCAATACATCCTATCTCTCGCCGAAATTCCGCTCTTATTGAGGCATAACGCGAAGAATCCCATAAATATTGTTTCTCTTGCCTGCATACATCTGCATTCATCACTGTCCACTGTCTTGAAGCGGACCAAGTACGCTAAAAATGCTCCATGATCCTTACCAAATTTTACATCCGGAATATAGCCATACGTCAGACGGTCTTTATTACTTGCTCTCCACAGGGTCTGCCACGCTGTCATTAGGAAGCGAGGCATTCTAGTTGGTGAATTCTTGTCTATTGCATGTATCTCCTCCTCATTCATCAATATTATCCCACTCTGCTATAGTATGATATTTATTTTATGCCTCTTGGCAAAAGGCCGGTTTGATGTCTCCAAAGGCATTCTAATAATGTGGTAATGATTAATACAAGAAGAATTAAATATGGATATAAAAAGAAAATAAAGTATGTTAAATGGTTATCGTAATAGGCGTGTTTCTTTCTGTATGATAGCAATACGCCAGTGTTTGTGGGACCAGTGTTTCTTTGTTTCTTTCTCTCTCTTATCTCTTTGGTAAATCCACTTTTTTTTCTCTTTTGCAGCTGAACCAGTGACGAACCTTAGAGTGGAAGCATATGGTCTCGGTTGGATTTATTTCAAGTGGCGTCGGCCCACAGAAAATTGCATGACAAAATTAAAATATAGAGAGCAATACACGGTGATAGGAGAGAAGGAAACCTTCGAGCAAAGCGATATTAGTGACTACAAAACTACAACTGCTTACTACAACTTTGTAAAATTTCACCCATGCCCAGATTATCCCAATTGGTATTGTCTCATTGTATCTGAAAATGTTATTCCATTCAGGGAAGTTGAATTCCAGGTAAGACTTATTTCCCTAAAGAACTTCTGTTACCTATTCTTGTTTTAATTGGAACATTTACTTTACTTTAATTAAAATTTTTTAGTTCATTTAACCGAATCAATTTTTCTCTATACATTAAATGAAAAAGATAAGAAACGGTAACGAAGACTTTCCAAATGCGTCGAAAGAAGAGATTTACTATGAATTAGACGTTAATTTTCAACGGTACTTTGACTGACCCTGGATCGAGTGATATAGTGGCGATTCTCTATACGTCGAAATTAATGGCTTCGTTCTGCCGCTTCACGATGCTTTATGATTTAACAGTATATGTTGAGACTTTATTTTAATTTACACATTTTACTTAGGTTGCGTATATAAGATTTTCTGGAGATAGAAGTGATTTGGATAAGTCTGGCTGGGCCAATATTACTGCGATGACGGACGATGTGTCCCAAATCATCAAGTTCTGTCCGAAAGGAAATTTCTTTCTCACCATCTGGTTCTTGGCCATCCTGATAGCACTGCTTCTCTTGCTATTGATTGTGGCTGCGACTCTGATAGGCCTGCTTCTGTAAGTGTGCTTAAGTGAATGATATATAAAATATATAAAGAGTAATAATATTTATGAACTAAAAAGTGTCAGATCATACCCTGTGGCGGAATATAAGGAAATAAAATAAAAATATATGTCACAGAGAACTCGTATCACTTCACTTTACTACCCACAATCATTCCACTGTCCTCCATCTACATTAAAGCACCCATTTTTTTTCAGAAATTGCCAAACCTTTTACATTTGTATGCTTCGCTTTTCTTGAAAAGTTTCTCATCTTCAGAGGTTGTTTATCCCGATAGCGCTTCCACGACTACCGTTGGTAAATTGTTCCAGTCCCTGATTAATCTGTTGAGAAACGAGTAATTTTTATGTCTGTTTTTTGTTTTCTTTTAATTTTGAAAAAGTGATATTTTTAACCCAATCTAGTCGACTTTTGGAAACGCGCTTTCACATCCCCCCTCTGGTTCGCTTTGAAGTGAACCGAACAGATTCCCAGTCACGCTCTTTTTCTACAAATTTGGAGACGTTCTATTTTTATTTAATGCTTTGCATTATTACCCATGTTTATGAATTGTAATACAAAAAAAACTCAGGTGAAAATCATCACTATGCTACTGTTTTACTGGATAATGGATTTCAAATAAATTTCATTTCAGTTATGTTCCATTCTATGACTTGATCTTAAGAAAATATCTTCAAATATCTGTGGCATCAATTCACTTGCATCTGCAATTATGATGTCACAGGAGTCATAGTTCATTCTAAGAATTTTCTGAGGAAGAAATTTCATGTTCTTGACACAATTTTGCCTAATTATCCTGAGCTGCGATACAACAAAGAACAATGAAAAATTTCTATAGAATATGAATTAGCTGATAACTATTTTTACATTCCCAAATGGATTATTGTTCTACAGGGGATTAATTATTTTTTTGGTTTTAATCTGAGGATAAAATTAATCTTTCCACTAATGTCACATGACTTAAAACTGTATTCGGTTATATATTTAGTGAAAAATACGAAATTATTTCTAACACGTCACATTGTAATCTCACTATCCATGAATCTATTAAATGATTAGGGATATTTGAATCAATCCCTCTGTGCCATAAATCTGTCAATTCAGAAGAAAGATTCTTAAAGAACATTTTCAACAAACTGATAACATGTTAGCAAATGGTGTACATGAAGTGTCATTGCCTTTCATTTATGACTCAACTAATCTTCTCATTGCTAATATAATATACAATAATAATGTTAAAAATAAAATTTTCTCTGTAAATACATAACACGAATCATTTGAAGTCTTCAAAAAAATCAGAAATGTTTATAAAATAAATTTTCTTATTAAATAATGTTCCTCAAAACTTTCTGACATCGTTAATTTAATTCTAAATGAATTTTGACTTGAAGCTCATCTTAATATCAGTAATCATTTCCTATGTTAGTGTTACTATCACGGCACGGAACACGTTAACATGTTATACTACACAATGTCGTCTGTAGATAGTGGTTAGTGATGGTGCAATTGTCATTAGTTTCTCGTTCCCCCTGTTTCTGTACGTGTTGTTTCCGTGTTCCGTTTTGCTTTCGGAAGCCTCTTCCTCACTGTGCGGCTGAATGTTATACATAACCTTTTTAAACACGTTAATTATTTTATGTCACAATTTACGTCATTTCCATGTAATGATTATCCATATTTTTAGCCTCTAAAAATTATCCAATGAATTGTCCTTAATTAGTGTATAATCAATGGCTCATAGCAATCATAAATACTTTGTATCCTTAATATCATGATAATCCATAAATGTATAACCACAGTAACATCGTTGGTATTGGGGTTATTTCTTGTAAAAGTATTTATTGGGATGTCGTACTTTGGAAGTAGCTTAAGTTTTTTAATTTTTATATTTAACATTCTTGTGCATCATGTACACCTTTTTGTTATACTTAATATTTTCAAAGTACTTGTGTTGGTATTCCTGTTATTAATTTTAAAGTAAGCATTAGTGTTTCAGAACCTAAGCTAGATTCAAAAATTTTCTGTTTAAAACTATGTCATTCTCTTTTGTCAACATATTTATCTGCTCTAGAGTGGTTACCCAGGATCTTTAGAAAATGAACGCATATCATGAACTAGCAGTGAATGGAAGATATCAGTGTTAATGAATCCAGTGACTGTTGCGTTAAATATCCCGTTAACAGTTACTATTTGACATTTTCTTGTGAACCCTAATGCCAAATGCGCGCCCCGCGAATTTTCGACATGTCATCCATTATGAAACGAGCAGTCACCGATATAATTACCACACAAGGACCATGGTTTCTAAGAATGTGGTTTCTATCTCTAACGAAACAAAACTACAAACACCCATTGGTTGCATTAGTTATCCGTTGAAACAATGGTACAAGGACTTAAATAGTTATAGAAATTGCATTTAAAAATAAATTCTGCCCTTAAGTCAGTCATCGGTTCAGTTTGCAACTTATCAACTAGTTAATTATTGGAAAAGTAACATTATTGTTGTGATTAATGAAATGACTCGTCTCTTTTGCAAGAGAAAGAAGAAAGAGGAAAGATAAAAATTCATTTAACTGTGAGTATAGATAAACTGCTTCTTCACCTTAGCGCAAGAAAGAGAAAAGAAGAAAGGAGGCGAGACATGGAAGACGAACCTTACGAGGAAGAAGCGATTGGTCCCACAAACGCATTTGAGAAAACCTGGGAGCGTTTGAGGAACTTCTTCGAGCAACTCTGTCCACGTCCAAAGTGAGTGCAGTTTCCACAGACTCGTTCTTTTGAGTTCTATTTGCATTAAGCGAGATGTAACAGTAAAACATGGTAGTATTTAATCTCACGATGCCGACACTAGTCATGCCAGACAAAGACGTAGATTACAGATTGATAAACCATCCTAGTCTCTCTCAGGTTTGTTTTACGTTTAATGAGATGCACTTGGTCCAAGAGAGGTCTATGTTGTCTCCCTCATTAACATTAATCGTACCTCTCTTTCTATTGTAAGAAAGTAGAAGAAAATATTGGTTCATCATTTGTGGTTTCAGTCAATATATAATGAAATTCGCAGTTTATCTTTGTAGGAAAAGAGACTGGTTATCTTCCGCAATTTACAAAAATTAAAACTTATTAGAGAAAAAACGTGTTTACGTGAACTCTCCCCATAATGAGCGTTTGAAATTTCTTACCATTCTTAATTTTCAGGAAGTTCTTTACGATGGTTTCCCTGATTTTAAAGAGAGGAGAACATAGGAAAGTTATATACTTAAAATATATTTGTTCAGGAGGCATAAATTATCTCTTCAGATTGAAGATTACACAGTGAGATGATATCGTGTCAGAGTAGGGGACTTTTAACAGCATTTGCTTCTTCGGGGGCACATCGCGCTGAGACTCCTCTATGCCCTGGTCATTGCATACGAACACTCTGTGCCTGTTTTCAGACGCGAGAACGCTAGGATTTACGCCACGAGTCGCCTTATTACATAGTGAATAATGTTATTTTTTAATCTATAGATGGATTACGTACAATATAAAAAGAGAGTATAGAGATATACAAAAATTAGCAAAGACAAAGAAAACTTATTAAATTGAAATCGTAAAAACCGAATAAATTTACATGAGATGTTATATACCATTGTTGCTCGAGTAACAAAAGAAGTGTAGATAAGTTATTAGGATGGTAATTATGATTTGTCCAATCTTAAGTGGTAAGAGTTATGGTGTTCAGTTGTAGAAAAATGATATTTATTCTTGTGTTTCAAAAGGAAACCTCCACCACCGCCACCTGCTCCACCTCCTGTAGTCAAGAAACCGAAACCCCTGAAACCCAAAAAAAAGAAGCCACCGAAACCAAAAGAGAAGCCTAAAGAAAAAAAGAAAAAAGAGGAATCACCTCCTCCCCCTCCTCCACCACCTCCAAGGAAGTAAGTTTTTATTACAAACAGCATAACGCAAATCCAGTCAGTATTACGTTTAGCAAAGGGGTAATTCACATTCGAATCCGAAGACATAAATCATCGATGTTGAGGATGATTTAGGAGGTGAGTTCAATTCTTTTTACTTTGGGGATGTGATTAATCAGTAAATTAGATACTGGACTTTAAACAGAAGCACTGGAAAAACTCTGTCATGAGACTGCACGTGGTCAGTCTGGCCTCATCTCTCAGCTGCGGGTAACGGAAGGTTGGGCATTACTGCGACGAAAGATTTTGTGATGGTTCGAAAAACATAGTAGCCTAGGAAACACAAAAAGATATATTTTCGCTAGCGATTAGCGATTTTAGTCCACTGTGTGTCGCCAGATCTCAGGGTAACACGCAATAAACTTTAGAAAATCTTTTTCCCTCAGAAAAAAACGCGCGTATCTTATAATTCGAGTGATGGTTTCCATTAGTCTATTTTCAAAATGTAGGTGAGAGGAAGATGGGGCAAATGGGTTTATTTCACAAAATAGTATGCAATGCTATTGCACATGTTGTACCAAACCAGTGACAGTTAAAACAGCGCAGGCGTCTCGGAACACATTGACAAACCAAGAAAACTACATTTCGGAAAAAGGAAGATGATTCAATGGGTATTTACTTCGTTGTGAATGTCACTTGTTGCGTAGGAAAGTACCGCGCGGTCCGAGGACTGAAGGCAAGAAAAAAGGTGAGGATGCCGCCATGATGGACACAAAGAGAGCAGTGTCTGCAGTCGGAGGAGGCAGAGCTGGAAGACGGAGACCTCGAAGATAGAATCTTCTATCATATAGTTAAATCTATTGTATTGTAACAAATAATTAGTATCATTAAATTTAAAGTTATAAATCCTGGATGATTCTAATAAAATTGTTTATTTTCTAAGTTGAAGCATTTGTCTGCGGTACATCCATGAGTCGTTCATCTGCAAGACGTCATTTAGAAGATAATTTTAACTTTTCGTTCCATTTCAGTCCGGAAAGAGGTTTATTTCCAAACGTTTTGATCAGGTCCCGCTTCTTACTAGATCTCAGACTAGAGGTCACGTAGTTTTAGGGTTTAAATTTTTAAACTATCAATGCTGTAAATTTTAAATTGAAATCACATTGGAAAACGGTATCCTTAGAGCTGGAAGCGGAAAGGGAAAGACGAAAAAATAACGAAAAAAGACAGTGTTGAGTCCATGGTTTATGTATATTCTGAGATGAATAATCGTATTTCGAACTTCATTATGCACCCTTCAGACCACATGAGGCCCACGACGACCGAGGAGGTGTGGGTTCGGAAGACACAAAACAATATCAAAAATGTCAGCTAAGAAAGCATTTTACAAAACTTTAGCTTTAAAAGTGAAAAATGGGAAATTAATAATTACTGAAAACCTTTTTAAAAATTATAAAAGTAATAAAAGGAATTGACGGTACACATTAATAGAATTGTCATCTGTTATTTACCTCAACCAAGGATGTTGGCATACTGAAGTAAGAACGATTGTTAACTCAATCTGGGTATCCGAAATGCATTGGTTACTAGATAACATCCGAGTGGAATAACCACAGTTAACTAGGTAATATTTATTTTTCCGAATACATTTCACGTAAATAAACTGCACAACATAAAACATGTGTAATTTTGCGAGCGTCAAGTTCTGACAATCAGGGATAATTAAAAGTTGATAAATGTGTTCAGTCTAATTTAATGTGTGCGTTGTATTTTTTTTTGATGCAAATGAAATTATTAGTAGTGTAGCTTATCCATGTTTCACTAAACGTTTCACGTCGTATATGTCTAAATGTACTACTCATTGATGAAAAGGGATTTACTTATTTGTTTTAATTTTATGAACAAAATTGTTTATTATAAAAACACCTACTGCTCATAGCTGTATGAATTCTTTATGGAATTGGAAATATATCCCTTCGGCAGAGGAGTAGCATAAATAATGGCGTTATTAACCCATCCGATTAAAAAACAACATAAATAATTGAGAATAGTGACAGTTTATCAATACATAATGTTACAATATTAGATACCAACTTTTTATACATCCTTTTCGTGAAACACAATAAAAATTTCTAACTTTTTTGATTTTCTGATTATATATTACCCAGACTACTCTTCCGTGTCACTTAAAATTTAGAGAATAATTTTTCTAGAAGTCAGCAAATACATGAAATTAACAGTAACTAATCCTCACTACCCTCTGAAAACGAAAACCACAAAAAATACAATCTAGAAATTACACTTAATAAATGTCATATAAGAATATGGGACGATCACAAGGATATCAACGTAAATTTAACAGACATGACTTGTAGGTTCGACAGGAAGATTGATTTTGATATATTGTAAAATCTGTTTAATTCCAGTTATTAATCACAGAAATTAGCCTTGTTTTGTCATTATAAATATGTAGCACGAACGACAGAGCGAGGGAAGAGTACCTCCTCACTCCTCTGAATTTAAAAGGCAGCCGTTGAGAAATGTTTGTGTGAGATATACTACGCATTTAGCTGGACAAAGGGAGACGAGCTATAGATGTTTGGAAGGGAGCGGTTACCTAAGCTGTGACAAGTCAGGTTAAGTCGAAGAAAGGTTTTATGATGGTAAGAAATCGCATGCAGGCGGAGGTGTGATTAAAGGACCAAGTCGGTCGTACGACTAGGGAGAGTTCAAGGGACATGCAGACACGAAATAAACAAGCGAAGTCGTTGGACAAAAAAGGCGTTTCAAAACAGCGGTTGAGAAGCGTTCAGATATACACCCAGAGATTGGCGCAACGAGTAAGAAAATGCACTTAAACCTTCCAATCGGAACTGAGGCACAGGAGGGGGAATATCTATCTTATTGGGAGAAGTGGTCACGTGGCGATTCAAAATTTGAGAAGTTTAGGAAGTGGAAAGACGGGCATAGTGAAAGGATGGCTCATTTATATGGCTGGAGAAGCAAAATTCACTCTCTTAACTCAGATATTTTTGGTCAGCTTAGATAAAATTTTTCTTCGACTCATGTGAGAATTTTCTTCAGCTCATTCGATGTTTCGCGAGAAGCAGAGTCTTTCAATTGATTTTGATTTTGACTTAGACTGTTTACTCGATATTTGCTGATAGTTCATAACTCAGATAAGATTTTCGCTCTGATGTTATTATTCGATTTGGCTGACGTTTGTGCGCTCATGGCTGATATTTTCAGTTTTTACGTTGTTCAGCGCATACGCAGATTAATGTCATTCTAAATTTAGAAAAGTCAAAATTTTGTACACAAGAAATTCAATTTTGGGGGTATACTGTAAAATTTTCGGGAGTCAAAATTTCTCCAGAAACTATCCAGGAAAACGAAAAAATACCACCACCCAAAAACATTAGGCAGCTTCGGGGATTTATTGGTGTTGTATCGTATTACAGCAGGTTCTATCAGGGATTTGCGGTCGCTATGAGACCCATGTTTAACCTGCTTAAGAAAAATCAAAGATGGAAGTGGGGGGAAGAATAAAACACCACTTTCAACAACAACAACAAAGCGGCTTTCCCTCACGCAATTTATTTATCTCACCCGGATTTTAACAAAACTTTTATCCTCCAAACGCATGCAAGTGATTATGGGGTAGGCGCGACATTACTTCAGGTTGAAGAAGAGACTGGCACCAAGAGGATCATTGCAGTCGCTAGTAGAACATTTATTGAAAGCGAGTGTAGAATGTCTGTCACGCTCAAGGAAACTACGGCGATTATATTTGGTCTCCAAAAGTACCGCGACTATCTAACGAACAGACATTTTGAGATACGTATGGATCACAAGGCGCTCATATTCCTGAAGCACGCGCATATCAACAATGATACGTTGTTGCGGTATGTGCTGTGGATTCAGCAGTTGTTTTTAGGAGAGGAGACGCTAGAGAGAGGCCGGAGAAAAGGAACGAGTTTAAAATATCCAGCTTCGTTGCCGAGAACACTGCGAAGGCCGGGACAGGGAGAGCGTTGAGCGCGAGGTGCGTCAAGACGTATTTTCCCGAATAGTACAGCTGTTCTTGTGGAAGGGATTCCTGTGCTCTCCAACGACTCCGTCAGGCAGAAGTAACGACGCGATCCGCAGATAAACCAGATGAGAAGGTTTAAGGAAGGGGAAATGGCGAAAGGTGACGAGAGGTAAGTTCGCTGTCAACGATCGCAGGGAAAGTACGTGTAAGATAATGGCTTCGTGTACAGAAAGTGGAGAGAGGGTCGCGCGGAGAGAAAGTATGGATTCCCAAGAAAATCCGTAGCAATCTAATTACGCACCTACACGAGAAGTATGGGCATTTCGCATTAGCAAAAGTTCTTAAAATTATTCAAGATGTGGGATATTGAAACAACATGACTAAAGAAACCTGGAAAGCCTTTGCTTGTTGCGAACTGCGTCAAAAATCTAAATTACCGGATCGGTCACTTCATGGGGAAATGCAAAACATAATTCCTCAAAGTAAAAACGAGATGATTAATATGGATATGTACGGCTCTCGTCCGAAAACAAGAAGAGGAAATAAATTTATTTTTGTCATTGTGGACTTTNGAATATCTAACGGGCAGACATTTTGAGATACGTACGGAACACAAGGCGCTCATATTCCTGAAACACGCGCATATCAACAATGATAAGTTGTTGCGGTATGTGCTGTGGATTCAGCAGTTGTTTTTAGGAGAGGAGACGCTAGAGAGAGGCCGGAGAAAAGGAACGAATTTAAAATATCCAGCTTCGTTGCCGAGAACACTGCGAAGGCCGGGACAGGGAGAGCGTTGAGCGCGAGGTGCGTCAAGACATATTTTCCCGAATAGTACAACTGTTCTTGTGGAGGGGATTCCTGTGCTCTCTAACGACACCGTCAGGCAGAAGCAACGACGCGATCCGCAGATAAACCAGATGAGAAGATTTAAGGAAGGGGAAATGGCGGAAAGTGACGAGAGGTAAGTTCGCTGTCAACGAACGCAGGGAAAGTACGTGTTAGATAATGGCTTAGTGTACAGGAAGTGGAGAGTGGGTCGCGCGGAGAAAAAGTATGGATTCCCAAGAAAATTCGTGGCAATCTAATTACGCACCTACACGAGAAGTATGGGCATTTCGCATTAGCAAAAGTTCTTAAAATTATTTAAGATGTGGGATATTAGAACAACATGACTAAAGAAACCAGGAAAGCCATTGCTTGTTGCGAACTGCGTCAAAAATCTAAATTACCGGATCGGTCACTTCATGGGGAAATGCAGAACATAATTCCTCAAAGTAAAAACGAGATAATTAATATGGATCTGTACGGCTCTCGTCCGAAAACAAGAGGAGGAAATAAATTTATTTTTGTCATTGTGGATATTTTTTCGAAATTTGTAAAAATATATCCCATTATAAAACCTACGTCTTCTGCGGGTTTAAAGTGCATGAAAGATTATATCGGAATCTGTGGCGTAGCATAGTTTGTCCTCAGTGACAACGGAAGTCAGTTCCGCAATGAGGGTTGGGTTGAGGGAACCGAAGAGATGGGAATGCGGATTGTGTTCTCAAGTATTCGATCCCCGCAATCGAATATCGCGCGTTCACGCGTTCGTCGCTTTTTGTCTCTGCAGAAGATGCGCTTCGCTGATTGGACAGAGTACAGAAAAGCGGCAATATTGCCTCGTCCGAATCTTTTCTGAAGCTCTCTTGCACTCAATCGAATCCTTCTCGAATGGTTTTTACACAATACCATTTTTTCTGAACCAATCCGAACATTCGACAAGATTTCGATTCAACAGAGCAACCGAATCGGGTCATCGGTACAAACCGAATATAAGTTATATTCCGCTTGAGGTCGCAACTATACGTCATCACAACATGTGTGAAGATTTTTGTAATATTGTTTGATTCATTTTAAGGTAGCAGCTCAATTAAAGAAAAAAAAACTTATTACGTTATTTAGAAAAGAAAGATTGAAAATAATTCATCCGAAAAGTGTAGGGAATCAATATTTGGAGTCCATCACGAATGTTTCAGGCTTATTTCCCGGACACTACCAACTTTTACCATTTACTTACTATGCTGTAAACTGTATTAATAACGTGGTCGACGTGAATTGGCGTAATTACTGTACACTATTGTCAGGTCGCGAGAATGAGACACTTTGTAACATATACTTTTGTTGCCTCTGGAAAAGTGCAATATCTAAGTCTTTCCGATATATATCACTACAATCCAGTCGCTATAGTTTACTACAACTTCGATCACTTTTTTTCATAGAAAATTAATCAATGAAAAGAAGGTTTTTTGCTTCATAATTTACATTCAGAACACTTTTAGATTAATATAACATAATGTACTGTCAATGCCTGTTAATATGTTTTTTTCTTTTGAATTTTATTTCCTATTAAAGACTTCTGGAGAAAAAGTAGACTAATATTATAAAATACATCGAATACAAGGATGCTGATTGGTTTTATAGAAAATAAGAATAGATCATTTATGCAGTAACAACTGCTATATGCATTATACGATATCGTATTATGCAATAATATGAGAAGTAGCCTAAGTCATCTTGCTTTTTTATTGCACCCTATGTTTTTTACTGTCTTCGTATAGAAATACATTTGACATAAATCCTAACATAACCAATAGCCGTATACTAAACAAATTTTTTATTTAAATACAAATTTATAAAACAAAACAAACCAAAACGTTTTGAAAATTGACATTAAATGACCTCACAACATAAAATGCAAATCATTTAATTTAATTTACACTGACAAACTTATACGAAAGGAGGGAGATTTTTCTTTACACAAATGCTACTGAAGTACGGTTCTTAATGTGCAAATAAAACTAATTATCGTTTAAGGTAAATAATATATTTTTAATAATTATATTAATATGTATTTATTAGATATATCAATAAATTAAGAGGAATGTGAGGTATTTTATTCTATTGTATTAATTTACATTTTCTCTTTTGTAACATAGGTCATAATTAAGTCTTACCTTACAGCTTGTTCAGTATGACTAGAATATTGTTCAATAATCTAGAATTTATTACCAACTTAAACATTTTTCTCAAATAGCAAACCTCTTTACATATTTGTGCGTATTTGAACATCATAACTCACAATAACATCATGGAAATTATAGGTACTCATTTAGCATATTTTGTGATAAATGACGACGCTAACATATCAAGGTTTCAAAACGTTTTAGCCTAATACATTCACTTGTTCTCTGTAGGCAAATTCGATGCATGAATAATACTAAACGGTGCAGAATTTACATAGAAAATATTTGAATGTCCTGAGATGAGCAGATAACTAATGTGGATCACTGAAAAACAAACGCCATAAATCACTTCGGACGTCCGCGACGTCACAGCTTTTCTACCAGTGAACAGCACAGTGAGTACTTCCGAGATAATGAAATCTTAATAAAAACCTCAGTCCCACCTGACGTCACTTGCGGTTATTGTAGCGTCTAGTAATTTACTGCTACACAACTAATTACTTTCGGAATGCTGGCACCACTCAGTTTGCCAACAGAAACTCAGAAAGGTAAAAACTTAATATTATGTACAAAAATTTACATAATTAAGTTATATAATATTTACAGAAATATACAGTGAGGAAAGTATGTATGAAATACCCCCATTCAAACTTCCAGAACTGACGGCTCTGAAACATAAATCTACGCCAGCTTCTGTCATCGAAGGAGAGTCAATTTTTTCGAACTATAATTCGCAAAGAGGAATTACTATAGAAGGAAACGTTGTTAAATATGTGTCCAACTTTTGTTGTTGTCTGGAAAGTATGGTGTTGGAGGATGGGAGAACCACTCTAGATGTTTTCCCAAGGATTCAAAAAGCGAGGGGCACACATTGAAAACTAAGGAAAACATGAATGAGTAACAATTTAAGCTTAAGTACATAGATCAAAATATTTAATGCCTTGTGTAATCTGTCCTATAGTATGGGTGGGAAACTTGGTTGGTCACTACTGAAATGTAAAGGAGGCTTCAAATTTTCATAAATAGATATCTGAGATACATCTGAAAAATATGGTGGCCTCGCATGATTTCCAATAAAGGTCTTTGTCAAAAACAAGACAAATGTATATCAATAAACAAAATGTCCAAGCGGAAATTTAGTTCGATTGGACACACACTTAGAAAAGATGATGGAGAACCAGCGAAAAGTGCCATAATCTGGAACACTCAGGGGTCAAGAATACGGAGATGGCCAACGAGGAACTGGAGAAGTTCCATCTTTAAAGAAGCTGACAGAAGTTGCGAGCAATAGCAACATATAAGAGTGGATGGAGAAATTTTGTGGACGAACTTTGCTCCAAATAGGAGACAAAGAATATTATTATAATTATATGGTTAGGACGTATCAGTGTGAATTGAGACAAAATATGTTTGCTATGTAGTAGCTAAAGAGAAAAATTGTTGTTGGTTTCAGGAAGAATGGGTTTTGTTTATGAAACAACGTATATTATGTAATGTCCATATAAATAGGTGGCATAACGTTCAGTGTAGATCTATTTAAATTTCCTCCTCATTTCTTCTGTTTTGGAACAGTTTATCTAAATTCTCATTCCTCTGTATTCTCCATTGAAGTCAATTACTGAAGGGAAAGACCATTCTGGGGTTTTACTACAGGAAAACGCTATTTTTACAATTTAAATTCATTACCTTTACTCTTCAAATACTGTACAACAATAACATGATTCTCATTCAAACCCCCCCCAAAAAAACACAAGTCACTTTCTATTTTATTTTATTTTTTGCATTTCCTGCCGTCTTCGTCCTCAACAATACACAAGTTTTAGACAAATCAACGTGTTTCTATGAACAGAACAAAAAATCTTTTCATTTACGAAGCACTGAATTTACATTAATATACAATCATTAGGCGGAAATCTCTACCGGTTATTAGCCTCTTTCTCGCAGAGTTTCAGTTGTCAATTCTAGGCCTCCGGCGTTTCCTACTTCCGCTTTCCTCTTCTTGCCTATGCGCATTACGAAGTATGTTGGACAATTCACAACCGTCGTAAGAAAATACCTGCATCGATGAGTGATCAACTCTACGGTGGTAGATAGAGGGTGCGTTGACCTTCCAGTCGCGCGAACCCCGCGCCAGCTCCGTCCGAGGTGACCTCCGGCGTCCTCAGGCGTCACGCGGCTCGACCCCCCGGCGTCTTGACGATCGCCAACTCCGAAAGTTCATTCGATTTTTCACCATTTTGCCTCACGACAGATCTGGTTCGGCGCTCCCGAAAAACTCAATGATTTGTGATGCCGCACTATTGTTTTTGAAAAAATGATGAGAAATTAATTCTCATAAAAAATCTAAGTCGGCTAAAATCCCGAAAAAAATGTTAAGAAGAATTTCTCTAAATGATCTGGCGAAAATTGCTTAAAATGGTCGAAAGAACCGATCTGAAATGTGCTCAGATTGATCATGACGAAACTTGGTTAAAATCTGCTCAGAATGATCTCAAAAATAGCAAGTGAATGAGCTGAAAAATTATCTCCAAGATAACACGAGATTCTACGAAAAATGATCATAATAATGGTAATCGTCAGAATGGGGTGAAATAACAATTTTTATGACTTAAATGCCATCATCCCTTACTACGACTCCTCTGCCACCTCCAACATCCAAAAATTTTGAATTAACACGTAATCGAAAAATTCAATGACTTCCTGTCCCCCCACTCATGCCTAAATTCCGACTGGGGAATTTTGAGTATAGCGCCTTTCTCAATCCGCCAATCCTCGGGTCTATTTCAAAATATTGGCAACTGCTTTTTTCCCAACGTTTTTCTCAAAACAAGTTGCAACTTGTGCTACTCGCCGGCGCGTTTCTATGACGTTCTTTACTTTTATGTCGTGGGTGTCTCGCCCACCCACACCCTTGTTTTGCCTGCGATTGCGATTGTGTAACCCTTTCGCGAACAAGACCCAGCTTGTCTTAGGTCGGTTGCTGCATTCTTGTCAGATGTGGCTAACTTCCTTCGCCGTTGACTGGGGGTGCGTAGCTCTCACGCCATCGCTCGGTCGCTCGTTCATGGTATTTTATATCGAATAAATTAGATAAAATTATCAAATCTCACACTACATATAGCATTTCCTCCACCGCCGGTTTTAAAAATATTCCGCCTATACTCGGTCGTCTGAGCGTCGTTAGTGTTAACAGGTTCCACCACGTGGAGGAGACTTTGATATTGAGGAGGTATACTTGGGGGTGTATTATCAATCTAATGGGGTCACTTTACTTCCGTTTTCACACCATATACTTTCATATAAATGGATTTATTGGTCTTTGTTGTGGGTTTTCCGTGATAACATAAAGGAGAATATTCTGCGGTACATCCGCTTGGAGGGAGAATGTATTATGCGCAATGACGTGTGCGCAACTGTCAAAAATGAGAGAAAAGAGACGAGTTCCTCCTCCCAAGTCGGTGTACGAGAGACAAAATTCCAATCTTCCTTATACACTGAGGGTAGACATGTAATTGGGCTATATTTGACTACGTCATCCGTATGGTGAACTTTAGGTATTAAAAATGTTTAGCCCAGCAAAAAAAAGGTGCATTTTCCGGTTTTATAAAATTGTTGTAATATTGTTCCGCAAGGCTTTAATAAATACAAGTGTATGGTTTCTACCAGAAATTTTGGATATGATGAGGGTCTGGAATCTTTCAAATAGCGATTATTTTTTATAACTTGATGTACACATTCTGCATTTTATCATAAATATTTCATACATTTATGAGTTTTCATTATTAGTTCTTCATCAAATAGAAGAGTGCTATGTTTGTGATATACTGGTTTCTCCTAGATACCGGACCAGAAGCCAGTGACGGTTTGTTCAAATGGTGTAAATATACTATCTTTTCTCTTATCGTTCTAATTGAGATAACTGATATTTCAATTTCTGTAGAACGGTTTTCGATCTTGGTATTCTGGATTTTGTTTCTTGCGAGCTATAAAGGTTGTTCAGATATTTTTTTTATGTAACGTCATGTAGAAAAGTGGGTCATCTCTGAAACTCACACTCTTTGTGCATCATGAGTGGCTAATCTTCGGTGCTCAACATGCATGTTATTAATTTTTCTGGTCCCGAAGCAGCGCTTCCCACCAGAAATCAATGAGTGTTCACGACGTCCTGCCTTGCAATTGGCACGTCAACTCGCGCTGATAAGTGAGTTTATGGACAGTGCTCACATTAATCGAGAATCGGTCGGATGGACACTCGGTCTCGCTTACCTGACCAGAGCTGTTACCTCGCTCTGAGGTGGTAGAGCAGTCAACTCTCAGGAGCCATTGGGACTACTCCCCTCTTTTTCTCTCTTGGGCGGTCGGCAACCGTCCACTCACTACTCTTTAAAAGTCAGTCACTCTCCATCACTGGATATGAAAGCAGTGCATTTATCACGCCGCAGCGTGGCAGCCGCACCATGGACGGCTCTCTCTGCGCCGTGCACTCACTCGACGGCGGTCATCTCATCGCCTTCTATCTGGCGCAAGGCCGGACTCTCAATCATCATTTGCCTCACCAAGCGGGTTCTAGGACACGGCCGCCTCACCGTGGCATCACCATTAGCTCACTAAATAGCCATTCGCTCAAGGTCTCACTCGCCACAACATGTTGGCACGCAGCGGGGCGCACTCATCGACTTTTACGGTCAGCAGCATCAGAGCCACCTCGGTTCGTTGCTCACGCAACATCATCAGGAGAGTCATTCACCTCATAGCTACCACGTCATCCACACAGCACAGCAACTCAACTCGACTCCAACAACGTCATCCAAGATGACTTTCCAAGAGCATCTCATCTTATCACGATGTATCATGGGAACTCAGTAATTGTCAGTAATTTGTATTAGACAGTATGGTGCCAGTTGCCCCAATGTAACTAGTTAGATAATTTCTCTTACTTTCTTCTCTAGCGTTTTAGTTTTCATGCTTTCTGAAATTGTGTAAGTCTTCCAATTTTCATTACAAGCGTACTGATTCCATTTTAAAGTCTGATTTGCCATTTGGTAAGAATTTCATCTTTATTCCTGCGTTTAATTAAAAATTCAGTGAAGATTGTTCAGTCTCTGAACGGCGATATTGATAAGTTGACAACACAAGCAACACACTATATATTGTGGCGGTGTTCTTCCAGTGTTTCTATCAAGTTCAACTGTGGTGGCAAAATTTCTGTATTGAGGATTTATATAATCTTCCACATACTTGGTGATGAAAAATTTGGTTGGAAAAGCTTTGGTTTTGCTGAATGGTTAATGAAATTAGTGCTAAACACTTGCTTTATTGCCATTTTCAGATCTTCCATGTCTGATATGTCGTTGCCATTATCACGATTATCAGTCGAATTTCGTATCATTTGGGATATCATCTTTATTTCTACTTGCATAATTGCTATTTGGTGAATCACATTCTTTGTTGTTTCTTATTGACTTACAGTGGTTATTGGCTTTGTCCTGTTTGATTTCTTTTTTAATATAGATTACCTCTTGTTGTAATAGTAAGTGTGTATTGACTGTTGCTCTCTCCCTGTTTAGAAGGTTTTGTTCTGAGATTATAGCTACAAATTCTAGACATATTTCGAGAAATTTTGTGTACAATATATTTCGGTAACACTCGGTCTGTTTCTTCGTTTGTAACTATTATAAAACAACTAATGACATCAGTGTTCATTTCTGTCGTCCATTTGATTCGTTGTGTTACGAGACCCGCTTTGGTGGTGGCTGCTTGACCCGGCAAAGCTTGATGTTGTCTGGAGCTTCTCTGTTCTGCGGCATGAATCTTTTCGGTTATCCCGACCAGGGAGCGCCTGCTTAGCTCCTGATCACCACCGACTCGCATATTGTCACCCTCAGCGGTGGCTCCAGAGGTGCCCAGGCGCTTCCCAAGCAGTGGCTCAAGATCCGAGGCCTTACGACTCCTTGTTGTAATTCTCCATGTTATATAAGGGACACCAACAATTTCTGCCGATGTCCGCCTCCCAGATTCATTGGAGCACGGAAACCCCCATCACCGTGTGGGGATATTATTTATATTATTATTATTAATACTATATTTTTATAAAATAACACTTGTAACACAATCAACCAACGTTTGTAGCAAGATAAGAAATCCTTGTTTGGTAACAAGTTAATTTTACAAATATGTCAGGTACAATTTTTCGTAACCTAACAATGTTAATGTGTAACAAATAAATAACTTGTTAATTTGCAAGAATTTACTTGTGATTAGAAGTTTACAAGTGTATCTTTGTAAAACGCAAATAACTGAATATTTCTACAAACTTGTGAAAATTTACTTGTTAGTTACAAACGTATACATTTGTGAAATGGAGCGCAGGTTGTGTTCTGAGGACGACATCTACTGCTAATCTGTAGGACTTTCTCGGACCGATAAAAAATGGTTCAACGTAGCTTTGTGATTAGTTTGTCTTCGTCTGTGGTTAACTCTAAAGACTGTTTTTCAGTATTCAGTAGATGTCGACGAAATCATTCGACTAGCGAGAATCTGAGCAACTAACTTTATTCTATAATTTCTTCTATTTCTGTAAACTTTTACTCCTAGACGACAAAAATTGTTACAATGTATCGGGATGTCCGTCCTTCAAACTGCTCCCGATATCATACTTGTGCATGATACGAGAATTGTATGTTATTATTATTTTATTATGTGATATATGTCCGTAAATGTAAGAAATTTTCAAAATATATTGTATTCTAAATATACCTGTCTTCGACTATTTCTTTTCATTACTCTTATTTATTATATATTTCTTTGAATTATCATTATGTGTAAATATTTCTTCTTTCACAGTACGTTACACTAATGTTGCATTCATGTATTACAAGAGTATGTTTAAGTTTAGGGAATTTCGTATAGGGAAGGGGGAAGAATAAGGGAAATGGATGATATACGGGTGGGAGAGGAATAGGGAAGAGTGATGTTAAGGGGTGGGGAGAATTATAGGGGTGGTTTTACTTTTTGTACGAATACCTTTCGGCACCTCCACCATAATTTTAATTATTGCTGAAATCGTCCCTTTAAAGGTTCGATCTAGTACATTATTTGATCATCTACTAAACAAGATATACTGGCTTGATCTGTGTGTGTGTCTGATGGACGCTAGGATCCAAAATAATTCTGAAGTACACTTCACTCATGAAAAAGAATCATTCTCTGTCCTGTCACAAGACGCTCTGAAGGTACGTGTTGCGGGTTGTCGAGCCCTGTCGACACAGACGGTGTCTTCGTCTGGCTCTTCCCTTGTTTAAAAGATCTTTCTTCGTTTGAACTTTTGGCCCCCGGAGTGCGGGTACCAGTCTCATCAAGTTTCTTAAGATGGCATGGGAATTTTGGCACTGTCGCTGGTCTCTATTGGCTGGTCAGAAAGCACGCCACCAAGGCGTAATGCTGACAACCCGGATCCCACGCCTCGATGTTGGGGGGAGGGCGGCCAGCGGAAGGGGCGAATCGTCTTTCCTCTGCCTAGGTGTTTGTCTGTGCACACGTGCAGGCCACAGGAAAATTAGGTTGGATGGTCATAATTTATGACTGCAGTTGCAGCAGTAGTCGGAGCAGCGAAATAAATGATTCCAATAGAAATTTTCCACTGCTCATCAAGCAGTACCGTAACAGCCTTATAGATTGTAACTGTTTACATTTAAATATTCCTTACCCATTGCGTTTTGTATCAAGTTTTCGATTTATTAATTATTTCTAAAATGACAGATAACTAATTCTATAAATTACATGTGTTTTGGATATGTTAATTATTCAATTGAATTTGCAGTAAAAGTACTACGCGAGACAATAGACAATACATCCTTGTAGTAACTTCATATCACATGCACTGTCAAACACATTGCCGCCTTACGATCAATAGCGCTGCAATTGGCAGAAAGTGGAACTATGGAAAATTTACAATTAGGGCACAATATTCCCTATGTACGAGAATGCGAAGATCAGAATGCTTCTCTCTATGTCCATGTATTTGCATCGAGTCAAATGCTCATACGGAAAATGTATCATATTATTTTCTTAAAAATGTATCATATTATTTTACGAAGATAACGAAGAAATAACAAACGGACCATTACTAAATCCTAAACTAACTTTATTAGTAAACGATAACGACATTATTTGACGTCATGCACCAAAGTTGTCATGTGCCACGCCCTCGTTTGTTTATAATAGACACGCAGGCAATTGTTTCTCATTCAAACGTTGAACGAAAAGCATAACGGAAAAGGTTATCTTCTTAAAAGAGTGTTATTTCAGCTTTAAAAGATGTATATCGATTTTGATAGCTTATCAAAGAACAACAGCATTTTGTACTGACAAAGAAGAAATCATAGACCACCAATGATCTGGAAAACCGTGAGGTAAGATTGCACTCGAAGTCCTTATTTATTTGATATGGAATTATAAAATTTTATTAAAATTTGATATGGAATTTTTAAAAAACTAATAATACAGTAGCAGTTATCACTGAAAAATAATAAAAGAAATAATCAACAAAAATAAGCATGTAGACATTAATAAAATGGATCAAGGGTTACACATTAATATCATCTCGTAACGAATGTATGTTAT
The DNA here is from genome assembly GCA_002313205.1 of Laupala kohalensis. Lineage (NCBI taxonomy): Eukaryota > Metazoa > Arthropoda > Insecta > Orthoptera > Trigonidiidae > Laupala > Laupala kohalensis. The sequence goes on from NNCF01128018.1 coordinate 39,821, forward strand.
ACATGGGGAAAACAGATCAATTATGGTGTGTGTATCCGACAGAATGAAGGAATCCCAAAACATATTTGAAAGATTTCTTAATATCTTGACTACTTAGAAAAAAATGGTTTCAATTCTCATACTCTAAAAAAAATGTTAGGTATGCTCCATTCCATTCAATATCTTCTTTTCTTCAGAAACGATTAAATTGCATTTTACAACTTAAATCTCATATTTTCTCAGCTGCAAGAAAGAAAACTTGTCAAGGAAAACTCTTAAACTGAAAGAAATGTGGATTGGTTTCCTAATGTTGGTAGTAGTACCTTTCGGATTGCCAACGAATTCTGAACAAGCGAAATCTTCCCGGCCAATACAAGATATGAAAATTTTAGAAAGCTTCGTACCCAGAGAAATAATATCTCCAAATGTAAGTATAAGGACGAAAGCAGTAGTAAATCTTGCTTTAATTGAAAAAAAAATTGCTCTTGAGAGTAAAACACAGAACGAAGAAAAGCAAGGAATATTGGTTTGAATAATACTAGCTGTGCAATACTTTAAGCGGAAGTAAAATCTAATGCTGCCAACTTCATACACTTTTCTTATTAGTACATCGTATTATAAAAACATAATTACTATCTTAATCGCTGAATATAATTTAATCTTTAAGGTTGACGTTATATTGAATGATTTGTCTGAAACACGTTGGTCGCGAAATGTTTATAATGGAACTTATTATTTAACTGTATTGAACAGTGATTGGTGTGAAAGTAATTATATGCCGAATAAAATAATTGATTCTTCATTGTGAAAATTAATATTTCATAAAAAATGTTAAATCACAATAAGCGATAAATATAGTTAGTACGTTTCGTTTTATTAAGTTCCACTACTTTCAAACACTTATGGAAGCACCAGCATTTGACATTGCACTACCTCAATAAAAACCTAAACTTGTTTTTTAGGCTTTAGTGCATCGCTTGTAGAAAATCTTACTTTTAAAAAGGTTTCATTTTACTTATTTACTTTATACTTTTTAGAGTTGTATTTTTTAAAAAAAATTTGTGATAATGAAACCTGCCGGTTCGTATGTATGTAATATCAACAAATAATATTTAAGCGCGTACGTTTCTTTATATCAATAAATCCTATATATCTTCGTCTGATACACTCTTTGACAGTATACATCGTTTGAGAAGCAATAGTACAAAAAGTTTAAATGTTCCTCCGCCGTTATAACGGAAATGCAAAGGTAATACAATGCGCTATTCTTAATTGAATAAAGAGAACTGCATTAAAGCGACGCTTTTCGGAAAAAATGCTCCAGAAGATATCTTGGAATAAAACACTGATTTAAAAAATCAAGAATAGTTTTTATTGCTGTAAGACATCCTTGTATTGTATAATATTGTTATAGTAATCACGTGTGTACCATGTATCGGCTAAATCTGTTGCGGGGAATGATTTAAATTTCGGTTGGTAGAATAGAACCAAACATACTAACAGATTATAAGGTGAAATATAATACAAGTTATTAAATTAAATTTTAAAAATCTCATTAAAATATATAGAAAATTGATATATGGCGCATTGGAAACCATCCGAAATCTGGACATACTTTAGATGAGGACACAGTATTGCGCAGACCTTGTCCAAATTACGGTACGAAGTCTCTAAAGAACACGTTGCTCTTCAAGTAGCCGCGCAATAAAAACTCGCTGTGATTGGCCCCTTGGTCCATGTGGGAACAATGACACCAAACACGACATATTTGCATAGAAGAAAAAGTATAACACTAAACACAATTTTTGTGACGATTTATAAAATTGTTCACTCCCTCAATATTACAATGACAATATTTGCGAGATTTAAAATTGTGTCATTCGAAAAACTACACTTCCCGCTGTATGCAGTTGTTCATCTAAAAGACTATTAATTACTATATTAACGTTTCCGAAATACTACAAGAAGAGACTATGCAAAAAACTAAAATATTGCTGTTTTAAAAAAATGTATTCAACATTTAATTTTATTCAATTTATGTTCATCTTTGGATTCAGAATCCTCAACTCTTCTTTGCACGTGAACTTCTTCATGGAAGTCATCAAACGCTATTGAGATCGACGAGAATACGTATTGGGTGAACATTCTTCCCACTTTGGCGTCATAACTCCCACTCTCAACGACTGCAAACAACTGACTGAACTTTCGTTCTGAATGGCCAAAGTTTTCCTCCCTCTTACTCTAAGCCAGGTCTCATGAAATGGTCTTCACGATGCTCACACAAAGACAGTCAAACGAGGAAAGCTTTATTGAATGCCCATTGCAGTATTTTGCGTAAACGCGTAACTGCCATTTGAAGTGTCGAAGAACGATCTGATCACGGCTACTTGGACACAGCTCCAGAGAGTCCATATGTCAAAGAATTTCCCCAACACTCGCCCCATGTCATAACATTTCAAGCCTACCGAAAGGACGAGTTTCAAAAAGTCGCAAACTTATAAGATTTAAATAAGAAAGACGAAAGACTTTTATATAAACGTTTAAGCAAAGATTGTCGTTATGCTTGCAAAAGGTTTTGAGTTAAGACACGCTTAGATAAAGGTATTCTAAAGTTAGCATTGAACTTTTCAACTTTAACGAAACCATTTGCAAAAAACCTTTTGCAAGTAATTCTTCATGTCTAAAGCACTTAAAGCGTGTAACTAAAGAACTTAAACTAAGATTTATAATATCCGGTGGTGAACAAACGCTTATGTTTGATTTGTAAGACTCAAATGAAAATTCGTGAGGGCAAATATTTCCCTATATCACCTTGTGACAAATAGTCGCAAATGGATCACTAATGTCGTATTCTTGGTGTTGCAGTCGAGATTAAAAATGTCTCCAGCAGAAATGTCGTGTGGCTCCACTCAGAGCAGTAAAGTAGATGCAGATAAAAAATGTGGGGGAGGCAATGTAGGTAAGAGACCGCCAACAGTTGAGGACTATGTAATCCACCAGAAATATATGCAACTTCAAAATCATTGCTATTCTTTTCCAGAAAAATATGACTGCAATTTTAAATATGAGAATACAGACGTTCATTTGATATCTGCGCTCGCTCGAGGTATATACATACAGGCCTGTCCACCAATGAAATGTATTTTCATAACGGTACGCATCAATTTTTCCTGTTTACATGTTTATTTATACCTTTAAAAAAATTAAGTTTAATTGTTCGTAAGAGGGTTTATTTGAAATATCCAGAGGACATATTTACTCCAATTATGAGACTTTATCTCATGAAACAAGGCGCAGGGACCAAGACATGTGAAAACAAAAGGAAATAAAAAACACTTGAGTTGTGGGACTGGAATTTTCTGCAACTTTAAATTTATGTTTCAATTAACGTAGCATTTTGCTAACGACTTTGAATTTTTTTAAATTCTTATTATGACCATTCATACTGTTACAGAATGTGCAGGTATATACAACAAATTGTCTGCACCGTAATAACGAAAGAAATAGTACCTAAGTAACATCAGTCTGTAATTTTCAAGTTCAAGTCATCCGCTATGAGTATATTCTGATGTAGGTATTCCAGTGTCGTTATGTCAGTCGGGTCCAAAGGAATAATGATTCGTGTGTAAGCCAACTACTATAGTCGTACAAACGTTAGATGCGTGAAGTCTGTCATTGTGATGAGTGAAATAATTTTTAAAGTAAATGTTCTTACTTGGTTTTATCCCAGTCTCTTACAACAGTAATCAAGAAAGTGTGTAGTACGAGTTAGACTTGTCCATTGTTAGTGTCAGTGGAAAAATTATTAGAAAAATAGTAATGATACCTATTTTTCAGACCATGGTTCCAAACTACAAAGCATGTTAACGAATATTTTAAATGTGGCTGCTAGGTTTTTAAAACTTAATCTTTTTAGGAAGTTACGTAGTTTGCTCCTAACATTTACGTCGTCAAAATTTGGTCCTGTATTTTTATTCGAAGTCGAGGTTGTGTCTCTAGTGGTAGATTGAACAACATGATGCGTTGTTTCTTTGGAATAGAGAGAAACGAAGTTGAAAGTTTTTAACTATTTTCTCTAAATATATTTTACGAGGCTTTGCGGACTTGAGCGAAACGAAGTATTTAAGCTTCACATTGGCGCTGTAGAGTGAGAAGCGCAGGTCATCCCGCCAAAGTAACTACATGATCTTGAGAACAATTTGCGCTGTGGGAAACTGCAGGGGGTGGAGACTCACGTTATCAGGATCTACACAATGAGGGCCAAGAACATGTTGTGCACATCACCTTTTGGAGAGTACACATTTACTCTGATTTAGCATGTACCTAACTTTTGATGTAAAATATTCGGTTTTACATTTGTCTATTTGTATAGTGTACAGTGCTAAAAGAATAAACGTGCCTTCTTGTTTACGTAACAATTTAACTGTTTACGCAAAAATGTATCGTGGGCCGACTAATGTCGTGATGAGGCCACCGAGAGACGCGTGTTGCCTTGTTGAGGACGATTTGGAGAGAAGGGGTAATTGAGAAGTGAACAAGAGAATGGCATGATGATGCAATGGGCATGCTGTCTTGTGCAGAGTTACGTCGCGCGCTATCGAGTGACATCACAAGTCGATCACGTAACGAATCGCGAATAACGATATTTCAGAGAGTAAACTGTCCACAGAAGACGCATCATATGAACGTGAAACTTCTCTGGCAAGAAAACAGATAATACTGTCCTCGTACATTTGTTGATGGGTGTGGGCTTGTTGATCAGGATAATTTTTACCCTCTATTTAAAATCAATGGCTTAATATTTTAAGCGTTATATGATATTTTAAGAAAGAGTCATATAATAGACCATTCACAGAAAAAACTATCTGATCGAAAATTTTCAAAATTGAGATGACGATTTGTAAGTGAAAATATTAGGTCGGTAAGAAAAATTGATATTTTCTCTTGAACCTCTCTTTGTACTGTCTNTATCTACTTTCCTATCTGTCTTTGTCATGCTGAGGTACTCATTGGTCAACTTCACTTAGCTGAAATTCTATGTAAATAAAGATTTGTTTTAATTCTTTATGATTCGATTTATCATTTCTATTAATGAAAAAGGAGTATTGTGAAGCCACGACCTTTTTATTTCCGTGTTTCGGTTTTCAGATACCATGCCCGAGAAAGGAATGGGATAAACGAGCAGAAGGTTTTCGTGTATCATGTAGTACTGAGGGAGTTGGACACACATGGCATTACTGGCCAGATAAATTAAAGTTAGATACTTTATACGACTTGCAAATGAATCATATGGTTGAAGACACAAAACGAGAAAAAAAAGAAGTTGTGGGACTGAGATACCGGTTTCACACGTGTAGTAAAGGTAAGTCGTGATTAGAGTTCTTGTGTCTTTGGCACGAAGAGATAAAGCCAGATGATTTGTGCTTCAGGCTTCACTATTCTGCCAATCCTTGATTCGAGAACTTGTCGTATACCAATTCAATTCAGTTCGCTTTCGGATCGGGTCGGGTCGGTCGGCTTGCTCGGTTTCAGTTCGGAAAAATTCATCTAAAAAAAAAAGAAATTGTAAGTTTGAAAATCGTAAGTAAATGGAAATAATGCAGTTTTTTTTAAAATAATATATTTTCCAAATTTTATTTATTTTCTAATTGGCGTATAAAATAAAAGTAAAAATTAAAATAATATGAATCTATGTTAAAATACAAAATGTAACTTATTTTACGTAAAATATTTATATTTTTTAAATTGATGTAAATGTGACTAATCGTTACAATGAAAATTAATAACACTGCCTGAATATTGATACTTTACCATTACTATTTCTGCTCACTCCTTCCGGAACATCAGAAGATGAAGTAATACCATGAATGTGAAACCCATGTGCATATCCTTTATTTTCAAATTACTCCATTTAATATGTATTGATCTATATATGAAGTTGTGTAGTATTCTATCAAGAAACACTGCGAAACACTTTCTTTTTCGGTCAACATTTCAATGAATTTTTAGAACGTAACAGCTAATAACTTCCATAACGATTTTCTCAAGAGATTCCTCCAGTGGAAATGACGCTTATTTAACGTGATCTTCTAAAGTATTTGTTAAGTTCTATTAATTGATTTATTTGAATTTTTTGTTGATTTATTACCACATAATATACATTATTCTTTCGTTTACAAAAGTAACAGAATGCTTCACAAACGTCATACGACCATACTTTGAAATGTTTTATATAAAATTGCAAAATACTAACTTATATTTGAGCAGATACAGAACAAAAAAATATTATTTATATATTACCACAAAAATTCAATAATCTTATTTTTTCTAAGTTTAAATTATATTTCAATACTGTCACATGATCGTATCTACACGCCTTCTCTAAGACTATAAAACAAAAGGTTTACACGAATAACGAACAAAACAAAATTTATACAAAATGTTTAGCTACACTTATTTGTCGTGAGCAAATCATTTCGTTATTTCTTCAAAAAAAGAACAATACACTTTTTGTGTAATACATAAGAGCCAATATGAATTTAAAATATTTGTTATTAAACTTAGTTTGGCAAAATGGTTAGAAGTATTCGGTTCATATTGATTCAAATAAATCTACGGATGTTTTTTTACGTTTGTTGTGATTGAATCTCCAAAATATATTTCGTTTGTTAGTTGAAGCAACAATAGAAGAAAGAAATTGATCAATTTTATAGTAAGAGTAAGATTAAGGTTTTAATACGACACGGGGCACAAAAAAACTAGATTTACGAGAAAAGTTGAAATGAAACTTCACTTTTTCGTTGAAATTAGACAATTAAGTATAGGTATTAATTACTAACTATTAATCATAAATTTTTGTTCTCCAGAGTTTACTCAATAATTTTGAACACTCCAATTACTTTCTACAAGAATATAACATACAGAAAAATTTTACGTAAATACTTTATTGAATATTACTCTTTTGTTGATAATAAATTATTTAAACACGTTCCAACTCATAATTATTAAATTTTATTCGTCATTGATTGTTCGTTTTTCTACCATGACGTCGAACTACAAAAGTCATTTTTTTTAAATAATTATGCAATGGCAAATTTTTTTTGTTTGTAATTAATTAGTAATTAATGTTTTGTAAATTATACGGTACTTTTTGTTTGTAAATTTGTTGTGACAGAATTGCTTTTCTAGTTTGTTGCTGCGGGTGTCGGGTTTGGTGAGACGGGTTTCGAACCGAACCGAACCGAAAACAAACAAACAAAAAACCTACAACATTCGCTTTCTGTTCGGGTCGGGATGCGTCTGTTTCAGTTCAGCAAAATACATTTCTAAGAAATAAAAAATTGTAAGTTTTATATTAATAAGTAAATGGAAATAATGATATATAAAAAATTAAATTATATTTCCCAATTTAAATAATGATTTAATTGATAAATAAAACAAGAAAATTAAATTAAAATGAACCGATGTTAATATCGACTCAATTTTAAGAGCTTGAAGTTGTTGAAATAAAAATACAGTAAAGAAATAAGTTATTTTTAAAAACTCAAAAAATACAGTAAAGATTTAAGAAAAGCCACTTGGACCAACTGCATCGCACCGTCACAAATAAGCGTCCACTGTGCTCCGCAAAAGTAATAAAAAAGCGTAAAATAAATANATGAACCGACGTTAATATGGATATAATTTTAAAAACTTGAAGTAGTTAAAATAGAAATATCGTAAAGAAATAAATTATTTTAAAAAACACAAAAAATACAGTACACGTTTAAGAAAAGCCACTTGGACCAACTGCATCGCACCGTCACAAATAAACGTCCACTGTGCTCCGCAAAAGTAATAAAACAGCGTAAAATAAATAAGATATTCTGATAATAAAAAATGCCTCCAACTTCTGCTAATTTTTTTCTCTATTTGGACCAAACTGATGTTAACCTATTTACTAACCAATTGCAAACAACATTTTTAAAATAAATGTCAAGCAAAAGCGAATTGCATCCATAGTTCACGTCCTCTCGGCCAAAATTCAGACTCACAAGAAACAGTAGATAGTGGAATACTTTATGTATCTCTAGCAAGCGTATACGAAACGGTTTATTTCGTAATATTGTACTTCAAACACTGCAAGATTTTTTTTAATTTATTTTTTATGACTTCTGGTATACGTAACTTTTGCAAAACAAGGATTTCACATTATGTTGCTCTTTAAATTAACTTCTCTCTAGCGCTATAGAGGCGCTACCCTTCCGAAACGAGAGTTGAGGCGTTTCCATCTTCTACGTCCTTTCGTAATCTTCCTATATGGCTGACAATGTTTTCAAATATGTTGTATTTTGAGTCCTTCTCTATAAATCGATGATGTTCTTTAAAATTTATTGCATCAATGCATCATATCTCTCGCCGAAATTCCGCTCTTATTGGGGCATAACGCGGAGAATCCCATAAATTATCTGTCTGGTGTTTCTCTTGCCTGCGTACATCCGCATTCATCACTGTCCACTGTTTTGAAGCGGACCAAGTACGCTAAAATTACTCCATGATCCTTTAACAAATTTTACATCCGGAATATAGTCATACGTCAGACGGTCTTTATTACTTGCTCTCCACAGGGTCTGACACGCTGTCATTAGGAAGCGAGGCATTCTAGTTCGTGAATTCTTGTCTATTGCGAGTATCTCCTCCTCATTCAGCCATAATGTCCCACTCTGCTATAGTATTTTATTTATTTTATGCCTCTTGGCAATAGGAGGTTCAGGTCATAAGGCCAGTTCTAACACGTAACCGTTGGACTTGGGTAAGAAAAATGGAAAATACACATGTTGGGTTCCCAAGGAATTTATGTTTCCAAATTAACATTTATCTGGTGTAGCTGAGGAAAACCCTGTCTGAAAACCTCATCTAATTTGGCCGAGCAGGGTTTGAACACACGCTCAACCACTCAGCGAGATTATAGAAGCAAAGACACCACCACTAACTATACCACCGCTGTCGTTGCATAAAAGAACTATAACTTGTCACCGTGCTCCCGTGTATGATGTCTCCAAAGGCATTCTAATAATGTGGTAATGATTAATACAAGAAGAATTAAATATGGATATAAAAAGAAAATAAAGTATGTTAAATGGTTATCGTAATAGGCGTGTTTCTTTCTGTATGATAGCAATACGCCAGTGCTTGTGGGACCAGTGTTTCTTTCTTTCTCTCTCTTATCTCTTTGGTAAATCCATTTTTTTTTCTCTTTTGCAGCTGAACCAGTGACGAACCTTAGAGTGGAAGCATATGGTCTCGGTTGGATTTATTTCAAGTGGCTTCGGCCTGCAGAAAATTGCGTGGTAACATTAAAATATAGAGAGCAATACACGGTGATAGGAGAGAAGGAAACCTTCGAGCAAAGCGATATTAGTGACTACAGGATTATAACTGGTTACTATCGTTTTACTAAATTTCACCCATGCCCAGATTATCCCAATTGGTTTTGTTTCATTATATCTGAAAATGTTATCCCATTCAGGGAAGTTGAATTCCAGGTAAGAGTTATTTTCCTAAAGAACTTCTGTTACCTATTCATGTTCTAATTCGAACATTTACTTTACTTTAATTTACATTTTTTAACTCATTTAACCGAATACATTTTTCTCAATACTTTAAATGATAAAAATAAGAAACGGTAACGAAGACTTTCTAAATGCGTCGAAAGAAGAGATTGGCTATGAATTAGACGTTAATTTTCAACGGTGCTTTGACTGACTCTGGATCGAGTGATAGAGTAGCGATTCACTATACGTCGAAATTAATGGCTTCGTTCTGCCGCTTCACGATGCTTTATGATTTAACAGTATGTGTTGAGACTTTATTTTAATTTACACATTTTACTTAGGTTGCGTATATAAGATTTAATGGAGATGCAAATGATATGGATAAGTCTGCCTGGTCCAATATTACTGCGAAGACGGACGATGTGTCCCAAATCATCAAGTTCTGTCCGAAAGGAAATTTCTTTCTCACAATCTTGTTCTTGGTCATCCTGATAGTACTGCTTCTCTTGCTATTGATTGTGGCTGCGACTTTGATAGCTCTGCTTCTGTAAGTGTGCTTAAGTAAATGATATATAAAATATATAAATAGAAATAATAATGTTTCTGAAATAAAAAGTGTCAGATCTTACGCGGTGGTGGAATATAAGGAAATAAAATAAAAATATTTGTCACAGAGAACTCGCATCACTTCACTTTACTACCCACAATCACTCCACTGTCCTCCATCTACATTAAAGCACCCATTTTTTTTCAGAACTTGCCAAATGTTTTACATTTGTATGCTTCGCTTTTCTTGAAAAGTTTCTCATCTTCAGAGGTTGTTTATCCCGATAGCGCTTCCACGACTACCGTAGGTAAATTGTTCCAGTGCCTGATTAATCTGTAGGGAAACGAGTAATTTTTATGTCTGTTTTTTGTTTTCTTCTCCTAATTTTGTAAAAATAACCTTTTTAACCCAATCTAGTCGACTTTTCGAAACGCGCTTTCACATCCCCCCTCTGGTTCGCTTTGAAGTGAACCGAACAGATTCCCAGTCACGCTCTTTTTCTACAAATTTGGAGACGTTCTATTTTTATTTAATGCTTTGCATTATTACCCATGTTTATGAATTGTAATACAAAAAAAACTCAGGTGAAAATCATCACTATGCTACTGTTTTACTGGATAATGGATTTCAAATCAATTTCATTTCAGTTATGTTCCATTCTATGACTTGATCTTAAGAAAATATCTTCAAATATCTGTGGCATCAATTCACTTGCATCCGCAATTATGATGTCACAGGAGTCATAGTTCATTCTAAGAATTTATTGACGAAGAAATTTCATGTTGTTGACACAATTTTGCCTAATTATCCTCAGCTGCGATACAACAAAGAACAATGAAAAATTTCTATAGAATATGAATTAGCTGATAACTATTTTAACATTCCCAAATGGATTAATGTTCTACAAGGTATTAATTACTATCACGGCTCGGAACACGTTAACATGTTATACTACACAATGTCGTCTGTAGATAGTGGTTAGTTATGGTGCAATTGTCATTAGTTTCTCGTTCCCCCTGTTTCTGTACGTGTTGTTTCCGTGTTCCGTTTTGCTTTCGGAAGCCTCTTCCTCACTGTGCGGCTGAATGTTATACATAACCTTTTTAAACACGTTAATTATTTTATGTCACAATTTATGTCATTTCCATGTAATGATTATCCATATTTTTAGCCTCTAAAAATTATCCAATGAATTGTCCTTAATTGGTGCATAATCAATGGCTCATAGCAATCATAAATACTTTGTATCCTTAATATCATGATAATCCATAGATGTATAACCACAGTAACATCGTTGGTATTGGGGTTATTTCTTGTAAAAGTATTTATTGGGATGTCGTACTTTGGAAGTAGCTTAAGTTTTTTAATTTTTATATTTAACATTCTTGTGCATCATGTAAACATTTTTGTTATACTTAATATTTTCAAAGTACTTGTGTTGGTATTCCTGTTATTAATTTTAAAGTAAGCATTAGTGTTTCAGAACATAAGCTAGATTCAAAAATTTTCTGTTTAAAATTATGTCATTCTCTTTTGTAAACATATTTATCTGCTCTAGAGTGGTTACCCAGGATCTTTAGAAAATGAACGCATATCATGAACTAGCAGTGATTGGAAGATATCAGTGTTAATGAATCCAGTGACTGTTGCGTTAAATATCCCGTTAACAGTTACTATTTGACATTTTCTTGTGAACCCTAATGCCAAATGCGCGCCCCGCGAATTTTCGACATGTCATCCATTATGAAACGAGCAGTCACCGATATAATTACCACACAAGGACCATGGTTTCTAAGAATGTGGTTTCTATCTCTAACGAAACAAAACTACAAACACCCATTGGTTGCATTAGTTATTCGTTGAAACAATGGTACAAGGACTTAAATAGTTATAGAAATTGCATTTAAAAATAAATTCTGCCCTTATTTCTGTCATCCGTTCAGTTTGCACCTTATCAACTCGTTAATTATTGGAAAAGTATCATTATTGTTGTGATTATTGAAATGTTTCGTCTCTTTTGCAAGAGAAAGAAGAAGGAGGAAAGATAAAAATTTAATTAACTGTGCGTATAGATAAACTGATTCTTCACTTTAGCGCAAGAAAGAGAAAAGAAGAAAGGAGACGAGACATGGAAGACGAACCTTACGAGGAAGAAGCGATTGGTCCCACAAACGCATTTGAGAAAACCTGGGAGCGTTTGAGGAATTTCTTCGAGCAACTCTGCCCACGTCCAAAGTGAGTGCGAGTATCTACAGAGTCGTTCTTTTGAGATCCATTTGCCTTAAGCGAGATGTAACCGTAAAACAAGAGAGTATTTAATCTCACGATGCCAACACTAGTCATGCCAGACAAAGACGTAGATTACAGATTGATAAACTATCCCAGTCTCTCTCATGTTTGTTTTACGTTTAATGCGATGCACTTTGCAAAAGAGAGATCTATGTGGTCTCCTTCATTAACAATAATCGTACCTCTCTTTACTGAGTAAGTAAGTAGAAGAGAATATTGGTTCATCATTTGCGGTTTCAGTCGATGTCTAATGCAATTCGCAGTTTATCATTTTAAAAAAAGAGACTGGTTATCTTCCGCAATTCAATAAATTACACAATTTACAAAAATTCAAAAAAGTGAAGATAAGAAAATTCGTTGGTAATTATGATTTGTCGAATCTGAAGTGAAAAGAGTTATGGTGTATTTCAGTTGTAGAAAAATTATATTTATTCTTGTCTTTCAAAAGGAAACCTCCACCACCGCCACCTGCTCCACCTCCTGTAGTCAAGAAACCGAAGCCACTGAAGCCACTGAAGCCACTGAAACCCAAAAAAAAGACACCACCGAAACCAAAAGAGAAGCCTAAAGAAAAAAAGAAAAAAGAGGAATCACCTCCTCCCCCTCCTCCACCACCTCCAAGGAAGTAAGTTTTTATTACAAACAGAATAACACAAATCCCATCAGTATTAAGTTTGGCAAAGGGGTAATTCACATTCGAATCCGAAGACATAAATCATCGATGTTGCAGATGATTTAGGAGGCCAGTTCAATTCTATTTACATTGGGGATATGATTATTCAGTGAATTAGATACTGGACTTTAAACAGAAGCACTGGAAAAACTCGCAGTCACGAGTCTGCACGTGGTCAGTCTGGCCATACCTGTCAGCTGCGGGTAACGGAAGGTTGGGCATTACTGCGACGAAAGATTTTGTGATGGTTCGAAAAACATAGTAGCCTAGGAAACACAAAAAGATATATTTTCGCTAGCGATTAGCGATTTTAGTCCACTGTGTGTCGCTAGACCTCAGGATAACACGCAATAAACTTTAGAAAATCTTTTTCCCTCAGAAAAAGACGCGCGTATCTTATAATTCGAGTGATGGTTTCCATTAGTCTTTTTTCAAAATGTAGGTGAGAGGAAGATGGGGCACATGGGTTTATTTCACAAAATTGTATGCAATGCCGCCGTGTGGTACCAAACCTGTGACACTTAAAACAGCGCAGACGTCTCGGAACACATTGACAAACCAAGAAAACTACATTTCGGAAAAAGGAAGATGATTCGATGGGTATTTACTTTGTTGTGAATGTCGCTTGTTGCGTAGGAAAGTACCGCGCGGTCCGAGGACTGAAGGCAAGAAAAGAGGTGAGGATGCCGCCATGATGGACACAAAGAGAGCAGTGTCTGCAGTCGGAGGAGGCAGAGCTGGAAGACGGAGACCTCGAAGATAGAATCTTCTATCATATAGTTAAATCTATTGTATTGTAACAAATAATTAGTATCATTAAATTTAAAGTTATAAATCCTGGATGATTCTAATAAAATTGTTTATTTTCTAAGTTGAAGCATTTGTCTGCGGTACATCCATGAGTCGTTCATCTGCAAGACGTCATTTAGAAGATAATTTTAACTTTTCGTTCCATTTCAGTCCGGAAAGAGGTTTATTTCCAAACGTTTTGATCAGGTCCCGCTTCTTACTAGATCTCAGACTAGAGGTCACGTAGTTTTAGGGTTTAAATTTTTAAACTATCAATGCTGTAAATTTTAAATTGAAATCACATTGGAAAACGGTATCCTTAGACCTGGAAGCGGAAAGAGAAAGACGAAAAAATAACGAAAAAAGACCGTGTTGAGTCCATGGTTTATGTAATTTCTGAGATGAATAAATGTATTTCCAACGACATTATGCACCCTTCAGACCACATGAGGCCCACAACGACCCAGGAGGTGTGGATTCGGAAGAGCGTGTCACAAAACAATATCAAAAATGTCAGCTAAGAAAGCATTTTACAAAACTTTAGCTTTAAGAGTGAAACATGGGAAATTAGTAATTACTAAAAACCTTTTTTAAAATTTCATCAGTAATAAAACGAATTGAAGGTACACACTAATAGAATTGTCATCTACTATTTACCTCAACCAATGATGTTGGCATACTGAAGTAAGAACGATTGTTAACTCAATCTGGGTATCCGAAATGTATTGTTTACTAGATAACATCAGTGTGGAATAACCACAGTTCACTAGATAACATATATTCTGTCCGAATACATTTTAAGTAAATAAACTGCACAACATAAAATATGAGTTATTTTGGCGAGCGTCAAGTTCTGAAAATCGGGATAATTAAAAGTTGATGAAGGTGCTCAATCGAATTTAATGTGTGCGTTGTATTTTTTTGATGCAAATGAAATCTTTAGTCTTGTAGCTTATCCATGTTTCACTAAACATTTCACGTCGTATATGTCTAAGTGTACTACTCATTGACGAAAAGGGATTTACTTATTTGTTTTAATTTTATGAACAAAATTGTTTATTATAATCACACCTACTGCTCATAGCAGTATGAATTCTTTATGGAATTTGAAATATATCCCTTCGGCAGAGGAGTAGCATAAATAGTGGCGTTATTAACCCATCCGATTAAAAAACAAATTAAATAATTGAGAATAGTGACAGTTTATCAATACATAATATTACAGAATTAGATACCAACTCTTTATACATCCTTTTCGTGAAACACAATAAAAATTTCTAGGTTTTTGATTTTCTGATTATATTTCCCAGACTACCCTTCCATGTCACTTAATATTTAAAGAGAAGTTTTTCTAGAAGTCAGCAAATACATGAAATTAACAGTAATTAATCCTCACTACCCTCTGAAAACGAAAACCACAAAAAATACTATCTAGAAATTACACTTAATAAATGTTATTTAGGAATATGGGACGTTTACAAGGATATCAACGTATATTTAACAACATGACTAGTAGGTTCGACAGGAAGATTGATTTGGAGATAAAGTAAAATTTGATTATTTCCAGTTATTAATAATAGAAATTAGCCTTGTTTTGGCATTATAAATATGTAGCACGAACAACAGAACGAGGGAGGTGTACCTCCTCTCTCCACTGAATTTAAAAGGCGGCCATTGAGAAATGTTTGTGTGAGATATACTACGAATTTAGCTGGACTATAGAAGTTTGGAAGGGAGCGGTTGCCTAAGCTGTGACAAATCAGGATCCGTCGAAGAAAGGTTTTATGATGGTAAGAAATCGCATGCAGACGGAGGTGTGATTAAAGGACCCAGTCGGTCGTACGACTAGGGACAGTTCAAGGGACATACACGCACGAAATAAACAAGGGACGTCGATATACAAAAAAAACGTTCCAAAACAGCGGTTGAGAGGCGATCAAATATACGCCCAGAGATTGGCGCAACGAGTAACAAAATGCACTTAAACCTTCCAATCGGAACTGAGGCACAGGAGGCGCAATATCTAACTTATTAGGAGCAGTGGTCACGTAACAATTCAAAATTTGAGAAGTTTAGGAAGTGGATAAACGGGCATAGTGGAAGGAAGGCTTTTTTACACGGCTGCAGAAGCAAAATTTACTCTTTGAACTCAAATATTTTTGGTCAGCTTAGATAATATCTTTCTTCGACTCATGTGAGAATTTTCTTCAGCTCATTCGATGTTTCGCGAGAAGCAGTCTTTTATATGATTTTGATTTTGATTTTGACTCAGACTGTTTACTCGATATTTGCTGATAGTTCATAACTGAGATCAGATTTTTGCTCTGATGTTATTATTCGGGTCGGCTGACGTTCGTGCACTCATGGCTGATATTTTCAGTTTTTAAGTTATTCAGCGCATACAGTTTTTCGCGCTAAGTCTTTAGTTTTATTTTTGGCTGCATTTTGTAAATCTAATAGACTTTTACGTTATTAGTACGGAGAATAGGTCCAGTTGGTGGACTCATCCGTGACGCCGTCATCAATTATTTAAATCGGGCGATGATGATTCGTGTTGCACTATACCTGGTGGCATCCAGACCGCTTAGGTTGGGGAGAAATTCACCACCGATCGAGCCTGTAAGTCATAACGTCATCAACCGGGGAACCAGGCTGGTTTCCCGAGATGTCAATGCTCCCACCTTGCACTCTCCGCTGTACTTGATTTGTCATATGAGCGAGGTATGTGGTAACAGTTGGTTGCATTCAACACTGTTGTCATGCGCTATTGCGAGAAGACTGGATGCGCTATTCGTTGTCAATGCGGCCCAAAATTATTACAACTATTGAACTTAAAGTATCGTGAAGAGAAGCCATTCGTCAAAGAAGAATATAGGCTAATTCGGTTTTCCATGTTAATTGTGTGTTTTTGGGGGTAGCATGAGGGTTTTCATACGGTAGGTGTCTTTAGTGCTAAATAAAATTAATGAGTTAATTTGTCAATTTAGCGTTTTCCTGTCTATGGAACCCCAGTATGGTCTCTTCTTTGATTAAAAACAACACGAACCCAATCACGGACGATCCCTTGAGAAGGAGCTAATTCGACGCAACTAAATTGTTATCAACAAATTAAGTAATTTTTGGTTGAACACAGGTACATTATTTTGCAACCCAGTTTTCGTTCCGCTACAATTGGCGTCCGAACGCGTGGCTCGATCACTTTTTGATCTAAGTAATAATTCATATATAATTCGGGGCTTGCTCCGATACAAGTGATAAGGGAAAACCATAACGCGGAGACAAATTACCTCAGTAATTAGTGTCATTTGTGTTAGTGATTTAGTAACAACTAAAAAGATGACAGATTATTCAAAGTCAGTGTGTAAGATGAAGAACGCTTAAAAAAATACCTTAACTCAAGGAGGGAGGATTTATTGATTGTGGGAAAGTTGCGTTTGCGAGCAGTTCCGTAGATGAAGGCGAAGGTAGCGCGGGGAAAGCGGAGGAGCAGTCACGCGAAGGGTTTAGTTATGAGAACGAAAGGGAAAACCCCAAAGGAAACGAGGAAAATAAAGTAGTTCACGGCGCTCAAGCAAAGCAGGGGGAGCCAACAGAATGGGAAAATAAGATAGTGGGATTGTTTCAGCAGATGCAGATTGCGCTTAAAATCGATTCAGACGCCAACTTGGATAAACTAAATGAAAAATTAGAATTAAATGCGGAAGCGCTCAGAAATGATTTGGACAATAAATTTTAGAAATCTAAGTTAGATGCAGATGAAAAATATGAGAAATCACAATCAAATATGGAAAAAAAATTTGAAAAGATGGAGAGTAGATTTGAATAGTTCACAACCGAAATGAAAGAAAGAGAGGCTACTATTGAAATAAAATTAAAACCTACATTTGGCAAGAGTAGACGAGTTAGAAATTAGTTTTAATTTCTAACTCGTCTACTCTTGCCAAATGTTGGTCTGAGTCAAAAATGAAAAAGGTAGAAGAGCTGTTAGAGGAAAAGCAGGAACAGGTTTTAGAAGTCAGGGATTTTGCAGAAAATTTGAATGAAAAACTCGATAGTGATGTTAGAAAGGAAATATCTGAAGCCTTGACTCGTCATTCAGATAATTTGATTGAATCACGAAACTAAAGTATTCGGGAACAAGCAGCCACCCAAGCTGAGAAAATAAAAAAGCAGGTCAAATCAGTTTGAGAAGGCGTCGAGGTTTTCGAAAGAAAACAAGTAGAACAAGTCAAAAAAATTGAACATGAACTCGACCAAGTGCAATTCCAGGCCCATCAGGCAGAAAAGGAAAATCGTGACAGAATAGAAGCTATTAGGGACGTCACTCGCAAAGAATCCGATGAACTGTTTAAAAAAATTCAAGAATGTAGTATTTCGAACAACGGACCCATAATAGTTCAGTCAGTGGTAACACCATTCGAGGGCGACATCAAATTCGACGAAACAGGTAGTCTACATATGCGTAGATACCTGGAGTTATTAAAAGGGTACTTTGAAATGCACCCTATGACATAGAAGAATAAAGCTAACGTAGTGAAACAGTCACTTCGCAGTAGGGCGGCATTTTGGTCTGAAATCTGCGGGTATGGGATTATACCTTTTCTAAATTCGGAGAAATCTTAATCAAGCCGTACTGGTTGACGCAGCAGCAGGTCGAGAACAAAGTACGTTTGATGAATAGAAGGTACGACCCGCTGGTGAATAGGTCGCTACAAGCCTATGTAGAAGTTGTAGAAGCAGATTGGAGAATGGGTGGTTCGCGTAGAACGGAACACTAGCATATTGAAATAATCGGTTCCCAATTACCTCCACGAGTCGGGAATTTGTTAGCAGCCGCGGGAGTAAAAACATTAGGAGGGATGATACAGAAATTAGGAATTTTTGTTGCAACTGCTAAGAGGAACAGAGCGTGGAGTGTGCCAAGACCTCCGTCAGCCATCGATGAAAAAGGACCAGACAGGAGTGGGTACGCGCCTCGCTACAGGGGAGGTAACCAGCAGGCGTGGAGCGGTGACGGCAGGGGCCCGCCAAACAGCCGGGGCGCTCAGGGTGCACCGCCGCGCAGACCAGAGCAGCGTGGCTCTGAGTATCGCCCGCGTTACGAAACACGTAACCAAGGCGCGAACCGGGGAGTCCCACCCAGGAGGGGAACTAAGTGATGAATGCCTGGTGGGACGGACGGGTGCAGGGTTGTTTAAGAACGTCCATTATCACTATAATAGTTTTAGAATCGGAATTACTGGAAGGAAGTGAGAATGTAATTAGTAAAAAAATTAGGACGTGCCCCGTAGTTAATGGAGGCTGTTTAGGCCGAGATTTAAAAACATTAATTGACACGGGTGCCGAAGTTAGCGCTATTAACGCGGATATTTTCCAAAGTTTAATTAAAATGAACCCTAAAACGTATTTAAAAAGTGCTACAGCGATAGCATGATAAAGTACGAGACGGATTTAGCTTTTATTGAAATCAATAAATTCTTTTACATTGTAGTAGCACTGGTGCACGAGGTAGGTTTTAACCGCGGATTGGAAGATAATCAATTTCATCATATCTTTTATATTCTTGAGCAGGGAATTACATAGAATGATTGCCGAATGATATGGTACATTTTGGCAAAGAGAGGTTGACATTCTAGGGCGATAAATATTGTTCCTACTACGAGTATTGTGTTCGTGAACGATTCTGTTTGGTATGATGCAAGGGTTGCACTTCAGTAATTCGGTCTTAACAAACACGACCGTTTCATTGCTAATATTAAGTTTGTTTCTTTTCTTGTATAAAAGTTTTACTTTAATTCTCTCAAATATTTTAGAAAACACCCCTTCCGATAAAGAAATATGAAAAATATGTATGAGAGGATTTAATACAGCGTGGGACGAAAATTTCACAATAAACTCGAGTATATCATCTATACCTGTTGAAAATTAGTTTTTTAATGAGCTGATGATTCTCACGACTTTACTGACGTTAGTTTCAGAAGTGAACATAAAATTGGGTACATGGGTGTATATAATTACAGGACATTGATTTGTGTATATATGGAGTTCGTTATTTTACCTACTTTTAAAAAGTAAGTATTAAACAAATTTGCGATGTCCTGAGGATTTGATACGATTTTGCCATCGTTAATAGAGAAATATTTTCTTCACGATTTTAAGAAGTTGACATGTAAATTTTAACAATATTCCACATCGCTTTCATCCGGATGTTCAATTTTAGTACCTGCCTTTTGTTTTCCATTACTTCAGCTGCATAGACTCTTTTTCGAAGATTAGTCTTATATTTACGAATATAATCATGGAATTCGGGTGGCTGGATATAGAGTTTTAAAAGATAATATAAACAGCGTTTTTTTTACATTCTTATGCGTTGGGTGATCCATCTATAGTATATATTTCTGTTAATTAACTTGCGTTTTATGGAAAAGCTAGAGTTGTAATGTTTTAGGAATATTGAGATAAATACATTGATTTTGTCGTCTGTGTTTTGGCAATTGTAAACATCATTCCATGTTTTTTCACGCAAATAATTTTTAAATATGGACTGATATGTGTCATATAACTCTCTTGAAAACTTGTAAAGAATTTAAAGTGGTTTTGGTGTATCAATACTAGTCATTACTTAAGCAAGGTGATCGCTGTATTCGGCGATAAACACTTCACGGAAATAAAAGATTCCATTGTTGACGTTAATTTCATCTAGCATTGTTTGTGGTGGACCGGAGAGACGAGTATGTTTGTTTTTCGTAGTAATAATGCTGAAGGAATCGATAAGATTCTTGATTCTATTAATTGGCGAATGTGCAGAGTCGGAAGTACCCGGGATAACAATGTTGAAATGACCACATATAACGATAGATTTAGTATATTTATGTGTGATATGTTTTGAAACAATTTCGAAGTTTCGAAAAAATATGTCATGATCTGATTGAAGAGGTCTATAAATACACAAAACAACAATACCGGTGTCTGTCAGATTAACTGCAGAAAATTCGAACACACTATCTACGCATAAGTTCTCGTAGCCTAAAAGTGGAGAAGATAAAATATCATTACGATCGTAGATACATGTACCTGCATAGTTATTTTATTCTTTACAATTTTGCCGAGGGTAAGAACTTGCTAAATGACAATTAGAAATAGTATCGTTGATGTTGTTAGTTGAAACACAATGTTCTTTGAGGCATAGAAAATCGAGTGGATTTTCGTGTACCAGAATTTCAATGTCTGTCAATTTGTTTGAAAGGGATTGAACATTATGATGAAATGTAATTATTTTATTTTCGCAAAGAGTTTGTGATTCTCGAGAAAGGGAACCGACGTTAGATTGTGGAGAGGAATTTGAATTTGGTACAGCTTCTAGTTTCGGATGAAGCCCGCACACTGCACCCGAACGCGATTGTCATCTTCGAGTACCACATCGTCCTCCTAAGCGCACGTTGTAACTGTGTATAGGGGCAGCAAGAGGAATAGAAGAGGACGTGCAAGATGAGGAAGCAATAGGTGAAAGAACGGGGAAAGGAGAAGAAACTGGTGTGGACGTAGGAGGAGGAGGAGATTATTAGATAGAAGCAGTTGGAGGTGTAGGAGTGAGTTTAGGGACAGGGGGATGATGGGAGGTCAGATATGAGGCTAGAAGAGAACCGAAGTGATGTATACTAAAATATCACTCTTGTTAATAGTGGTAAAATTCTATCCCCCAAACTGTAAAAATCGTCTTTGTGTTCAAATTCAGAATCTTCAGTTGAATCATAACATTGCACTATTGTCATTTTCCTTAGTTTTGACTTAAAACGGCTCTTGGCATCCTCTCTGATATTCGTTTTCAGTCCAGCAGACAATGTTTCATGTTTTTTTCCATGAGAAGTGCTGCACATCTATTATGGGGATCATCTTTCTTGGTCATACCAGAGTATATAAATACATTTCCATTAGTAGTTCCTATTATTCAATTTCGATTTAATCATACTTAACTAACTCCCCCCCAAAGAAGTTAATGTGCCTCCACTTCCTAGTTTACCGTAGCCAGTCTTCCTCTGCGGTATAATGTCCTAATATTCCATTGTCCAAATCGTAACTGAAATCGTGAGCATTATTTCGTCACCAGGTTAAATGCCCGGCTTAAAAAACTTGTATACTTTTTTAAAAGTGTTAAGAATTGGAAGAGGTAAGGTACCCTATCCTGTTGGTTGGTTGCAACCAATGGGCATTAGACTACCACTTTCATTATTACTACATATCGCATTCCCTCCACCGCCGGTGTTAAGAATATTCCGCCTATACTCGGTCGTCAGAGCGTCGTTAGCGATAACAGGTTGCACCACGTGAAGGAGAGTTTGATATTGGGGAAGTATACTTGGGGGTGTATTATCAATCTAATGGCGTCACTTAACTCTCCTTTTCATAAAACTTCATATAAACCATAAACTTTCATATAAATGGACTCAGTGGTCTTTGTTGTCGGTTTTCCGTGATAACATAAATATTATTCGGTATATCTGCTTGGAGGGGGAATGTATTATGCGCAATGACGTGTGCGCAACTGTCAAAAATGAGAGAAGGAAGTCGAATTCCTCCTGCTCTTAAGTCGATGTACGAGAGACAAATATACCAATCCCTTTCCGCCCTCGGACTTGCGGTGCATAAAACCCCCGGGTCAATACAAGTGTAGATCTATAGACCCTAGTTCCACATAACCACATTGTAAGAACGGAGAGGTGAGATAGTTCGCAGTCAAAAGTTTCTAAGAAATTTTATCGCATAACGATCGTCAGAAAGCACAGTGATCCTAGTTGCTTATTTTGTGAAGTTTCGTGTAAGTGATAAACATGTTGCACGAGATCCATACCTCGACCGAATGGATAAGACTGTTGATAACGACTGTGACGACGGGTACCTTAAAAAACTGGATCAGTTGATCAGCGGCTCTCCGACTCTCTCCGGCACCTTTTGGTAAAAATTGAGCTGAAACGCGCTACTTCAGTTGGTGGCCGCGAACGGAAACACGACGTGTCGGTACTACAGAGCACAATGTAGCGTGTTTATGTTCTCGATGTATGAACTAAGCGGAGAAGTATAAGACATCGATAGGAATCAGAATCACATAAAAGAACGGGGACAAAAATGCCTTCTTCGAGTGATAAAGAGAATTATGCAAAGCAAGGACACAAGACAAAAAGCAGCATTAACCGCAATAATGTAATAACGCATGCCGAGTATCGGTCCACAGCATTTAACAGACTCTCTTCCAAATCGGTTATTCGCGTTGGTCACACCCGCCTGGTGCCTGCATCGGAAATCTGAAGGATTCATTGAAGGAAATGTTTTCTCGTGTGCATCAGAACGTGTTTCTTGGCAATTACACGGTTTCGGCGTTATGAGAAGGAGACGTGGCCTACACCTCGCGTGACCTCGGGGTAGACACGGTACTCATTTTCGAGCCGTCTGGGATTTAGTGTGGATACTTGGTGTTACAAACGAAACCTTTGTAAGGGACCAATGTTATTAACAATCTAATTTGTTAATAATTGTTTATATTCTATGTTAATTTATTTATATTTATTCATGTTTGTTAATGGCGTCAAGTCAAATTGAGCGCTAATCAACCTTCACTTCTATCGATAACAATCGATTCAAGATCGATTTACAGTCGAATACCTCGACCATATCGATATATGCAACCACACCATGAGCAAAGGTTCACCATACCGATATATGCAACCACATCATGACCAAAGGTTCATGAACGAACTCTCTTCCGAGAACTATGTAAGTTCCTTGAGATCGATTTCAGAACGTGTTTCTATATACAATGTCTGTGAACTGCCTATATAAACTACTGTCCACAGGCACTCTTTACCCTAGTACCCTAGTACCAGCATTCAGTCTGCTTCTTACAGAGGTGGTTCTTCGTCGTCGAATCTCGTCGTGACTCCCGATCGTAGGGATGAGTGTTCGTCATTCTAGTGCTGTGTTGTTACTTCGTGTTAATAAGTAATGCGTCAGATGACAACATTTCGAGCCCATGCGCTCATATTCTTATCTAAGTTTCAGTAACCAGTCCGAAAGAGCGACTACCATGCACCAGCTGAAACCATCCACTATCAACTGTCAACCTTTCGGCCACAAGCAGCCGTTATTTTTATCCCCTCTTATGATGAGGGTACTGATAACTATTCATTTTATCCCCTCCTATGATGAGGGTACTGATTTAAGTCCTGCATTCTTGGTTATTTTATAACCGTCTATGTATTTAGCAGGTATTCATTAATGTAAATTGTTGATACTTGGGGGGCAGTTTCATGAAAACTCGTGAAACGGATGGGCTTCATATGTATAGACGTACCAGTCATACCTCAACTTTTATATTGTATCACTTAGTAATTCTGCATTAACATAAAAACAAAACGGCAGCTTCATTTGGAAGTTATGCTCTTTTGTATTCATTTAACCCCGTTGAAATTGTTTCACGGAGTAACTGTCCGCTCACAACGGACAGTCTCAAACCTTGTTGTTTACCATTTGTAACGTAAATCTGCTATTGTAGTATATAGTGACTTATGTATTGTTTGTCTATTTAATAAATGTGAATTTTTGTTGTCATCAAAGTGATTCCGAAAAAGAATCTTTCTTCATTTAATCTGACGATAGCTAGTTGAAACATACTAGTAACCCCTATACTACCCTTATGATATTGAGCGTTTGGT
>NNCF01128018.1:86234-102019 GCA_002313205.1 Laupala kohalensis
CTCCCAGACTCCTAAGGTCCACTCATCGTCTGGGGTGACGGAAGAAAACTGGTACAGAAGGGTGGTCAAGGGAGAGGAGTGGGGCCGAAGATCTCAATTTTTCAGGCCCGGTCGTAGGTGGGAGTGGGCGTACCAGGAATGAGGAGAGGGGTGATGGCAGTGGAAGGGTGTCGTAGGGTCCTCCTGATCTTCCACACGTCGTCGGAAGAGGAAACGTTGGCCCGGGAAAGACAGTCTTGCTATTGCTGGACATGGAATTCACAGAGTCATTCACCTAAGGTTCGTCTCGTGTGGAGGAAACGGATCCTCGTCATAAGGATCCCTGGTGAGGTAGAATTCCCGCTGTGCACAGCGACGTTCCCGAACCAGAGCAAGAGCAGAGTGTCGGAATGAGAGGCAGTGGTAGGTGTAAAGGTACTGTATTGTCCGAAGAGAGGAGGGGAAGGGTACATTAGGCACCCTTCGACGGCGTACGCTGGGAGCTGGCGGTGTGAATGTAGGTCACTCTAGCGGCGCATCAGAACAGAGGAATGTAAATATTGTAATTAATTAATTAGCTGGGGACGATATGAAAGCGGCAGGTAATCACGTGGGTTCGCGAGGTTCGGAACGCACCTAATGGAATAAATAAATATTCCATGCTTAGAGTAGATAGGATTAGAATATATATCTATTGATTTTATTTAATTAATTAATTAAGACTAATAAGCCAGGGACAGCAAGCTATGGAATTAGTCTTTGTTGAACAATTTTAACTCGTGTAAATTAAGCGTCATTATTAAACCAAAAATTCTTTCTCATGTTACAATCCGGTGGTCCGGTGTTTATCGTACGAGCCTCACACGCACACAGTACGCCGTTTTGAATCACCGAGAGATGGTGAGTGTTTTTTTATTTATTTTTGTTTTTGTCGATCATGCAAGTTTATTTTACATTTATCCTCTTTTTAACATTTCTACTATATATAATTAACTGCTGAATAAATAAAATGCGAATAAACTGCTAAAGTTTATTGCCTAACTGTAAGAATTTATATCTTATCTTATTAATATAAGGGTAATGCACCTAATATTTTTGATGTTGAAACATAATGAAATAAACACTAATATTCATTTGAATTAGACTCGACTACTTTCGATGTAACGTAGTAATAACAAAATCACATTGAATGAATGTTAACTCTACGAAGAAAACACGAACTAGCGAATTCGTGTAAAGTAATAATTGGCAAAGAAATAAGTAGAATTTTCTTCAAAGATAAATGTGTTTTTACAGCTGTTCAATTCAAAAATAAAATTCAAGACAAAATTTAACGAGTACCTTATTGTTTAACACAAAACACAAAATTCTGCCAGAAGATTCAGCCAGAAGACATCTGGATCCTAGGAACAGCGTTTTCACAAGAGTGAATGCAAAGAAGATCACTTCAATAAAAAATACACCTGTTGTTGAAACAGAATTAATCTCATTGGAGCTTATAAAAAACAATATTTCATTGTCGTGAAGAATTTCAATTGCCTCGCCAATAATAAGTTCAATCAAGAAATAATTCACACTATTTATAATGTGAATGTTAAATAAATGTTTCAATATGAAAAAATGAGCATTAAACAAATTATATACGATACAATACGTATTTTTTATTCTTCGTCTCGTTTCTCGTACAAAGGCAGCCCTAAAAATACAATAAAAAACAAACAAACGAATACCATATTATTCGACGGTCAAGGTCGAGCTACCGCCGCGCTCTCTGACGCAGGAATTTTGAAATATTTCCTTCGAGAACTAATCAGTTTCAGCCGGTCACTGGTGCGCCCTGGTGGCGTAAGTTTAAACTACCCCCTTCCGAGGTAGTAGCAGCTGTGATATAATTTATTGCTGTTCCCGGCGGTCAACAGCTTACTGAAGAATATTTTACTATATCTTCAAGGCGGGAACGTCAATTCTGCCGAACTGCGCAAGCGTGTGGCGCACCTGCACGCAATAGCTGGTTGAGCGTCTTAGGTGTACNGAAACATTTTAAAAAAGGAATACGGCTGTACGCCAGACTTTGCTTTGAATCGTCGATGGAAGATGAACACTTGTAGAATACTGTCTTTCAGCCCTGACTCTCTGTCCCCGGTTGTGTGCGAAGTGTGTGGGCGCCAGCGTGCGATACCAAGATTCTGCTGACACGAGTTCACGCGTGTCCACTGTGACAGAACGAGTCTGCAATCTCGCAGTAGGTTTTCGTCCCTTGTTAAAGTCACACCACGGGAAGATCTTTGTACGTAATTAACATTCCTGATTTGTTTAAATAAACACTAACAGCGCTGGGAACATTTAATTGTTGACTACCCGTGTATGAAACGGTCTTGGCCCCTGGATTCACAGGTATCCAGTGTTGTTGATCCGATGTGAGTTCTAATTGATTGGTGAAGTGATGTATTTGGGTGTGAGTGTGATTTGAATATAATTGTATGAATCGCATGTACGTGACAACTGCTTTGCTGGAAGTAAACACTGATTTATGTGCATTCTCCTTCAAGTAAGTGTATTTAAAGTCGTATAATAATAGCACACTTAAAGGAACGTTTTAAAAAGAATCTATAGGAAACATTTGGAATATAGTTTCCGGAAAAGTACTATAATACAAAACATACATGCCAACAATCATAGTTTTGTTAATATACTTTAAGTTTCAATTGTTTCGTTAAAAAATATTTTTGCGGTTACAAAAGTTAATTACTTTAAATTTTCTTTGAATCGTTAATTACTTTAACGATTCAAATGTTTCTGCTGCAAACATAATAATGTAAAGATAATACAAATACTATAATACAAATTATTAATGCAAACTATTTCAGTGTTGTTGTTTGAATGTTTTTTTTTATTGTTTTGTCAAACGTTTGATTTGAGTTTCTTTGATTTGAGTTTTGACAGTTCTGTCAAATTATATTTTTGGGTGTATATTTAATATTCATTCCATTTTAATGGTATGTATGATACATATATACATCTTCATTCTCTGAGCGGGCCAATCTACGAAGAGCTGAAGAGACAACTGAACAAAGAACTCAACGTCTTGAAGATTTGCGAGAGCGAGACAGGCAACGGAGAAATCAAGAGGCAAGCAAAGAAAGAATTGAACATTTTGAAGACTTGAAAGAGCAAGTCCTTCTAAGAGTCTGAGGAATTTCGACATCAGCGATTGGAAGAACAACACCGTAGAAATGCAAGACATCAGAGAGATCTTCAGAGACAACCATCGGCTACTTATAAAATAGCTACGACTTCTGTAAACTCCTATCAAAGCTTAGGCGTTTTTGATGTCGCTCACACTCATTGCGGTGCTCTGCATTTTCCTGAAGAACGTGTGAGTAATAAACGCAACTCTTTTGGGGACTGTTGCTTACACGGTCGCAGTGATCTTCCTCATTCTGAATTTCCTAATGATTTAGCGAGACTATTTCTTAAACGTAATCCGTTAGCAAATGAATTCCATAAGCGGATACGAAACTTAAAAGGAAGTTATTCGATGGCATCTTGTACTGTAGATAACGATGGTACAATTAACAGTCGGGGTATTTACAGTTATGTTGCCAGTGGCCGGGTTTATCATAAAATAAACGTAGTTGCTCATCCTACCCAAACATCTGAAGAAGAATTTGAACGTCCTCAGTATGGCCAGATCTACTTTGTAGATTTTGCGGATGCTATCACCGAACGTCTAAAGAATCCAATGAATCATGGAATTCGCGAACGTCTTTTTAATTTGTTAGAGAAGATTTAATATCCCTCTTCAGAATGAAGTAAGTGCCGTGGTCGCATTAAATGCTGATCAAAGCTTTCCGGATAATGAGTTGGTATTTTGTCAGCGCGGGACGTCTATTGTTACCATGAAAAACATTGACAAACGCGTTGAGCCTTTCACGCATTCTCTTTTCAATCCTATAGGAACTTTCTGGTTTTCTATTAACATTCCATTAAAAACTCCTTGCCACAGCCGTGGGAACGTTAAAAGAGTTGAACTCTCGAATTATCGCATTGCGGTTCGCACTGCACTCACCAAATGCGTAGATTCGGACAGTTGCGTACTTACGTCGGCTACGAGCCACGATTAGATAAGATAAGGCTTATCACCGGAAGTTGCGGTTTGGAAGGAAAATGTCGGTTCAGCAAGGAGGGGGTTGTGGGGAAAAGGGAGGGCAATGGTGGAGGATTTCCCAAATTTTGAAAAAGGAGGGGAAAAGGAGTAAAATGCAACCTGCCGCAATATGGGATAACATTGTGTAACATTGTGTAATATTGCGTAAAATGATGTAACATTGCGTAGCATTGCGGTCTACTACGCAAAATGGCGTAACATTGGATAACATTACAGTGAGCAAACAAAAAAATATTTAAACAATAAAGGATACCGGGAGACCGAAGCCAGGACCCTCTCCCTCTTTGACTGACACCCACAGATCACTATGTTTGTGCCGAGCACGCACTTTCCACAGAATGGCGTGATAGTGTATCATGATGACGCCTCAACTCCACCACCAACCCAGTGACGGGAATGTATGAAAATAATTAAACGATCTTTTTATTTTTTAAATTTAACCGTTATTTATCCTTGCAGCGTAATGTTCTTTTAACGCAATAGAATGTTACAGCATCTTGAGGATTATTAAGATCTTCTACATTCGTCAGTCGCAATCTTCTGCAGTCGAAGAGGGCACCTCCACCGAAAATGAATTAATGTGCCCCGAAACAGGGAT
This sequence comes from Laupala kohalensis, assembly GCA_002313205.1. Taxonomy (NCBI): domain Eukaryota; kingdom Metazoa; phylum Arthropoda; class Insecta; order Orthoptera; family Trigonidiidae; genus Laupala; species Laupala kohalensis. The sequence continues at coordinate 90,980 of NNCF01128018.1, forward strand.
TCGAACCCCAGACTTTAGACTAGCTATAACTTACCACTGAGCAATTCGGGGCACCGTTTTCGCGAGGCAGAGATACGTGTGCCTACCCCCTCCCAACCCCCCCCACCGACCCGTAACGTCATGTTTCCCCCCACCACTGAAAACAAGTGTATCCGAATTCTAAACGAGATGGTAATACAAAAAATATATACATATATATTTAAACATGTTTACAATTTTAAAAATGATTCTTTTGAAAGTTAATGAACTTGAACGATCAAAAAATCGAACCCTGAACCTTAGACCGACTAGCTTCCCGCTGAGTATTCCGGGTTCTAAACCCATCGAGAGACAGTATAGACATGGCGAAGTGTCAGTGATACGCATGTTCCCCCAGGGTACTGACATCTAGTAAGTACGTGTTTGGCAAACACGGGGCCCCGAGCTGAGTCTGGCATTACTTCCACTTACTTGTGCGAGGCTCCTTCCTTTCTCTTTCCTGACCTTCCTTGGTCACCTCTTGTTCTTTTCGATCCCGACCCTATTAAGGCTAGGATATCTTTCATTTTCCTGTTTTTTTCATCCCTCTCATTTTTTGTTCTACCCGTAATTTTTGTCCCCCTTTTTTTTCTTCCCTCATGTTATGTCCTCCCCTCAATTTTTCCCCTCTTTTCTTCGTCAAGGTTTTGAAATATTTTTGTTATGTTGTAAATCAGGAGGGGTTTTAATGGGTATGTTTGAGTCATTCGGCGAGTCCCACACTCGGGGAGAGTCATGTTGGTTCTCCCTAGTGCATAACTGCATTTTCCCTATTTGTATGAGTTTTTAGGGCTCCAATGACCTTTGATGTCGACTTGAGTCGTAAAACCCTACAAAAAGAATTACAGCACTTACAAGCAACGAGCAATATGAAGCCGATGAATGCCGTTGAGATAGAATGTTTACGAGACAGCATCTGTTTTTCACCCACCGTTGACACTACTGCCCCCCTCCGGGAGTCACGATTTTTCCACGTGTCTTTTTAGCTTCAGCCGAGTATAAAGTGAATGAAAAAAAATTATCCTTTCCCTAATCGGAAAGTGAATGTTGCTGAGTTGAATTAATCTTCCTTAGACTCTTGTTGAAAATAATTTGAGAAACTATAATTATTTTTAGCCTTATAATTATTACAGCCCTTTGAGAGCCTTGGCCGTCGCGGAGGGTAGAGCTCCGCGATTTCTTGATCTCGGCACTAGAGGGAGGAGGTGTGGTCAGCATCTCGCTCCGGCCGGCTTTTGGGTCCCAGGATGGATCCTGGTACTCATTTGATAGCAGGCTGAGTAGGCCTGGGAGCCAGTCTGGATGTTGAGATGTAGTGATGTTTGAACCCCAGCCATCCAGTTAGCAGCTCAGTGCTCTACCCACTGAGCCACGCTGACTGCCCTTATAATTATTAATGAATTAAAATAATAACTTTCCTCAAAGAACTTGCCAAGTCGTATTTCAGACTTGTTTTTGTCCACTCATGAGCAATAATTGGGCACTATCGTCGTCACAGATGTCACATTTAATATATTTCTTAGAGACATAGTCGTATCATTAACACGTCGAATTTGTAAAAAATGCATTGAGAAAATATATTAAACCCACTAACTACCGGATGTACTGAAACCACGTAATCGATCTGAGCGGCAATGACAGAAAATTTTAATTGTGTCAATGACTGCAGATGATTTAAGCATTGGTGTGGCATGAGACTCTCATATCCAAACATCCCATTGTTTTATTTCTGCAGAAAAATTCAAAATTTAGAAGTCTCCTAATTTTTGTAGGCACATTTTAATATAATGTAGGCTTGTGAAAATATCTAAACAATATCTCATTACTATGAATGATGAGATTATAAAATAAAATTAATATATATGACTATGAAAATTCAAAATTTTTATCTATATCAAATTTTTTCTAACGTCTAATCCTCCCTTGAGTTTCCCTTGAGCTTTGCTCTGAAGAACTCGGAATCTAAAAGACATTGAAACATTTCTCCTTCTTGAGGAAAAGAATTGTTGTAGTAGCGAATGAATTTGTGGAAATAACATTTTCACATCAACACTCTCCCTCCCCTTTCGATATATTTTACAACTTTCGTCTATTTTTTCTTGACTATTGTTTTTAACTTATTACTTTCAATATCGGCAGACCTTTTTAGCACACACACCAAGAAGAAATTTGTATAACCGGTTTGCTGAGCAAGCAACATTTAAATAACCTACAGATCACAGCAAAACACCGCGTTTCATAAATAAATTCACCAGCTCCGAAGCTTCTCCTAAATGTTCGATCGTTTCGTCCTTCGTGATTAACATTGAAATGCAGCAACTGCCTCATTTAGGAATTAATTTCTTATTCCAAACTCTATATGTCAAAATGGAAATTATTTTGTAATCTATTGACAACGTAGAGAATACAATAGTGAAAGGTTCGTTTCAATATGTTGATTTGGATATGCGTGATTCAAATTCAAACAAAAATTTATTTTGTAAAAGTCTCCGAGTTAACAAGTGCAAAGCCTCCTTGTACAGAATTTAAGGAAAATTGCGGTACATTCGGGGGGTTTGGAAGGACCAGAAATTATGGAGGAGATGGCGGTGCCAACGATATAATTTAATAACATGAAAATGAAACTAGCAAACTAAACCATTAAAATAAGCAATTTAAATGAAGGGGAAAAACTGAAAATGATGAGGTGGAGCGATGAGTCTCCTAATGCCTCGTGGTTCAACCGTCATGTGGATCGTGATGTTGAGGTAATGAGTTTCGTTTGGGTTGATGTTGAAGGGTCGTTTCAACGTCGTGCGAATGGATACCAGTCGAAAGCGTCAATGGGTTTCAGGTGAACGCGCGAGAATACCCGACTCTAACATCAGTTATTTATTTATTGTGCATTGGTTGTTATACAGTTGGCAGCTAAGATTGGAGAAGGAAAAAAAGAGGTAGAGAGCTTTTCTAAATGTTTGCCGATGTTCGTTATGCAGAAAAGAAGAAGAATACAGTTCGTATGGATATATAAGACTTGATTATTAATGAGTACCATGTTCAACCTCTTCTTCCCCCATTTCATTTTTTTTTTAAATTCAAAGGCTAGAATTTTGAATGAACTTATGAGGTTTAAATAAATAGTTCATAGAAGCTCAACAATCGAGAGATGTCACAAAGAACGTCGAGTCCATAGATTGTTCATTTACCCCACGTAGCTATAATGTAACCAAATTGCAAAACCCTTGTATCTACAAAAACAAATTATTGTCGTGGAGTATTATCATGATTACATTTTCGTAAACAAATAGCCGTAAATAAGGGCAGGTAAAAACTAAATCAGTGATCGCAGCTGCAAGGAATCGTCGAAGAAGGCATATAAAAAATGTTATGACTATATTTGTAAATAATAAATAATACTGAGATTCACCATGCAGAAATGTACTTATTCATTTGAAACTGTATTCGAAAAAAAATCCTTCCTTTCGATTTCAAATTAACGCGGCTCCAAAACGTAAAATCCAGGCGCCCAACAGGTCGTAGGCGAAGAGACATGCACCCTTCACAGCAGCGGTCGCCAAACTTTTTGACCTCACGGACCAGTAAATTCATAATTTAAATCCCGCGGACCACTAATAGGATTTTTTAAGTGTTAAATATATTTATTAAAAAAATTGTGATCTAAGAACACATAAAATGTATCTAGGTAATAAAATGAAACTATTAATTGTAACCAAATTATGAAAGCTTTATTAATAAACCATAATTAAAAAAACGAAATAAACAAAAACTGTTAAATGATCCATCAACACAGTCATATATACTTAATAATTTAATTAAGCCTAGAAAATTTCCATAATTAAGAGACCCTATCTTCTCCCCTGTGCCCCGAAGCGGAAGATTGTTGCACGCCAAAAACAGAATCACATCTACGATTCTTTGAAATAACAACTTAAAAGGCGTTCAGTTTCCTTATCCGTACCACATTGATTATTTTTATCTATAGTTGAAGATAAATTTAATCTTTTAAGCAAATCTTTCCAGGAAATAAACAAATTGACATGACAAACAGAACGCTCACGATCCTGGATCGCATTCGAGAGATTCCTCCTTTTCACGTATTGTTTGAATTGAATTATGTTTCAATGTATCTTAAAACATAACTTAACGTGATGAGTAAGTATATTCCACATTTCTCTGGGGACCAGCGAAAATTTCACTAATGGTCCGCGGACCACCACTTTGGCGACCTCTGCTGCACGGGGTACATTTTTCACACACTTTTGACCCCCATCGTAACGTACGTCATGAGACATGTAGATCTAAAATTTGCATCATCGTTTCATTTTAAAAAAGTTATTTTAATACTTAAATTTTCCTTGGTGATGACCCATATCAGGATCGAAACGTTGTAAATATTTCATGAGTTCTGTGTGTCTGTTAAATAGGATCGTGTGATTTATTACTGTTATGCTTAGTGTCTTCCATGCATTTATAATTCTCAATCGTGTTGCTGCATTCAATCAGAAAAATATCAAATTTTGAGCTCAGTAAAATAAACAACTTGAAAAGTAATTAAAATTTAATTTATCTGCCTTCAGTGGTTAACATATTATAAACAATTATTTCTTCTGAGCAAGTATAATTATTAAAAATGACGTATACTCATTAATCAGTTCACGTCAGTAAGGAATTCATTCGCGTTCGAAGTTGTTTTTGTTTTTTTTGAATTATTGAGAGCGAAAAACGAAGGGAAAAAATTGTCCTTCATTAGGAAAGAAAATATTTGATGAAACATATTAAAGTACCACGAAGGAGAGAGAGGAAACGATTTTCTAAGCGTCACCCAATGAGTGGAGGGGGAAGGTGAGAGAAGGAAAGGGGGGGGCAAAATTAACCCTTATAAACAAATTACAACTTACGTTATTTTAATGGATGGATGCGATGTAGTTCTGTTCGTATGGAAAAAAAATATTTCAAACTTGTTGTAACCAGCTTTCTTGGAAAAAACAAGAAATACACAAACTTTAAATCATCAGTGGATATGGTAAAACTCATTTGAAGGTTTCAGGCGGCAGGCAATACGAGTTTAAGAATGAGTTTTCTCTATTTTGCGCAAAGGACGATTTTCCTGTAAAAATCCAGGTGAAGTTAGTGAGTATCGAACTAATTGACTTCATCGGGATATAAAGGAAATGAAAACGTTGTACAGACAAGTTTGGTCTCATGTGCACAAGAACATGTGATTGGAAAAAAAGCAAAGTGATGACGGGTGAGGGAGTGAGATGAAGTTAATTGTTAACAATAATAAAATAATTTAATGACATGCTAAGATATGATGAGAAATAATAACACAATACTGATTTCCTAGAGCTGACATGATGTTATGATGCGGAATATTCTGGAAACCAGTTGGTTGAGGCTGTTGTGGAGTTGATCCGGACGGTTGATGTGTTGACCAGAAAATTGATGAGTAGTGAATTTCTGGTTGCACGTATCTTCCGAGGTGCAATGATAAGCTCGATCTTGCGAGAAAATGTCGGCTTGGCGACGTGAAGTAGCAGGGATGCGATGTGTTCGAACGTAATAATAAGAGAAAATATATGTCGGTTTGGCGTCGACAGTAAAGAGTTCGAACTGATAAGAGACTAAATCAGACGTTTATCCTCTCATTGGTAGTAGTAGTAATCATAGTAGTCGTGTACTAGAACTGTATCTCCTTTAGAAGTAGAGCGTGGAGAAGAGGCCATGTGCTTTTATACAGTTTCAAACTAGTGCGCAGTTGCCAATTTGATTCGATGAATCGATGTGACATTCTGCGAAGTCGATTAGGAGTGATAATTCGAGATGATGAGGAAGTTTGGCTTCGCCCAACTCTGCGTGATACAGCATTAACACTCCAATGTAACCGGCGAAGGAACTTGTAATTAACTCAGTAAATCATACGATTATGAATCATTCTTCTTCTTTTCTTTTTTTTTTTAAGTGTATGGCAAAATATTTGAATCAACCAATGGGTTGAAAGGAAAATTTCCCAAGCTTATCAACAATCAAGATAAATCACGTGAATTGGCCAAAGTGGTTGTTCTCCAGAGAAGATTCACTTAGTAACTCAGTCAATACATTTCCTTAAAAGATTCGACTCACTTGTTTTATGAGAATTTATCAAAAATGTCTGAACAAACGTAATTCCGAGACGGTGGAATATTAGAATGATGCTGCTGGAAGATGACAAGGGAATTCCGGCGAAATTCACAAGAACAAAAAGAGTCAAAAGAGGTTTATCTGTTATAAGTTATATTTAATTATTGTCTAACAAAAACTTGAACTAAGATGTACACTGCCGCTCAAAATCAAATCATCTTTCCACAACCACTAAGATATGTGTGAAGTGACGTGCACGGGCTAATTAAGTCCACCCTAGAAGCAGAAATAAAAATATAATCCTCCAACACCTCATTTAACCCTTATTATGTCATCCCTATTGAAGTTTGAGATGGTCTGAAGTTCCCAGGAGGATTGTGTTTGACTATAGCTTATAAAAATTAAATAAGAATATCACGACCCCTGGGAGTAACCTTTCATATATTTTGCGAATTTAATGTGTTATTTTACGTGTAAACTGTACTGTTTTGCATGTGTATATTCCTTGTTGAAGTACCTAAAAGAGGATTTTGAATTCTTTTTCTCCAAAGGACATACAGAGTTTTAAAAAAATTAAATTTTAGTCGTAATAATGAGTCACGCCTGGACATAAAGAGTGAAAAGAGATACAAATTATTGTCGTACAATAATCACCGAAGACAAACAAAATATTAAAGATAATTATTAAAAATTTTGACTCGATGTTTTATTTGTATTATAGAAACTTTTTCTAAGAAAGTATATTTCAAAATTATGATCCCATAGGTAAATTTTCGAATATAATGTTTTTTCTTCAGTATTTGGAACTAAGAAATAATTTAGGTATAATAACGATGTTTATTAGTAAACGAGTAATTTTTATCCACAATAATGAATTTAAAAAAGAGAAAACCTGTAGACGTGCAATTACGCGGCCGTAGACTACTCGTATATAAAGTTGTTTGTTCGTGAAATTTCAATGTCTATTCATTTCTGTTTTTTTCATCTATTTTTTCCACCACACGGTTTCTTTGTCTTTAACAATTGTCACGAGAAGTAATAAACTTTCGTCTCGTTCACAAGTAATGCGGTCAGCAACACCTCTACTCTACGAGATGAAATATATAACCTTCTCTCCGCATCAAAGCGCTCTTCTTTCGCTATGAACTTAAAATATTCCGAAAACTTTTCACAATACCATCAATGAAATTGTGAAATCGAGGAATTTAGGTTTTTGACACAGTTCGCAACAAGCAATGACTTTCCCGGCCTCTTTAGTCATGTTGTTTTAAGAACCTTTGCTAAACCGAAATACCCATACTTGTCGTGTACGTGCGTTTTTTAATGCCATCTTGAAAAAATTAAAAATATAAAAATATCGTGTTTGGTATCAAATTACGAAAAAATTATATTGAAATGTATTGGTTAAAAGAGTGAAAATAAATTACAAATTTTTTGCCGAAAATTTGAAAGCCTATGCTGTGTTTGAAATCATAATTTATCAGAATTTCATCAATCTTACATAAGAGAAAAGCTTAATCTAATATTCTTCTTCAGTTTCTTCTAAATCACTCTCTGTGAATGCAATATTTTTGCGATGTCTACCAGAACAGTTACANAGAGTGAAAATAAATTACAAATTTTTTGCCGAAAATTTGAAAGCCTATGCTGTGTTTGAAATCATAATTTATCGGAATTTCATCAATCTTAATTCTTAAAGCTTAATCTAATATTCTTCTTCAGTTTCTTCTAAATCACTCTCTGTGAATGCAATATTTTTGCGATGTCTACCAGAACAGTTACAACCCATAACGTCAACACGTTCATCTCCCACTGACACACGGCTCATTTGTAACAGTTTTGCAAATACAGCAGACAAACAGCTTTCCAACAAAAGCATTATAAATGAAGATGAAGAGAAGATGAAAACAGCAGCGACATGCAATATTAAATTCACTTTTGTGAGTTGTGATTTATTTTTCATGTAGAGATTATATCGTAATTATCGTCTTTGGATTTCCAGCGTATAATGATACCTATGCTTTGGTGTCAATATATAAGCGAGTTCCTTTCTGTTTGCATTTTCTGATGCAAATAGGGTAATAATGTTATGTGCGGATATATGATGCTTTACATATTTTGTACTAGAGATGGTATAACCATCAAATACAATTGCCACAAATTTCTATTGATTAGCTATATGAATGTCCAGAATATTAATAGCAGTAGCTCAAACTAACTGATAAACCTACCAGTCATGTTTATTAAATTTAAGTTTATATTCTTGTGATCGTCCCATATTCCTAAATGACATTTATTAGATGAAATTTCTTGTTATGTTTTTTCGTGGTATATAAGCTTTTGGCACGGCTACATGGTTTTACTTTCTTATTTTGAGAGGGTAGAGAGGATTAGTTACTGTTCATGTCATGTATTTGCTGACTTCTAGAAAAATTATTCTCTGAAATTTAAGTGACAGGAAGGGTAGTCTGGGACATATAATCAGAAGTTCAAAAAACGTAGAAATTTTTATTGTGTTTCAAGAAAAGAACGTGTAAAAATATGTATCTAATACTGTAACATTATGTATTGTTAAACTGTCACTATTCTTAATTGTTTATGTTGCTTTTGAATCGGATGGGTTAATAACGACACCATTTAAGCTACTCCTCCGCCGGAGAGATATATTTCCAAGTCTACAAAGAATACAAGCTGCTTATAAGCGTTAGGTAAGATTATAATAAACAATTTTGTTTATAAAAAATAAAAAAAATAAAAAAATTCCTCTTCCTTAATGTGCAGCACCCTTAGACACAAATGACTTCAAACGTTTAGTGAAAGATGGATAAGCTACACGACTAAAGATATCAATTTTAACAAAAAAATCAATGCGCACATTAAATACGACTAAACACCTTCATCAACTTTCAATTATCCCGATTGTCAGGACTTGACGCTTGCAAAATTACACGTGTTTTATGTTTTGCAGTTTATTTACGTAAAATGTATTCGGACAGAGTAAATGTCATCTAGTGAACTGTGGTTATTCTATTCGGATGTTCTCTAGTAACCAATACATTTCGGATACCTAGATTCAGTTAACAATCGTTGTTACTTCAGTATGCCAACATCATTGGTTGAGGTAAATAGTATTTGAATTATGTAAGTACCGTCAATTCGTTTTATTACTTATATAATTTTAAAAAAGGTTTTTAGTAATTACCAATTTCCCATTTTTCACTTTTAAAGCTAAAGTTTTGTAAAATGCTTTCTTAGCGGACATTTTTGATATTGTTTTGTGACACGCTCTTCCGAACCCACACCTCCTGGGTCGTCGTGGGCCTCATGTGATCTGAAGGGTGCATAATGTCGTTGGAAATACGATTATTCATCTCAGAATATACATAAACCATGGACTCAAAACGGTCTTTTTTCGTCTTTCCCTTTCCTCTTCCAGCTCTAAGGATACCGTTTTCCAATGTGATTTCAATTTAAAAATTAACAGCATTGATAGTTTAAAAATTTCAATCCTAAAACTACGTATTTTTTAGCAAATCACAATTTTATTGGAACCATTCAGGATTTATAAGTTTAAATTTATTGATAATTATTTGAAACTATACAATATATTTAACTGTGTGATAGAAGAGGCTATCTTCGAGTACGAAAATCACTAATCGCAAGAAAAAATATTTTTTCGTGTTGCGCGGGCTACTATGTTGTGTCTGTCTCTTATACACATCTAGATGTGTATAAGAGACAGACGTATCGTTTGCCTATTATNACCACGTACAGACGCGTGACTGCGAGTTTTTCCAGTGCTTCTGTTTAAAGTCCAGTATCTAATGTACGAAATAATCACATCCCCAATGTAAATAGAATTGAACTGGCCTCGTAAATCATCCTCAACATCGATGATTTATGTCTTCGGATTCGAATGTGAATTACCCCTTTGCCAAACTTAATACTGATGGGATTTGCGTTATTCTGTTTGTAATAAAAACTTACTTCCTTGGCGGTGGTGGAGGAGGGGGAGGAGGTGATTCCTCTTTTTTCTTTTTTTCTTTAGGCTTCTCTTTTGGTTTCGGTGGTGTCTTTTTTTTGGGTTTCAATGGCTTCAGTGGCTTCGGTTTCTTGACTACAGGAGGTGGAGCAGGTGGCGGTGGTGGAGGTTTCCTTTTGAAACACAAGAATAAATATCATTTTTCTACAACTGAACGACACCATAAATCTTTTCACTTCAGATTGGACAAATCATAATTACCATCCAAATAAACTTATCTACACTTTCCTTTTTACTCCAGCAATATTGGCATATTAATAGCATATATGAATTTACATGTTTTTTATGATTTCTATTCAATACGTTAACTTTGTATTTGCCAGTTGTCGATTATCGATATACCTTTTTGTTATATTGTACGTTACCCTTCTATAGGTTAAACATAATTTTATACACTGAGTAAGCTTCGAAAAAAATGAATAAATTCAACCCTTCCGAGAAAAAGAACCATAGTATTTATTATGCATACTTTTCTTCGTCCACAGTTTACATTCAAGGAAATTATTTTGAAAAACCTTGAAGAATTTCCTGAAGCTTAGGAATGGTAACAATATTCTGAAAGCTGATTGTGGGGAGAGTTCCGGAAAACACGTTTGTTCTCTAAAGATTTTGATTTTTTTTACTTGTGGAAGATAACCAGACTCTTTTCCTAAAATGATGAACTGCGAATTGCATCAGACATTAACTGAAACCACGAATGATGAACAAATATTCTATTCTAAGTTCGTTATGAAGGAAGGAGAGGTACGATTAATGTTAATGAGGGAGACAACATAGACCTCTCTTGGACCAAGTGCATCTCATTAAACGTAGAAAGACCTGAGGGAGACTGGGAAGGTTTATCAATCTGCAATCTACGT
>NNCF01128019.1:6833-33710 GCA_002313205.1 Laupala kohalensis
ATTTCAGATTTTACATCATGTTGATTAAGTTTAGTTGTTATAGCATACAAACCGTTGAGCGAAAATGAATTCATGAGATATTCGGTTTGATATTCACGCAAAAATGTGCTCAATAAACTTGTAGTTGCACTGAAATAGGTAGTTCCGGCCCAAGCAATATCTCTTTGAGAGATTCATCAATTGTCTTAAAGCTTTCTAAAGTTGGAGTAGATTTTCTTCAACAAACCGTTTACATTTTCAGGTTTTTAAGGATTTCAGATTTTTTAGGATTTTATACAATCCGTCAGCTACTTCTTCGTTCTGATCCATCTAATTTTGCAAAATTTCTTTGGAAAAACTAGTGATCCTGTAAAATTAATATATTGATATCTTCTGCCAGGGAATCGTGGAATAAATATTATGCTGCCTTTCTAAAACAGGATATGTTCCAACCAGTCTCCATTTCACCATGCACTACGTGCAAATTGCTACTTCGTATTAAGTGTTTTTAATTACTGCACGAATTTTTTCATTTTGAAATTTAAATTTGCTAAAACCTTCAAATTGATATTATGTCCATCCGTAGAGAGCGGTATTTCTTTGTGTAGATTTTTTTAGCCACAAATTGTTCTACCTTCAAATAAATAATTGATACATTCAAGCACACGCTGAATTAACATTGAATCAAAGTACCGTTCATGTTGATTCTTAAGATTTCTCTAAATTCCATAATCTGATATGTATATTCATTTGTTCTTTCGAGACACTGAATTTAAACTTTCATCAAATGCAGTAAAATTCATCACAGCAGTTAATTTAGTATTGTTCACGATTATTAACACTTCCCCAAATTGTTTTGAACCACGCACACCTAAAAGCATCCCTCTATGTGCACATTTCCGGTATTTTCCTCTTTGTTGCAAAACGATAAAGTTTTGGAGAGAGATATTGGTATGAAAAAATAATTTTTCATTAAATTTCCAAATAAAGTGATAGATATCATTTTTGAGATAAGTATAATGGTTATATTGTTATTAGCTGTCCAATGAGGAGGTAGTTTCTAAAATTAAAATTTATTCATCATTTTTAATGAAGAAATAATGTTTTTTGCAAATTGAGATCTCTGAAGATTTATGGATTTTAATGTAGTAATATACCTAACAAAGTAGCTGTCCCATACATATTTTAGACCAAAAACTCGTGTCCCGGTGAAATTAGAATGCGACCGGAGATCCCGTATGTTTTTAGTCATTCTCTGCGCGCAATTTTTAATATTTCATCTGTTCTTGGTTGTATATGTGCTTGTTGTTGTGTCTCGGAGCTCATAGTTTTAAGTGAAACATTGCACTTTTCTTTTTGTAATTTTTTTTACAATCGGTTCCTTCCCATTTCTGAATGATATTTCGAGAATCATACCATCGCAAACTCATTACGACGTTTTTTCACGATCCGACAAAGTTTTTACGATTGTAAATATTTCATAATAATTCATTTTTTAGACGGACTTCAATTTATTGGTAGCTGGAATGTTTTTCATGCTATAAGGTTTCGTCTTATATCGATGACTTTGCCATTATTGTTCATAGCAGAGTGTCACAGGTGCGGAGAGACAAATCCAACTCGCTCTCAATAGTGATCAAAGACGACTGGCTTTCGTTTTTCTGCTAAGAAAACACGCTGTGTTCTTTTCAGTAGGAGACCAAGCCTCATGCCGGAACCTCACCTCGCCCTGGGGAATATTTATACTTCTGCACAATTCTTAGATCTAATCTTTGATAAGAGATTGAATTGAATTGAACATCTTACAGACTTAAGAGCGAGAACATTAAAGTCTCTGAATCTATTGAAATGCCTGAGTAGCACGGAATTGGGCACTGATAGCTCCTCTTTTCTCGAGTTTTATTAAGCATTCATTTTGAGCTTTTTATTGAGCTCGATTTTGGGTACGTTGTATATAGCTCTGCTCGTGCAAACTACTTGAAAAACTTTGACAGTATCCAACATGCANTCACGGGAGCCTACCGTACTAGTCCCATTCCAAGATTGTATGCCGAGGGTGGCGAAACATTTCTTTACCTCTGGCGGAAACTGCTCATGTTGCGACACTTTGTCCTTGTGCTTACTTTACCCGACAATCTGGTGTATTTCATCCTTCCTTCTTTTCCATCCGTTTCCCCAACAACAGACTGAGAGCAACCAAATCATTTTGATATCGCTCCAAACAAATTTTGGAAAACTTGAATAGACGCTCACCTAATGTCTTAATCAAGGTTTCAGTAAGACTCCTTCTTGAGTTTTGCACAATCTAAAGAATAATTTCGATCTTCTGCATCATGACTAGAAGAACACTTCAGTCGCGATGTTGAGGATATACTTCAACCTAATCCTCGATAAACATCGGGTCTATATTCCTGTGTTTACTGATGGACCGAAGCAGGCAGATTGTGTCGGCTGCACCGCGATGTTACCCAGCAATACTTGCGGCTTCCGTCTTGGCGACCTTTACACTTCTAATTGCTACGCCACATTGAGTGCACTGCGATCAACAAAGGGCTCCTGCAAATCAAATTTCCTGATTTGCTCTGATTCTCTAAGTGTCCTTCAAGAAATTCAGACTATGTATCCAGCTTATAAGCTGATCCAGAACACCTAGAACGTTATCTTCTCCATCACGAAAAAAAACATAATGTTTTGCTGGATTCCCGGGCATGTGGGAATCAAAGGAAATGAAAAAGCAGACGTTTCCGTAAACGCGGTATGAAACAATAATCGCGTGGTTTTCTTCACTAATCCAAAAGGGGATCTCTTAAATTTCATCAAGTCAAAGATTCTGAGTTAATGGAGCAATAAGTGGTTGATAGGTTCCGGATTATCAAATCCTTTGTAAGTCATGGAGCAGTTCCTGTAGGTCAGCCAGGCGCGAGGAGGTGTTGCTGACCCGCCTGCGTATAGGACATTTTCCTCTTACTCATCGGTATCTCTTGCTGCTTGATGATGAACCCGTTTGTGAGAAGAGTAGCTCTTATCTGACAGTGCTTAACGTACTAACTGATTGCAGAAAATATACCAGAATACGGAGAAAATTGATGCAGACTTACCAAACAATTCTCGGAAATGCAACAGATGGTGTTAATAACTATTGAACTTCATAAATAGATTGGGGCTCCTCCCAGATGTTCTCGGGAGGGTTTAAATTTGCATTCTTTTTTCCGTTTCTGTTTCCTTCCTTTCTCTTTAAATATTATACTTTTCCGAATTGTCTTCTTTTTTTGTAGTACGTATTGGGCAACTTTATTCTGTCCTTTCCTATCATCTTTGTGTTTAGATATTTGCTGAATTCAGGAGGGTTTTTTTGGTGGGTATATTCAAGGTATTCGGGGAGTCCCACACACGGGGAAGAATCACTACGGCTCTCCCGTATGGTGCAAAACTGCATATTTTCCCACCTGCAAGGGCTCTAATGACGTTTGACGTTGACGATTCCTAAAGTCCCAAGAAAAATATCTAAGGAATCGCATCTTGCCATATTTTCAATATTACAATTTATTCATCGCTTTTTATAAGGTCACTCATTTTTCAGGAGTTTTCGATAAAACTGTCACTCTACAATGAGGAGGGAGAAACAAATTAAGTTATCATATTAAATTATTTTTACGCATTGCTTTGGATAATTTGAATCAAAATGAAATTGTTTATAAGAGGAAATGTTTTGAAAACAAACGATAATTATAATACAGACATCCAAAAATTAGAGAATTCAGACAAGAGAACTAATTTCCTGGTAAGGATTTTTTTCAAAAAGATATTTTTGTTAGAGACAAAAAATTAATTTAAAGGAATCTACACGTAGAACACTGCAATTGATAATCACATTATTAAAGGAATCAGGAATTCATTCTTTCATGGTATTGCTGCGTAAAACCTACACCGCGTCAATTTCTACTCGCGGTCTAATGCATCTGTTCCTCTCAACCAATGTAAAAATATCGATGTTTTTATTTATTATCAAGGGAATAAAACTTATTACAACTTAAAACTTCTCAAGATAATAATTAATACAATGTGCGATGGACTTTCGTAAACTAAAGACAGTTAGAGATAAGCTGAAAATAATATATTTAGTTATATAAATTAACAAGTTAACATTGGGAGTATTCTACTCTTTGTGACGTAAATAAGATTTTACTCCCAATTTTAACGTGCATGAGAAATTTTTGCTGTTCGAAATATGCACCGTTCTCATTTAGCAAGATACATATTACAAGTTTTACTTCAACAGATGGCTTTGTTTAACAATTTTATTTTACAAATTGGTAAACAGAATTTTATTTTTCCTTTTTTTATTCCGAGGGTTGCAGTTCATTTCACCATATGTTCACCTCTATCAATACACTGGAAGTATTTTAAGGTACAAGAACAAAATTCGAGTAAAGTTTCTCTAATAAGATTGCAAGAAATAAAATAAGATAATTGTATGTGGAATTAGTAGATATTTCTAGACAATATAATGCAATTACCGTAAAGGATTCCATGAGTATTATCGTGAGGGAACTTCGCACTATTTTAGTACCGAGAAATCTTCAGAGGTTTTCTGCTTATAACTGCACGCAGAAGTTTGCCTTTCGGGAAAGATAACTCATAGTATCAAGTTGCAAAACCATTAAAGCAAAATTGTGCAACATAATGAAATTATTGTATATTTTCAACCTGTTACAAATCGAAACTTCCAACGAACAAATCATTATAAGAATTTCTTTGAATTATTATTGTTGCAATTTAAATATGGCTTCCACAAGAAGTCTGGAATAAAGCGGGAGTCCATGATTCCACTTTCTTCCTTGAACGCACTCCTCTAATAAATATTTAAAAAAATAAAAAAACATTGATATTCATTTAAATGTAAAAGGATACTCATTAAAAAGTATTAATTTTCAATCTACAAATATTCTCTTTAACTTCATTTCAGTGTATAATTTATTACATTTTCTGATATAAGAAACGATTGCATTGTTGCTTGCTTAGGATATAATTTTCGTAAGACAGAAAGTGTTGAATAATTGTGGCCTTATTTAGTTGGAATATCACTCAATAAATCTAATTCTACGAATGAAGTAAATTTCGAACAAGAACTTTTCTTTCAAATGCCAATTGCATTCTAAAGAATGGTATTGTTCACGATAAAGCTGGAATTTTTACTTCAAATTGTTTAATTTTATAAAAGATTGAATTAAATTATTATACTTTATTAGCACATATTAAAATAAAAAGCTAGTAAAGAAAACAGTTTAATTATTTATGAGTAAAAACGTGAATTTTGTTAAAATCAATTCAATGGAATTTTCTATTAATAATCATTTAGAAATCTTTTAGATTGCGATGAACCTCACCGCCAGGTAACAGATTAATCATGTTACGTCGAATGAAAATGGGAGACGGGACCGGGTGGTGAACGGGATGGCGCAGTCGGTAGGCGCATGAGCGTGCTGAGCTCAAAGTCCCGGGTTCGAACCCCGGTCCCGTTTCTCATTTTCATTCGACGTAAAATTATTAATAATCATTTAAATTTAAAACAATATAAATATTTACCTTTCCATTTTTAGTGCTATATATAAGATTATCCATTTAAAGATTTACTTTTAAAACAATAAAAATGTATTTAATGAATTTAATATAAAAGTTACCTCACGAGGATCTTTCCTTTTCATTTGAATTATTTACAATATTTGCCAAAGAATTCGTTTGATATTTTTGACGCTGCAAAAACATTGTCGTAGGTCGTGAATTTTATTTTAATGTCCCAATTTGTTGATGTTTTTTCTTCTTTTTTCTTTTGTGACTTATGAGTGCCATTTTTTCCATTGATGCGGTACTGATAAGTTTTGATATCATATAAACATTGCATTTGTTTTTATTTCTAGATCTGGTGCCACCCAAGGATAACTAATTTCATATGAACATTGATAATTTTTTATGACTTGGTCTTGATTTAGACATTATTGTTTCAAAATGATCATGCAGGTGACGGATTGGGTACACCTGAACCGATCAACCGGCTCTTGCGTGCAGGTGCGACACGCGCTTTCGCAGTTCAGCAAAATTGACATTCCCGCTTTGAAGATATAGTATATAATTCAGTAACCGGCTGGAGGCCGTTGTGTAAACAGCGAATGTATCCAAACTGCAACTCCCTCGCAAAAAGGTGGTTTAAAATTACCCCACCAGATAGCTCCAGCGACCAGACACACGAATGGCCAGCAAAATAAATTCAGAATTCTTGCATCAGAGAGCGTGGCTGTCGCTAGACCTTGACAGTCGAATGACGATGGACTGTCATCTGTTTTAGACTGCTTCTTTTACGAGAAACGAGCTCAAGGAAGAAAATACGTATTGTATCTCATAAAATTCGTTTTATGCTAATTTGTTCATATTCAAACATTTATTTGGAATTCTCATTGTAAATAGTGTGAATTATTTTTTAATGTCAAGTTTTTATTAGCAGAGCAATCAAAGCTTCCGAACAATAAAATCTTATTTTTTATAAGCTCCAATAAGATTGATTCTACTTTAACAATAGGTTTTTTTTATTGAAGTAATATTCTTTGCATTCATTCTTGTGAAAACGCTGTTCTTAGGATCCGCTTTCAGCTCCATGTCTTCTAGCTGAATCTCCGGCAGAATTTTGTGTTTTGTGTTAAACATTATTATTTACATTACCAAAACCAATTCTAATTAAAACATCGCAATATAAAAGAATTTACGGCGCTTAATACTTTGCGAACTACTTTCGCGATAGGTACGCACTGTCACCAACAATATACATTGAAATATAACAAATGGCGGCAACTTCAAAAATAAGTTTTTATCCTTGTATACATATATTTTAAGATACATTAGTTTCTCTAAAAACGTTTTCAATAAAAAAAATCCAGGCTTTCATGGATTAATGAAGGTACCTAACCGGTGTTTTGAAGGATGAGTAATTTCCCAATTATTTCCTAGTTTTCAGGTTTTTCAGGTCCACACGGCAATTTGCCACGGTCTATTAAATCCCCTCATATCTGTTTTAAATAGCTCTTTATCAGACTTTGTGTTTCCTAACGCATTTAAATAGCTACAGTTAAACCTTTACACAAGAAAGAAAACTCTCTTGAAAATGGAGGAAATATTTGGGTGTCTTTGTTGTTTTATCCAAAGCATTTGATGACATCGAAATGATTCTTTCAGTATTGCTTATTTTTGGCATTCGGTGCTTATTTGGCATTATAAACAACCATAGAATATAGCAAATCCTTTTCTCTGGTGATATGCATAAGTTTGTAAAGAGTTATAAACAAATATTCTTAGAAAAATAATTCGTACCTGATCAAAAGAATACCCATACTTAAAGAAAACATTTTCCCAAAATACAGCTCGAATTTAAATTAAAAATTTCAACTTGCAAACTAATGCTCAAAGAAAACATTCAGTTTATTTATCCCACAATTTGTTCAATAACATTTTCTGGAATATTTCTATTAATGTTCAGTATTTATTCTGTTTCAGAGTGATTCTGGAGGACCGCTGGTATGTGAAGATGTATTGACTGGAATTGTTTCCATGGGATATAAATTTTGCAATGCACCCGATATATACACAGACGTTGTATACCATAAAGACTGGATTAAGTCAACTCTTGAAAAAAGTTTCTCCGAGGCAGGAATTCAGAAGCCATAATGATAATTAATGTTAAACCTTAAATAACGATTACTGATAAAAATTATCATGTAATACATTATCAAATATCCTTCTTCTTAATTACCTTCTATGCTTCTTGAGTTATAAGGGAAATGCCAATTTTTAGTACTAACTGAAAAATACTGTATGTTTTAGATAACTGTAGGAAGTGAATCATCTAAAAGTTGAAAACTTGGTTCAAAATTATGTTTATGTTGAAATTTTATGGAAAAGGTTGCGTAAAAAGGGAATCAGTGTTATATTAAATTTTTTTCAGCTTTGGCATTTTGAATGAAGTCCAAATATATAAATAAATAAAAAATTAAAATGAATAATTATTTTAAAATGAGAAATCCATAGTCATAATAGCTTGAAATAAAAGATGTTTGGTTAGAATTATTTTTCTCAATTGTTATGTTAATGTTTCATTTGGTTAGCACTATAGTGATCAAGAAGATTAACATTAATTTAAAGTCTATCCAATTTTGAAAAATTATTTTAAACCTTGATATAAAGTTTGGTTGTACTACATTGAAATTATAAAACAATAAAGTAATATTTAAAAAAAATTTGCTCGTCTGAAATAGGTTGTGCGATTATTATCGATAACTGAATGGTTTGGAGTAATGGACATGTAATTACAGCCATTAAGGTGTACTTTCGCTGTTGTTGCGTAATTAGCCCCTCGTCTTCGTGAGCAGGTCTCACACAATTTGTTAGTGAATTGCAACAGAACTCAAGGAAAGAATTTTCGGCAATGATAATGCTCGTTCTAGAGAGGAATGCTATTAATCACATTTTCACAATCCCAATCTGCAACTGCATGAAGCCAGGATGTCTTACGACGACACACACTTTACTCATGCCGAAAGACTAGGAAGGTTTTCAACATAGGTAGGAAGGAAACCGGAAGATTGCCCGAGTGGTCGTCTTAGCAAGGGCGAAGGTGCGGGATGAACGGACCTAGACTGCACAAGAGAGAGAGAGAGAGAGAGAGAGAGAGAGCACGCTAAGGTGAGACAGAGATCCGTGCGTATCTGCTCGAGTCTATTTAAGCCGAGTCCGAGTAAGTCTTATTGAATAGAGTACTACATTCTGCTGCGCTACGCCGCTCTTCTGGCGCGCGCATTTGCACACTTTTCCTTATATTTCGTAATATTAGGGACCCAAAGGAAACCGTTTTTACCTATCTGTCCCCAAACCCTACGTTTCTGAAGACAAATTCACAAACAATATTTCTATAAAACGTCCAACAAATAACTAGCTGACACTATGCTGATAGGTGTATGCTAGTTGTAAGCAAATGTTCATAGAAATCATTAACAATGTAAACAGAACACCAAAAGTGTGAATAGTGAATAATTTTATGCAAAAGAGAATTTTAAAATTCGCTAGAAATATTGGACCACTAAGCATTTGTAGTAAGAACTCTAAAAAAGTAATTAACCATTATATTTCGAAAATAATAATGTTAAAGATAAAATAATTTGAAATCACTGACACATCTTTTAATGCTCTATAAAAATGATAATTCATTTGTTATTTGCTCCGTCCAGTTATCTAGAAAGAAAAGAAAAATTAAAATGTATTCGCGTATTAATACTAATGTTGATTTGGCTCAATATGTCACCGAGCCCAAAGTGTACCAGTAAGATAAGCTTTTAAAGAAAAAGTCTGTGTTGACGTCTAGGGAAAGGCAGTATAAAAGGAAAGTTTAGACAATTAAATCGAAGGTAAGGATGCCCGAGTAAACAACTATTTCTTGTGAGAATCAGCAACGGATTACTACGTCATCAAGTGCGTTCCGTCTTCATGCAGCGGGTTACCTCTGAAAGGTTGGTAAAGAGCTGTAGCGCAATTGTGGACACGCAATCGATAGATTTGGTAATCACTTCGATAGGCCGGTATCACGGTTGTGCTTTTGAGAAGGTATCCCCATGTCAATTCTGCACATGGCATTTTCGGTAACCGAATACCACGTGATGGCATTAATTCTATAAACGTTGACAAGCACCTTGTTGAGAGGTTATGCTGTTTTACCCAGTCAGTGATCGAAAAATATACTAATATCTATGAATATCTATCACATAATAATTAAACTTTCAAAGAAACTTTGCCCTATTGTTGCACGTTTTCCTCGTCAGAATTTCATAGAATTATTACATCATATTTCAATTAGTTTTTCTTGATTATTTTGTATTTATTTACATTTTCACATAATATAGAGTAGTTATTGTCAAATTAGTTAATCAACAGTCGACGTCCTAAATACACATTTCAATCATTTTTGTTGTCGGTTTGTTTGTATATTTCATTTATTTAATATCTCGTTTCTAACTTCCGTAATAAATATATTATTATACTAATATCCTTCATTCGATGTTAGTTAGCAACTTAACGACAAAAGCAAAAGAGATACATGAAACTGAAAACTAACTCACAACAATGGACACTATCGCATTCCTCAACTCATTCAAAGCTGATCTTTAGAAGGTGTACAATGGCATGGTACATNCTGTACAATGGCTTGGTACATTATATTGAAACACGGATCAGTGCGCTGGAAGAAGTCAATAAGAACACGATTGGCGGTTGATTACAATCAGGAATTCTCGCCGTCCTTCCAATTACTATCTCCCGGTTAGACTAACGACACATACATTACTCCAACTCTTCACTCAGAAAAGTTATAGTGAGTTAGTTGACAGGTACCTGTGTCCTCCCTTTCCTAATCTATTCATCCCCTCACGTCCAGTAACCAAACCCGTTCGGAAACCGTTACACGCACTTGTAAGAACAGTTGCCTAAAACCACGTAAAGTAGTACTACCCAGAGATGAAGCCAACACTTTCACGCAGAAATCAAACGTACTCTTATTAGCTGATTCGCACGGTCGTCAGATGTCCTCCGTTTTGCGTGAATTGCTCCCTAGCCAGTTCTCAGTCTCCAGTTTCTTTAAGCCAAACGCTCGTTTGGATGAAGTTATTCGAGAACTGGACATCTTCACTAAAAAACTCACAGAGCGGAACACAATAATCATCATAGGGGGCAGAACGATATTAATTTGGGTGGTCATTTCAACGCGTCTGATCGTCTACAAAAACTAAAATTACCTCAGCACACACACATAGTACCCCGCCCTATCTAAACGCTTAAACATTCTACAAATAAACCACGATATTAACCTGGCAAACATCTCCCTAAAACATCACCAGGCAGACAAAACAAAATTGATTTGCTACCACACCTGACTGCCAAGGACTTTACCCAACACGGTTAGCATTTAAGACTGTCTAGGAAACATTATTTCGAAACTCTCCTAGTTTCGCATCTGACCTCACATATTCCACCTGCCCCTTTACTCACTCCTCCACCTCCCTCTGCGCCTTCCTTATCACCATCTCCTTCTTTTATTTCCACACCCATTTTTTCTCCTGTCCCCGTTGTTTCATTTACTGCTTCCTCATCTCCCACGTCCTCATCTATTCCTGCATCCACATCTTCTGCCGCCCCCATATACAATTACAACTTGCGCTCAGCAGTACGATTTGGTACTCGAAGGTGACAATCGCGTTCGGGTGCAATGTGAGGGCTTCATCCGGAATTAGAAGCTGTGCCAAATTCACATTTCTCTACAGAATCTAACATCGATTCTATTTTTCGTGAATCCACAACTCTTTGCGGAAGTAAAATAATTATATTTAATCATAACGTCTAATACCTTTCAAGAAAATTGAGAGACATTGAAATTCTGGTACACAAAAATCCATTCGATTTCCTATGCCTCAGAGAACATTGGCTTTCAACTGACAACATCAACGATACTGCTATTCGTAATTATTATTTAGCAAGTTCTTACTGTCGGCAAAATTTTAAGGAAAAAATCCTCACGGAGGTACATGTACCTACGTTCTAATGATATTTTATTTTGTCCACTACCCGGCTACGAGAATTTTTGCGTGGACAGTGTGTTCGAATTTTCTGCAGTTAACCTGACACACACTGGTATTATTGTTTTGTATATTAATAGACCTCAATCAGATCTTGACATATTTCTTCCAAACTTTGTAACCGTTTTAAAAACATATCACACATAAATATACTAAATTTATCGTAATATGTAGTGATTTCAACATCGAATTCCTGACTATATCCGACTTTGCACATTCACCAATGAAACGATTCAAGAATCTTATCGACTCTTCCAACATTATTACTACGATGAAGGACCACACTCGCCTCTCCGGTTCAGCTCAAACATTTCTTGATCAATAAATCGTCAATAATGGAATCTCGTATTTCTCTGAATTGTTTATCGATGCGATATCTTGCGATACCGCGATCACCTTGCTCAAGTATTGACTATTAATGATAAACTAAAACCACGTAAAATCCTTTACATATTTTCNTCGATCCATATTTATAAATTTTTTGCATAAAGAGACATAGAAAGATACTTACAATTGCCAAAACATTGACGAAAAAATTCAGTGTATTTATCTTAATATTCCTTAAAAATATTACAACTCTAGCTTTACAATAAGAGAAGTTAAAACAAAAAAATCCAGGAAATGGATCACCCAAGATATAAGATTTTTCCAAAAAACACACACCGTTTATATCGTCTTTCAAAACTCTGTAAGCAACCACCCAATTCCATGATTACTTTCGAAAATATAAGACTCTTTTCGAAAAGTAGTCTATGAAGCTAAAGGTATGGCAAACGACTTGCAGGCACTAAAATCGAACAACCGGACGAAAGCCGCGAGGAATATTAAAAATTACACTGAAAAATTTCTGAAAATTGCGAAGAAAATATTTCTCTACTAAACGATGTGAAAATCGTATCAAATCCTCCGAACATCGCTAATTCTATTTTTTTTAATTCTTACTTCTCAGAGGTAGGTAAAATAACGAACTCAATATATCCAAATCAATGTCTACCAATTATATCCACTCACGTACCCAATTCTATGTTCACTTCTGAAACTAACGCCAGAGAAGTCATGAGAACCATCAACTCATTAAAAAACAAATTTTCAACAGGCATTGATGATGTACCCGAGTTCATTGTTAAATTTTCTTCCCACGCTATATTAAATACACTCAAAATTTTTCTTAATAGTTCTTTATCGGAAGGGGTGTTTCCTAACATATTTAAGAGAGCTAAAGTGAAACATTTACACAAGAAAGTGAACAAACTTAATATTGGAAATTATTGACCAATATATCTACTACCAACCTTCTCAATAATCCTAGAAATATTGTTCTATAAGATATTTTATCAAAAACTAACATTCTCTCTGACGATCAACACGGTGTAGGAAATCCTTTTCCACTAGAAGCGCCATATTTTCTTTCTGAAATTATGTTACCACATCTCTTGACCGTGGAGAAAATCCTCAGGGTGTTTCTCTTGACTTATCAAAAGCATTCGAAGTCATCGGTCACGAAATTCTCCTTTCCAAATAGCATTCTTTAGGCATTCGTAGACTTCCACATCAATGGTTAATTTCTAATTTAAAAGATAGATATTAACAGGTCGAAATATCCTATACAAATAATAAAGCATTTGAGCATTGTCTTTCAGAAACAAAGCCATTTACTTGCGGAGTACCTAAACGTAAAATTCTCGGTCAAATACTCTTTTTATTGTATGTGAACGACATGTCATCATCCACAACAAATTAGAAATTTTTTTTTTTGCCGATGACATTAATTTATTATGTAAACGCGCCAACGGTCAAAGTGTTTTGTCTAACCTTTCGACTTGGTTTCATGCAAATCGTCTCATTGTAAACACTAACAAATAGTGTGTCTGTCATTTCACAATTGTATGAAAAAATATTTACCCCAGGTTTCTCTTCCTTTAAAGGGAACACAATTAAAACTGTTACGAATACAAAATTCTTAGCTCTCCACATTAAAGACAACATTAAATGGAATCGTCAAGTTGACAATTTTTATTCCCAATTAAGTAAATCGTGTTACGCATTCCGAAACTTAGTTAACGCAGTTAGTCCACGTATTTCCTGTTGAGTATATTTTGCAAACGTTTACTCCCATTTACATTACGGCATTACCTTCTGGGGCAATTCCGTTTAGAGCATTCAAAATTTTAGAATTCAGAAGAGAATAGTTCGGATAATTTGTAAATCTCACCCCCGAAACTCTTGTAAACCTTTATTCAAGAAATTAAATGTCTTAACACTTCCCTGCATTTATATTTATGAAACGGTCGTGTTTGTGTTGACAGAATTACTGAAGCTCCACCCTTGCTTCATACGAAACAGTCTCGTTCACGAATACAATACTCGCAATAGTAATAATATTCATCTGCCTAGAGTTAAACCACTCTTTGCCAATCGTTCTATATAATTTTTTGCCCAATAATATAAAAGAGTTTTTGAAATTAAATCTTTTCAAATCCGCGGTTAAAAACTACCTCCTGCACCAGTGCTTCTACAATATAAAAGAATTTATTGATTTTAATAAAAGTTAAATCCGTCTTGTACTTTATCACACCATTGCTGTAGAACTTTTAAAATAGCTTATAACAATTTAAAAAAAACTATTTTCTTGCATGATTGTTGTGTCTTATGATTCATATAAATTTAGTTTTATGTGTACTCAACTTTGGCACGGTTGTGTACAATAACTTTGTAGCCCCATCCTGACCCGGGTTTTTCTCCGGTTTTCCTTCGTGTAGAGGCGGATTTACTATACAGGTTCTCTAGGCTTTTGTCTGGGGGCTCATTTATTGAAACAATAAATCTTGAATTTAGTGTTTTTTTCAATTCTTATGATTTGTAAACACTGTACTCAAAATAATCTATAGTTCGTTAATAATTTGTTCATGTAGAATAATTATTTTGTGTTAAATTACAAACATATTGATTTTCTATTATTATTATTATATCTCGTAGCTAACTTGTTATCTTATCTAGGAAATTTTGCTGAAATTTTTGAATCCGCCTATGCCTTAGGGCCCTTGTATGGAATTGATGGGATGGTCCCTTGCTTGCTTCCGGAGAGTAAATTTGTTTATTGTCCTCCACGTGGTCATAAGCAGTTTGTACTACTTTTTTGACACTACATTTTTTATTTATTATTATAAGAAGATACTCAAATGAAAGTTGAGAACTTGCTCCAAAATTATAATAATGTTGAAAATCCATTTTGAAGGTTGCGTAAAAGGGTGATCAGTATTATTTAAATTCATTTTTTTACTCTGGCTTTTTGAACGAATTCAAAATATATAAATATGAAAAGATATTTAAATATATATATTTTTTTCAAATGAATGATCCTCAGTCAAAATTAGAAAGAAAGGTTCGTTGGTTAGAATGCTTTTGTCTCAATTGTTAAGTTAAATTTTTATTTGAGTACCACCGAGAATAACATTAATTTAAAGCTTATCCAATTTTCAAGAATGAATTTAACCCTCGCTATATATTTTTTTATTTGATAATTGGAATTATAAAATAATAAGAGAAATGTTTTATTAAGTTTTTCTAGTTTGAAAATTAGATGATGAATGTAACATATTTTGTAAGTTTGAAATAGTTAATTTGGAAAGTTTTTTGATCGTGAAAATTTTGAAAGCGAGATTTCGACGGAAATATACGTTTCGGCGATAACTGATTCTGAAAAAGTGGTTTTTAACATATCGTCCTCTCGTTTGACCGTCCGTCCGTGGGCATCGATTCGGAGTAAATGGATGAATCAATTTTATTCGCATTTCGTATTTAAGATCGAATTTACTTGTTGTCGATGCACGTGCTCTAATTTTCCTTTTTCCTTTAAAACAAAGGGTACTTCACCTAGAGATTAAAGTACTCTTTTGAATCTTTCTTAAAACCGACTGCAACGATTTTGTATCAATTTTCGGTAAGTAAAGTACAATTAGTATGCATTGCATCGGAATTAGCGGTATTTCGCTTGAACGTTTGGTATAGGCGCAGTAAAATAATTTTTGTCTCCTACACTTACACATTAGTTTACTGTTCCAAGACGCTTGAATAATATTTAGCAGTGTAAATGAACCAATCAGACGTAGAATACACTTTTTGTAAACTGAAATGAAAGATATGATAATGATAATATACATAGGGGGATAGCAAACGCACAGTATATTTCCGAAAATACATCAATTTCTGTCTACGCCGATATTACATTTACATAACACTTTTACGATATTTATAAGACTGTTATGTTGCTATATATTTTTAAAAAATCTTTTAAATATTTGTTTTACTAACAAATTTCAAATAAAAGACAGAAATAAGTTCATCTAACGACATCGAGCATGAATAGAGCGCTGGAAGATGACCAAAATATAGAGGACCACGCCAAAAATGACTCCTTTAACTATAGAATATTTTCTCACTCTATGCTGCAGACAGAGAACCGTATATGTGGAAGTTTGTGCAATGGTTTGTACCACTAGTTACACTTGTCACGATTGTAACACAATGGTTACAGGTGAAGTTGTAGCTCAATAGGGAGTTGCTAGAGCTTGTGAAAAATTGATTGTGTTTACTGTGGTTAATGCGGACACGTTTCGTTTCTTGTACTGCTATCATATAACTCACTTTATATTTCTTTACAAATGGTCGGTATTGGAACGCGTCCTACTTGTGGTCTTAGTATTTATCGTCTGTCAACCTCTGTATATCTGAGCCAACTGCTGAGATATTTTTGGTTCTATGGTGTTGATTTGAGAGTTGAGTACAATTCATTAACAAAGAATGTGTAGCAAAAAGAACCATACTACAGTTTATTCGTTGTAATCAGTTGTCGGTGTAGGCACTTGTGGAAAGCTCTGACCACGTCTAAGTGATCTGCGAACTTCTAAGAACATTAAGTTTCAAATCTAGCTAAACCCGTGCGACTTCCACAATTAAGGACTCCTGAATTGTTGCAATTTCACAAATGAATTATTCAAATTGGTCGTAGATTCTATTGTTCTCCAATAGTCTTTATTTCTTGTGTATTTGGTGTTCCTCCTTTTCCTACGTATCCTTTCCGCACTGTGCAGGAGATACACGAACAGGACATGTTTTGATGTTTCTTGCCATTCGTTGCACGTGAACTAGAGTTTGTTTTAAAGACACCAGAAAATCTCCAAGTTCTGTTATATAGAATGTCCACGTAGAACGTTAGATGTATTACAGATCACAATATCAAGAACCAAAATTCACCATGGCAGACATGTTCGGGAATGTCTTTTCATGTAGACAAAATCACTCAGAGACAGAGTAAGAAATGAAGAGAAAAGCAATTTTTAGGATAATTGAGACCGCAATATAAATCTTCAAATTTCAACAACAACAAATTACAACAGATGTTCAAATTATGGCACACTAGCAGTGATACAGTCTTCGCAGCGACGTTGTGAGAATTCGCGAGACTCCGAGAAGAACATACGAATACATGTGACGTCGGTGCGAAACCTTCATCTCTGTTAAAGATCAGAACATTCAACGTCTAATGTAATTTGTTGTCCCTTAACTTTGAATACCATATCACTTTCTCAATTCTCCTCATAGATAAATTAATTGAAAAGTTAATAACATTTTGTGTCGTGTTCTCTCACTGTTTTGGCGTCATTTTATTCCTCCTTGTAAAATTTCTGAACATGTGTACGATTTAAAAAAAAAATTGATTGGACACGGGATGTTTAACAGTTATTTGGCTAGGATGCGGTGAAATGGAGACAAAAATTGTATTTATGGCGTAAGAGTAGAAGATGACAACTCACTGTTCTTTGTATCACGTCGAAAGAGAAAAGAATATTAATTTATATGGACCAAAAGTTATTAAATTAATGAGCTATTTTCTCCTACGCTGATGACACAGTTTATCTCTGTTATAATGTCTTATGGACTATGATATACAGAAAATTAAAAATATTAATAAATATGGAACGTTGGCTAGATGATATGTTATCTTTGAATATAAGTAAAATGTCAGTATTACATTTGTTAGTCACTGACAGTGTTCCAATTACAATTAAGTTCATGATCAATAATGAACCAATAAGTTAAGTATGTTAAGTACTTTGGTATCCTAGTTGATCAGCATCTTAGCCGGGGCAATCAAATGAAAACCAAAATAAAAATATTTTAATATACTGTTCTTGTGCTAAAAACCACGAAAGACATTCCTCCTGCAACTTATGTATTATGTACGGAATCTATTATAGCATAGTTACATACGGCATAATTCCTTGGGAATCAGCCATTGAAAAATTTGTTCACTATTCTTAATATAATGCTGAAAATTTTAACAACTATTTGTGGTCAGGCTCACGTATGCACTTTCTATCGGGGACAATCTACACGTCGCAGGCAGTGACGAGTTGTGTAGGACAGCATGACACGGCTCTTAGAGAATATTAATAGACTACGAGGAGGAGACTCGTTCACACTACTCGCCCACTACCAGCTCACTACGTCTCACTATGTAGCTCACTTTGGCTCATTTTCGGCCCATCCATCTCGCTACCAGCTCGTCACTCGCAACGTGCACGTCTGTTCGACTGCCGAACGAGAGCCACGTCCGAGAGTGCAACCGCATCACCTGTCTAACGATGGAACCCGACACCGCCTGTGACCACGTCCTCGCTTACTAGTGAGAATTAAACCGCTTACCCGTACATGGCGTTTCTCTGACGGAACTGACCAACCTCCATTCCCTCCCACCAGCCTCAACCTCTTCCTTATCCTTATACCTCCAACCACCCCCATGTCGCCTTCTGTCAGTCTGGAAGCCGCTCTCCGGAACTGACCAACCAAGAACCCGCGACATATTGCATCTAGCATACTAAACCTACCTTTGGATATTAGGAAACTATTTATGTTGGAAAACCTTTTCTACCATTATTTTTCATTAAAATATAATTTTTAACGTAATTCTTGTATTACTATACATAAATGTTTTCAACTTCCTAAGTCAAAGTCAACATATCTCACAAAAGGTCCCAAAGATGCCTAAGAGCAGAGTGCGTCTACAGCGAGTGTGGCCGATCTACTTCCACCACCGAGGTCTGCCTTTTCTCAAAGTGGCGCGGTTCTCAAATACACTAACGTAAGTATAAAATATTTGTTTCACGTGCTGCACTAAGGTACTGCGCCAGGCTAATGTTTGACTGACTCTTTTGGCCTTGGGGCCCAGTGAGTTGCGTTGCATATTTTATTTTGACTACTCACTGAGAGGACGGCGTAGAGGTGCGCTGTCGTCCTCTAAATTTGGCGTGGATTTGAGTGTAGGCAAACACGAAGCCAGCGAGTATAATACCGCAGAGAAAATGGCCGAGCCTAAAAGAGCCCTACCAGCGTCCACGACGCCTAAGGCCGGACCGGAGGGGTCGTCTTCCCTTGTGGAGGAGGACCTCTCTGGACCGAAGGTAGTCCGAATTGAGCATGAGCTAATTTTGAGCCTCCTGAATTCCATTGAGGCGATTGAGGCCATATTGATCACTAAGAGCAAGGACAGGTTGCTCGTCGAGGATCGGCGGACCATCTTGGCTGATCTGGGCAAGTCAAAGTTTGCTTTGGCGACGCACAGAGAGGTCACACCGTCGATCCAAGACAGGATTGTGGGCGAGCTGGTCAAAGGCGTGGTGGAGGGAATCGCCAAGGCGGTTCCCAAAGCTGCGTTCACACCTGCACCACAAAATCCGGTGCAGGTGAGCCAGCCCGCGACTTTTTCCGAGGCGGTGAGGCAGCGGGAAGCAAAGGAAGTCGTGAAGCTACCCAAGCAGAACCCTGCCTTACTGCTGAAGGCAAAAAAGGTAAGAAGGAATCGTCAAAATCTGAAGTGAGAGCCGAGGTGACGAAGGGCCTCGGTGACAAAAGGGTTTGCGTTTCTCGGTGCAGCGTCGTTCCGAACGGCGTGGTTATTGAGAGCCCGTCCCCGATGATATCCTGGCGATCAGGAAGACTGTTGAGGGCTCCAGTTTATTGAAGCAGGAGACCCTCCGCAAGCGAAACCCGAAGGTCATCGTTATCGGTGCCCTGAAGGGAGTAACGAGGACCAAGTCAAAATGGAAATCGCCGAGGCCACGAGTGGCTCGAAAACTGAGGTAGCCCAGATCTTCGTGCGCACCAAGCTGGGGCGAGGTGATGCATCGAGGAACTGGATGATACAGATGCCCCTTCGACTGTGGAGGGCGTTGCTCGGACACGGGCGCCTGTACGTGGAGTGGTCCTCGTACAGAATCGACCGGTACGAGACGCCTATACGCTGTTTTCGGTGCCAGAGATATGGACATCTGGGTGCCCACTGCCGCGGAAAAGTGGAAGTCTGCGGTAAGTGCGGTGCCGAGGGCCATAGGCGGGAACAGTGTAAACAGCATGAGATCTGCTGCGGCTTCTGCAGGCAGTTTGGCAAGAGAGCGAACCATCCTGTTGGGGATAAGCGGTTGTGTCCGGAATATTCACGGGCGGTGGAGTTGCTAAGGAAGCAAATTGCCTATGAGTAGTCTGGTCGTGGCCCAGCTTAATGCGCGCAAGATGATGGCGGCCATGCGAAATCTTGAAAAGTTTGTGTACGTTTGCGGTATCGATGTAGTGCTGATACAAGAACCGTACATGGTAGGAAACAGGGTTGCTTGCATCCCGACGTCCTATCGAGTTATACAACTTAGTACAGACAAACCGTGTGCTGCCATCCTTGTGTGCAACCCTAGATTAGACGTTCTCATGCTCGTCCAGTTCACTGCACGCTACGTGGCTGTGTGTCAAGTGGCGTGGAACGGACGATCGTCATACTTCGTGTCAGCATATAATCCCCCTCATCCGTTTCCAACGGGTCCTCTGGACTTGGTGCTTCGGCAACTCCGCGGGCACGTAGTCCATATAGGTATGGAATCTAATGCCAAATCACATCTCTAGCATAGCGGAGTTGAGGATTCCAGAGGAGGCGAATTTGAGGAACTTATCGCTAGACACAACCTGCAGGTGGCCAACGTGGCATCTTGTTTTACTTCGTTCGTCATATCGATGGACGAGTCGAACATAGACGTCTCCTTGGCAACCTCGGTGAGAGGACACGACAGTATCGTGGATTGTAGAATCGATAACTACTATACTGGATCGGACCACCGGAAGCTAAGATGGAAATGCTGTTCGTTGGACCAGGACGTTACCAGGACGATCTCCACACTTCAGGGGCAACTCTGGAGAACGAGACACTGAATCTCTTTAAGCTTGGAAGAGCTGACTGGGACAAGTTCAACATCTCTTTGTGCAGGGGGCTGAGAGGAGTTGATGAGCGGGCCTCCTGTGAATCAGTCGCTCTTAGCGTGAACGGTGCCATTCTTGAGGCGGCCAGGGAAGCGATTCATTTTGGTCCGCCGAAGAGGAAAGTGGTGAGTTGGTGGAGGGACTGGTTGACGAGGGGCAGAATACGTCTACGCGAGACAAAACCTTGCAAGCTGCTAAGTGGAGGGTTTGCCGACGGAAGACCTTGAGGATATTTTCAGAGAGACCCGAAGTAGGAACAACTCCGACGTGAAGAAGGCTAAGAGGAAGTCGTGGGAAGAGTACTTTGAGAGTATGTCGAGTCTCGACTGCTGGGGAACACCTTACAAGATCGCAGCTGGAAAGGTGCGCATCCCATTCGCTATGAGATATTTGCGAATGGTATTTGGTGATGATCAATCATCGCATACTGTAGGGTATCAGCGGACCACGACTCTACTGCTCGATACGTTACTCCCAAGCGACGAACGTACCTCTGAGGACGAATCCCATCTAGTCATCAGAGAGGGTTTACTCGAGCGATACGTTAATGATAATGTAACCACCTTCTCCATGGATGAGGTTCGAGATTCCGTGGCCAACCTAAATTTTATAAAGGCCCCGGGAAATGATCGGATCTCACCGTCTATGGTTAAAAATGCATCTGTTTTGCTTGTCGGTCCGCTTACTAGGGTTTTCAATCGTTTTCTCGATGAAGGCTGCTTCCCACAAATCTGGAAGAGAGCGATCGTGACTTTGCTGACTAAGACCTGCAGCAAGCCGGAGGATGATCCGAAGGCCTAAAGAGCGATCTGCCTTCTTCCAGTGGTGGGTAAGCTGCTGAAGTGGTTAATGGTTGATGTTTCTCAAAACACACAGAAAGTTAACTTGAAGATTTAGCTTCTCGACGCAGCGCCTGATCTGGAGCAAGTGTGTATGCAAAGATCACTTCAATAGAAAATTCACCTATTGTTGAAGTAGAATCAATTTCATTGGAGCTTATAAAAATTTCATTGTTCGGAAGCTTTGATTGCTCTGCTAATAATAACTTGAAATTAAGAAATAATTTACACTTTTTACAATGTGAATTCCAGATAAATGTTTCAATATGAAAAAAATTGGCATAAAACGAATATAATGAGATACAATACGTATTTTCTTCCTCGAGCTCGTTTCTCGTAAAAGAAGCAGCCTAAAACAGATGAAAGTCCATCGTAATTCGACTGTCAAGGTCTAACGACAGCCACGCTCTCCGATGCAAGAATTCTGAATTTATATTGCAGGATTTCGTGTGCCCGGTCGCTGTAGCTATCTGGTGGGGTAATTTTAAACCACCCTTTTGCGAGGGAATTGAAGCTTGGACACGTTCGCTGTTTACACAACGGCCTTCAGCAGGCTACTGAAGATATTTTACTATATCTTCAAGGCGGGAACGTCAATTCTGCCGAACTGCGCAAGCACGCGTCGCATCCGCACGCAAAAGGCGCTTGCTCAGTCCAGGCTCTTTTACATACGACCTGCAGGTTCATTTCGAAACAGTTGATAAGATGAACAAGTGTGTCGAGGAGGGCTGTGGGCTGTCTGGCGCCCCGTATGGATTCAGGGCTAGGCGCTCCACGGCCGTACAGGGGTTGGTTCAACTAACATCTAAAAACCAACATAAACATGTAGCCGTGATCTTTGTTGATATATCAGGGACTTTTCATAACGCATGGTGGCCGATCATGCTTGCCAGATTGAGGGAAGTGTGTTGCCCACTGAACTTATATGGCTTGTATGAGAGTTATTTTTGTAATCGTGAGGAAGGGGTGTCTCATGGAGGTCCTGTTTTCGAAGATACTGACCAAAGGCAGTCCTCAAGGATCTAATTCATGTCCAGTGATGTGAAACTACGTGATGGATCCGCTCCTTCGGGAGTTGACATCTCGAGGATTCAAGTACATCGCTTATGCCGATGATCTGGCATTGGTTATTGAGGGTAATAGCCGGAGGGAAGTGGAAGAAACAGGGGAATCTTCACTAACCCTCGTTTCTGATTAGTGCCGCAGGAACAAGTTACTTGTTTCTGAGAGCAAAATATCGCTCATGGTCATGAGGGGATCACATGCAAATCGCCCTCCGCTGATCAGGCTAAATAATAGATCGATTGGTGTGGTGAAATCGCAAAAATATCTAGGGATCACTTTGGACTCTAAGCTTAACTTTCTCGAGCATGTAAAGACTGTGACAGCTAAGGCCAAAAATATTTTCTATAAGCTCATAAGACTATCGACAAAGAAGCGACTGATAAGTCGCAGGACCCTGATAACCATCTATCGGGGCACATTCCTGCCAATAATCCTGTACTGTGCATCAGTGTGGGCGCATCGAGCTCGTTTAACAATGTGCGGCAGAGCTCTTAAGTGTGCTCCAAGAGCCCCATTAATAGCCATATCGGGAGCACATCGATCAGCTCCCACTGTCAGGCTTCAAGTCCTGACAGGGTTACTGCCTCTTGACCTTGAAGTCATCAAGACAGGGGCAAGGTATTGTGCTGGAAAGGGGTTGCCGTATGTTGGACGATGTCTCTTTCAGCCCGGGCCATGCCAACACGGTATCTGACAAAGCCTACATAACAAAGGAAGTTCTCAGGATCAGGCAAGCTGGCTGGCAAACGAAGGACGGCGAAGGTTCAAATAGGGAGATTTTCCCAGACGATACTTTTGCCGGGAAAACGAAATTCTCCCCGTCCCGGGAACTGGTCCATTTGATTTGTGGGCATGAGCCGTTCCGGGGCAAATTATATGATCTGGGTCTAGCAGTCTCCCCGTTCTGTGAGTGTGGTGAGCAAGATACAGCTGAACACCCACTCTACGCCTGCGAGAGGCATACGTGGGCTAGAGAAGAACTAGAGGAAAGTTATGGATTTGTCTTAGAGCAAAGGGTAATATCCGCGGCTCTAGGAAATGAAGATGCCCTGAGACTGTTGGAAGTCTTTGCTGGCAGAGTCATTCGGGATCGTAGACTAATCTAAGTCTGAGCCGTAGGGGTTTTTTTTACGAGCCATCGGAGCTCCGTGTTGTACATGCTTTTGAGGAATTTTAGTAAGCCATCCGTCGGGTCTCAGGGATTGGAAAGTGCCGAAATGGATTGTGACACCCCCGAAAGCTTAAGAAGAAGATTTGTCGCGGTTTGGTGAGGATTATATCCTCACCTTCCTCGGTCGCGATGTCTCGATGGCGACAACCGGTAGTAGGTTGGTACCCGATTCAGCGGTGGAAGGTATACGCAAGTTTTGCTCCAGGAACAGCGACTACGAGTCAGGGAGAGTACTTGTGCTCGATCTGGTTAGTGGCACTGTTTGTTCCGAGGAGGAAGTGTCCAGTTCTCCGAATTCAAAGTGGAGCGTGAGACTCGTCGTGTGCGTTTCTCCCAGGATGTCGCGGTGATCCTTCCTTGCACTTGTACATCTGAGTGCAACCAAGGTGGAGTTTCTTCTGGGCAGGAAGAGTTCTCCGAGTGTAACTCGGAGTTCGATGACGACTCCACACTCACGTTCGTTGAAGGGAAGTCGACGGCCAACGCCTGGGTCCTTGGATTTGGACACAGGTTACGTGGCCGAAAACCTACCTGAGAGCGTGAGTGACCAGGGACAACACCGTTCTTTGCTCTTGCGCAGAACGACCAGATCCTCTTCATGGAGGCATTACATCTCGCTTTCAAGACGTTTGCGATAGACTTACTTCTTGCCTCAGCTGGTTTTG
This sequence comes from Laupala kohalensis, assembly GCA_002313205.1. Taxonomy (NCBI): domain Eukaryota; kingdom Metazoa; phylum Arthropoda; class Insecta; order Orthoptera; family Trigonidiidae; genus Laupala; species Laupala kohalensis. Next base: position 31,516 of record NNCF01128019.1, read on the forward strand.
CGGGCTATGTTTCGCTCCGCCTTCGGGAGTAATAGAAAAGGATCTCGGGTGTTCAAAACAAAACACAGAGTAAAATTCAGCTTGCAGACTTCTGGTCTGGAACCACACTCCTAGGAATAGTGTTTTTACAAGAATGAATGCAAAGAAGATCACTTGAATAAAAAATATACACCTTTTGTTGACGAAGAATTAATCTCATTGGAGCATATAAAAAAAAGATTTCATTGTCGTGAAGAAATTCAATTGCCTTGCCTATAATATGTTCAATCAAAAAAAAACACTATTTATAATGTGAATGTTAAATAAATGTTTCATAATGAAAAAATGAGCATAAACAAATTTTATACAATACTATACTTATTTTTTATCCTTCGTCTCGTTCTCGTACAAAGGCATCCCTAAAAAATACAATAAAAAATGAAACAGATGAATATCATATTATTCGACGGTCAAGGTCGAGCTACCGCCGAGCTCTCTGACGGAGGAATTCAGAGATATTTCCTTGGAAGCCTACTAATCTTTAGCCGGTCACTGGTGGCGTAAGTTTGGACTACCCTTTTTGCGAGAGAGTACAAATCTGTTATATGACTGTTGCCGGCCGCTGGACAACAGGCTACTAAAGAACAATTTAATATATCTGCAAGGCGGGAACGTCAATTCTGACGAACTGCACAAGAGCGTGTAGTACCTGCACGCAAGAGGTGTTTGATCAGTCCAGGTGTAATTGATATGTTACCTGCAAGATAATTTCGAAACAAAATATGGGGCCGACGGCCGGGGTTCGAAGTCCTGACCGAGAACCAACGAGACATAGGTGGTTAGAATAGTTAGTCAAGTAATTTTCGGGATGAAGAAAAGACGTTGAGATTTTTAGAATATAATTAAGAATTTAGGCAATGAAAGTAATTGACCACGACCGCAAGGTCTTGACGTTTTCGCATCGGCAAAATGTGCACTTACGGGAGCAGGAAGGAAGGTAAAGAATTCTTTCTTTCCGGTATAAACTAACCTACATAAGCTATTGGCTCGAAGTTAAAGAATTTTGAGATTGTTTTAATTGCCCTATTTTAAGGGAATTTTTATTACACAGAATTACTAAATGGCAATTACTTAGAGTGATTTTATTGTACTCAGAAGTCCTCCTGCCTCCTGAGATTTTTCAACTATTTCATAAATGTCAATTTGTTTAGTCCTGGGGAGATGATTTTACAGTAGTTTTTTACTCCTTTGGTAGCAAACAAACCTTTTGAACGGCACGCGTATATATTCCTTTTGCGGTTTTAACCTGTATCGTGCGGATTAACCCGTTTTGATCTGGAAAAGTCTTAACAACCCTAGCTATTTTTCATTCAAAGGGCACGGGAGAGTCTTTCAAAATAACTATGTCACTTTCTGATAGTGACTTGGATACTGTTTGCCATTTTGATCTATTTTGGAGTATGGACAAATAGTCAGCAGACTAACGCTTCCATAAATAATTTAAATGGTTTTTTAAAGCCATGTATCGTTTGCATTGGATTTTGACATTTTTTGTCGTCTTGGGTAAAAGGTAAATTTTTTAAAGGATGGCCTGTTATCAGTTGTTGTGGAGTTATAATTTCCACGTCATCATCATTTGTAGGCCGGGTAAACAACGGACGAGAATTTAGGCAGGCTTTGATTATGGATAGCAAGGTACGTAATTCTAGAAAGGATATCAAATTTTGCCACAAGGTTCGTCTCAAATGATATTTTATGGATTTTATAGCTGCCTCGACAAGGCTGTTTCTATGCGGGCTATATGGAGGGGAGAAAATCCACTGAGTATTTTGGTTACTCAACATTGATTCGATTTCTTCTCGATTTTCATTCCTTGAGATGAAGCTTAGAAATTCTGTGAAATCCCTTCTAATTTTTCAAAGGTTTTAGCATTGTCAGACATAATCGTTTTAAGAAAAACGAACCGGGATGTGAACCTGGTGAGATAGGGTATGAAGTGCTTGGTATTGAGGGATTCAACTAAGTCCAAACACACTGCCTTTGAAGTAGACAGACAAAAACAGATATATAGGCCTTATAACAGCTTTTGAGCACGGTAAACCCATACAAACGATTAGAGGTCCTGTGAAATACACTGAAACATGAGAAAAAGGTGACGAGGGTGTGATACTTTCTGACAAAGTTTTTGAATTTATTTCATTTGGCATAAATTGAAC